>OX371226.1:4415107-4613669 GCA_947310385.1 Nephrotoma appendiculata
TTATATGAATTTTGTAGGTGTAGTTTGTATGTGACGAGTGGTGCAGTGGTTAAAGCTTCGGCGCTTGGACCGCAAGGTACTGGATACGAATCCGACTGGAGGCTGCAAGCACATTTCTATTTTATTTTTTATCCATTTTTTTTTATTTTATCTACTTAGCTATATAATTCTTGATGGAAATGTAGGATTATTTTTCTTTGATGCGCCCGGTGGAACTGGGAAGGCATTCCTCATATCATTGATTTTGGCCACTGTTCGTGCGAGATCCAATATTTCTGTAGCAGTTGCTCAGCGTTGAAATTGTCGTTAGACCTTCAATCGGTTGAAAACCCGACTTGCAACATTGCGAAACATTCAGCAATGGCGAAAGTTTTGGTAGCAAGTAAAATCATTATCGATTATGAATGTACAATGGCGCACAAATGCGCATTTGAAGCATTCAATCGAACTATGAAAGATCTACGCAATGACTTAAGATGTTTTGGAGGCGCAATGATTCAACTGTCCGGCGATTTCCGTCAAAAAATACCAGTGATTCCAAGATTGACCGCTGTCGATGAAATAAACGCTTGCCTCAAATCATCGACTCTGCGTGGCGCTATGTGATGAAACGTCAGCTGGCGACAAACATGCGAGTTGCATTGTTAAACCAGAGACAACTTAACAGAGATATTTCATTCTATGTAAACGTAAAAATTTAAACTGCGAGTTCATTTTCTGTAAATGCCGCAAACAACCAAAAATATTTTGTTTTTTTAAAAATGAAAGATACAACGATGACATTGGAATTATCAGAAATATATTTTGTTTTCATTTTTTAGCTCGAACGAAAAATTTAATTTGATTGTCTGTGGTTAAACGATCCATCTGCCGTCGATTTCTCTAAGTAATTGCTGACTATCGGTAATGATCGTGTTCCGGTCGACGAATCGAACGGACTGATTTCGTTTTCTCAGAACTTTTGCAATTTTGTCACAACGAAGGACGAGCTCATCAACAAAGTGTTCCCGAACATCATTACTAACCACAAAAATGAAAATTGGGTGAGTGAACGAGTAATTCTTGCGGCAAAGAACAAAGATGTGGAACACTTAAATTTCACAATTCAAAATCTAATCGTCGGTCCACTTCATTCCTTCAAATCTATCGACTGTGTGACAAACAAAGACGAATCAACCAACTGTGCAACTGAATTTTTAAACTCATTGGATCTGGCTGGCTTGCCCCCGCACAATTTACAACTGGAATTTGGTGTGTTGCCGGTAATCATCATGCTACGAAACCTGAATCAACCAAAACTATATAACGGAACGCGTTTTATTTTGAGAAATCTCAAGGAAAGTTCAAAGGTGAGGAAGTTCTCATTCCGAGAATTCTGATGATCCCAACCGATATGCCATTCGAGTTTAAACGAATTCAATTTCCGATTCGTCTTGCATTCGCCATGACGATCAACAAATCACAAGGCACATACTTGAGTGTTTGTGGCCTGAATCTAGAAAATGAATGTTTCTCTCACGGCCAATTGTACATAGCATGTTCACGCGTCGGCAAACGATCCGCTTTGTTCGTTCTCGCACCTGACAATAAAACAAAAAATGTCGTATATCACAAGATGTTTTACTGAAGGGAATCGACGCTATTGCAACCTACTCAGGAAATAGTTTAAAAGAAAGTAGTGCAACAATGCTACGCGAATCATTTCGAATCAATTCAATAAAACGAAATCCTTGCTGCCACGTGAATTACATTCATTTCATTGTAATTAAAATATGTTTCATTTTGATTGAATTTAATTAATTTGGAGTATTCATTTGACAAGGAAAAAATTGCACGGCTGGTTTAGGATCAATGAATTAATCACTCATTATCCGAAATGAAAATATGATTATGAAACCTCATTTGATGCGGCTAAATCCCTTGATGGGATATAGTGCCAGAGGGAGAGAGAAATTCATTTTATCTTAATAAAAAACTCAATTTAATTAAGCTATAATAACTTTAAACAACATTTGTTGATTTTGAGGCGGTACTAAGTTCGCCGGGTCAGCTAGTAATAAATAGATAAAAAAGTGCAATGCTGAACTAGTTTTACGTCATCGACGTTATTCGCCTAAGAATAATTTTATAAACCAAAAATGTCTAGTTCATAAACCAGTTCAAAGTTGATTTTGTTTATATCCGTTTTTAAAATAAACACTCGTAAGGGCAAGATACAATTGGTTCGAGCCATGCTTTCTCAGTTTTAAAATTAAATAATCTACATATTTATTATCCCTACTATCAACATCCATGGATTAACAAATTATCGCTTATTAATAATACGAATAAAACAATAATAATAATTCCTAACTTCGTTTTAATGGAATCTCTCATATCATAAAATATTTTCACAGCTCATTCATTAGGTACATAGATAACAAAACATAATTTTGTTTAAATGGACACACACACACACAAATAAAATAATTTTTTACGCAAAGTACATGTGCATGCAGCATGTGCAAATCGTCGTAAACAAAAATCGTCGTGTTTGTAACCAAGTTTTCCTCACATTTAATATTGTTACGGTGACACCTAGATTGGAATAGAATAAGTTAATTTCATTAATTGTTCGATTGCATTTATAATTTATGATTTGGTTCAACATTTAGGCGTCATTTCTATACTAACATATTTGCTCGATGCGCATTTAGGATTATTCTAGAAACAAATATTTTGGTATATAAAGGCGCGCGTTGACGTGGAATGCTGCGTATTATTTTAAACGTGATACAGTGAAGCTTGAATGGAAAGATTATTAAAGTGATTATTGAAGCGATTATTATAGTGATAATTAAAAAGTGTGTTATAATTATAATAATTAATTGTGAATTTTGTGTTGTATAATAAATTGTGTTGTGTAAATAAGTTGTGTGAGTTCAAATTTGAAGCAGTGTATTTATTCACAATCCAGTGATTCGAACCTTAAGTGACAAGGCAAAATCGTAACAATTGGTGACAGCGGTGGGATTGTGAATAATAAGGAAAATGATTCTCTACGGATTAAAGCTTGCGCAATTAAAGGAGCAACTGACACGGCGAGGTTTGGCCAGTGAAGGCACAAAAGGTAGTTTGATGGAGCGACTACGTGAGGCCATGGAGAAGGAAGGTTTAGATCCAGACGTGTATGGTTTCGAGGACGAAAAAACGGATGAGATCAGTATGGATAAGAAAGAAAAGGACGTACAAACGGTGGTCGAAACAACGCAAAACCCATCTGGAAGTTTCGATTTTTCGCAGTTGATCGCTGCTATGAATATGATGGGACAACAGTTGAAGCAACAAGGAGCGGACATTAAACATCAAATGAAATTGTCGAACCAGGACATGAAACAGCAGATGGAGCAACAAGGTGTTACAGGCTGGCTACGGCCAACCTGCAGATATTCACTAAGCGCATGCAGAGGCCTCCACGGTGATCTTTTGCCGGCTTCGTTCTCAGGGAGAAGTGCGAAGGGTCGTGGGGTTTGAGGCATCCATGGCTCCTGGCTTACACCGTGATGATACAGATAATTAAATAAAAAGAAAAACGCAAATAATAATAAAATATACCCGGAGTTCCGCCGAAATTCGTCGGCCGGAACTTGAGGAACGAACCGGATAATCAAAAATAAAAAAAATAATAATAATAACGGTAGAGGTGCCTTGGTGCGCGCATCCATTCGAATTCAAACAGGGCAAAGCCCCGGTTACGAAATGGGATGCGGGCACCAAGGAACCGCAAACACTAAACCGACACAGACGGAGTCTCCGCTCCCATCATACCCACCCGGAAAATTAATAATTCATTTTTTTATTTAGTTTTAGACAACAAAACGCAAAACACAACTTCCCCGAGGAACGAAAAGAAAAGGGAGAAATACCGAGAGAGAGGGAGAACAATGCGTACCGAGCTCGTGCACCTGCTGTGCGGCGCTCGATTACAAAATATAAAAATTTAAATTTATTAAAAATTTAAGAAAAATAATAAAAATCGAAAATTAAAAATAAAAAAAATTAAAAAAAAAAATTTGTACCTTAATTATATGTATCAATAAAACAAGTTGCGGCCTTGAGCGGCCGTCATGCCACAGGTGGCCTTGCCCCACCCGGACCGTTGCGGGGCCTCTCCCCGATACCAAAACAAAACCGAATAGCCGGTTGGCCACCCGTTTCGAGGCGGGGCCTCTCCCCGATAACAGAAATAAATGAAAACTGGGTGCCGGTTGGCCACCCGTTAGTTGCGACCTTGTACGGTCGGCGTTGCGGGGCCTTTCCCCGTTACCAAATAAACTGTTGGCCTGGTTAGGCAATCCACAAAAAATGTTGGGCGTGCTTTCGCCTTAAACCGTAAATAATGTTGGGCGTCTTCACGACGTCCGATAAAATATTCGGTACCCGTTGAAACGTGGTAATCCGTCTAAAATGTGGTACCACCGTACCCGTTAATAAATTGCGTTACCCGTTACGTAATCTGCACGTGCCTCGATCAACGCCGTTATTAAATAGTGTCCGGGCGACCGTCCGCCGATAAACGAAATTAAGTAGCAGCGTGGGACGTTGTCTCGTTCAAAAATACCATAGAATGAATGGTCTCAACTGACCACCCGCATGTTGCTGCACGCCTGTGCCGTAATCAAGTGTGAAAAGCCGCGTTAGGCCGCCCGTAAAATATGTGACGACTTCACCAAACTGTATCGTATAGTTTCGCTATACAACGTATCAACTACACACACCAAAACCGTCTTATGTATTATGCAAATTAACTGGTGGATAAATATTCACATATAAAGAAATTTTATTGTTTCACACCAGCACCCCAAACAAGCACATAAACAAGCGAAATCTTATGTTTATTAAAACAAACAACTTTTCATAGAAAATTGTATTCACCACCGAAATACATACGTAGATAATTATTTTATTAATTTTTTGTACACTTGACAACTGTTTATATCCAAAAAAAAAAAAAAATTTACACAATCCGATTTTATAAAATTTTAACAATCCAATTTTCCAATAAACCCGGAAAAAAAATCTTTATTTTATATCACTTTACCAACCCAAAAATTACTCGACTTTCTATATAAAATTACAAACTCGAATGACAATCAAAAACTCTCACGCCGCACAGCTAGCAAAACGTTCTAGAAGAAATTAATCTCTCTTCTCTGTCTCTCCTTTATATCAAATTTTCGTTGATAAAAAAGAGAGACATATAAGAAAAACATTTTTTCCAAAACGTTTTACTTTGCACACACCCGATGCACATTGTTCTCTCTCTCTCGTCGTTCTTCTCACCTCTGCGCCACCACACGATGGGGTACAAAACAAAACGTCGCGAGTGCGTTCAGCGCACAATTTAACAGACAACTTTTGAGGTGAATAAAAACATAAAATGGTGGTTGCGACCAACACAGTCGTAACAAAGGGGCGGACATTAAAAACCAAATAGAAGATGGCCAAAAGAAAATGGACGAACGGTTTTTGGAATTATCTTCTACACTACACGGTAAAGTGGAAAAACTGCAAACAGAAGAACACGCAGAAATTCAAAATGTTAAAGGGACGGTTCAACAAAAATTTGAATCGGTTGAACAAGATTTTAAACGTTTCGAGAAGGAGCTCAAAGATGTCAAGGCGAATGGAACGACACAACAAGTGATCCAGACGGTTAATGCAGTTAAGATAAAACCACCAACATTTGATGGAACAACATCCTTCAGTATTTTTAAGTTCCAGTTCGAAACGGCGATTAAGCAAAATCAGTGGACTGAAGAGCAATGTGTTGCAGCGTTAATTGTGGCTCTTAAAGGCGAAGCGGCAGAAACACTACAAATCATTCCCGAGCAGGAACGGATCGTTTACATGGGAATTATGAAGGCGTTAGATCGAAAATACGGAAGTGATCACAAAGAAATCTATCGTATGAAATTGAAGGGTCGATATCAAAAAGGAGGCGAATCGCTACAGGAATTTTCATCGGCAATTGAGCGGCTCGCGCATTTAGCCCATTCAAATATGTCGGCCGATTACATGGAGCGAATTAAAATAGATGCATTCATTGACGGTATTCGAGATCCTGAGACGCGCAGAGCGGTGATGTTGTCACCTAAGGCAACTTTCACGGAAACCATCGCTTGTGCGTTAACAAACGAAACTGCGCAAACCATCATCAAACCAGCAATGCAAATTCGTCGAGTGGAGATTGATTCCAGAATGGACACCGCACGGGTTACGCCTAGGCTCAGAGATGGAAGTGGCAGGATTAAATACTGGGTATGTGATAGAATGGGTCACATCTCACGGGACTGTTGGGAAATTAAGAAGAAACGAGGAAGGTCGCCATCTCCTATGAAGCGTAGACCAAACGAGGAGCAGATAGAATCCAGAAAGGCGGGTCAAACGACAACGGAGTCGTTAAACTAAAAAGAATCAGCTTGAAGGGGCAGAAGCTGGCTCCCACAACCGATTGCCCCATAACCTCCATCCATGTTTTGAGAGTAGCAAGAAGCGGTGACAGCTTAACAATTGAAGCCGATTTTGATGGGAAGAAATGCATGATCACGCTGGATACGGGAGCAACACATACGATTGTTCGTGAGGATATTATCGATGGAATTATGGAACCAGCTAATGGCATGAAATTACGAACGGCGACTGGAGAAAATTCAGCGATAAAAGGGAAAAAGGTCGTAAAAATAAGGATTGGACGAAATCACTTTCAACACGAGGTGCTGGTTGCAGATATTGTAGACGAAGTCATCTTGGG
This sequence comes from Nephrotoma appendiculata, assembly GCA_947310385.1. NCBI lineage: Eukaryota > Metazoa > Arthropoda > Insecta > Diptera > Tipulidae > Nephrotoma > Nephrotoma appendiculata. Next base: position 4,421,901 of record OX371226.1, read on the forward strand.
AATGGATTTCATGAGAACGAATGGCTTCGTGGTGGATGTTGGACGATGTGTATTAACCTACGATAATATCGAGTTGCCACTTCACGTTAGCGCTATAGGAGAAACGACCAGGCAAATTATAATGGATCATCGGGAGAAGCTGCCACCGAACTCGGAAACAATAGTATGGGCAAGATTGGAGGGAAGTTCTGGGCCCACCAGGTTGTGGGTTGTGAAAGCCAATGAAGCGGAGAGCGGAGCCAGAGAAATTATGATCGGGAAAGTTTTAGTGAAACCAGACAACGATAATAAAGTACCAATTAGGACTCTAAATCTCTCGGATAAGACGAAAACCATCAAGAAAGGAACAATAATCGGAAAATGTGAAGAAATATCGGCGATAGTGAAGTGTGAGCAGAAAAATCCGATTAAGACGGCTAACTCGCAAGTGCAGAAAGAGGTTGTAGAACAACTCATGGAGAAATGGATCGAAGATCTTACTAAGGAACAGAAAGGACGGAAAGGTAAACCAAAGGTGGTGCATTTGGAGCGTTTGGCGCTCTACAGAGGAGGTGATCTGGATCCTGTTCGGGACGAACAGGCTTAGGTGGGGGGTAGTGTTGCGATGACACCTGGATTAGAATAGAATAAGTTAATTTCATTAATTGTTCAATTGCATTTATGATTTATGATTTGGTTCAACATTTAGGCGTCATTTCTATACTAACATATTTGCTTGATGCGCATTTAGGATTATTCTAGAAACAAATATTTTGGTATATAAAGGCGCGCGTTGACGTGGAATGCTGCGTATTATTTTAAACGTGATACAGTGAAGGTTGAATAGAAAGATTATTAAAGTGATTATTAAAGTGATAATTAAAAAGTGTGTTATAATTATAATAATTAATTGTGAATTTTGTGTTGTATAGTAGATTGTGTTGTGTAAATAAGTTGTGTGAGTTCAAATTTGAAGCAGTATATTTATTCACAATCCAGTGATTCGAACCTTAAGTGACAAGGCAAAATCGTAACAATATAATATAATTTTTTATATTGTTACGATTTTGCCTTGTCAATCAAGGTTCGAATCACTGGATTGTGAATAAATACACTGCTTTAAATTTTAACTCACACAATTTATTTACACAACACAATTTATTATACAACACGAAATTCACAATTAATTATTACACTTATAACACACTTTTTAATTATCACTTTAATAATCGCTTTAATAATCACTTTAATAATCTTTCTATTTAACCTTCACTGTATCACGTTTAAAATAATACTCAGCATTCCACGTCAACGCGCGCCCTTATATACCAAAATATTTGTTTCTAGAATAATCCTAAATGCGCAGCAAATATGTTAGTATAGGAATACGCCTAAATGTTGAGTATAAATTATAAATGTAATTGAACAATTAATGAAATTAACTTATTCTATTCTATTCTAGGTGTCACCGTAACACTACCCCCCACTTAAGCCTGTTCGTCCCGAACAGGATCCAGATCACCTCCTCTGTAGAGCGCCAAACGCTCTAAATGCACCACCTTTGGTTTACCTTTCCGTCCTTTCTGTATGCGATAAACCACGTCGTTCAACCTTTTAATGACAGTGTAAGGTCCTTCCCATGTGGGTTGCAACTTCGGTGATAATCCCTTGTGCCGTTGCGGGTTGTGAAGCCATACCAATTGCCCTTCCTCGAAGCCTTGATTGTTTGCTCGTATGTCATATCGAGCTTTCATTCGATCACTTGATATTCGAATTTTCTCCCGTACAAATTGATGTATTTCATTGAGTTCCTCTTTCATCCGGTCGACGTAATCCTGTCCGCATAGAGCTGCTGATGGAACAGCTCCAAACTTTAAATCTCCCGGTAATCGCAGGTTGTTCCCAAATATGGTTTTAGCTGGTGTCACTCCTGTTGTGTCATGTACCGCTGATCGGTAGGCCATCAGGAACATCGGTATATGTCGATCCCAGTTGCGTTGGTTCCTTTCCACAACCTTTGCTAGAAATTCCTCCAATGTGCCATTGAACCTTTCCACCATACCGTCCGATTGTGGGTGTAAAGGCGTCGTTCTTGTTTTATTGATTCCAAGCATCTGACATATCTCCTGAAATACCACCGATTCGAAATTCCTTCCTTGATCCGTGTGAATTTCCATAGGTACACCAAATCTGCTAATCCAATTGTTGACCACGGCATCAGCTATTGTTGTTGTCTCCTGATTGGGTATGGGGTACACTTCCGGCCATTTGCTGAAATAATCCATTATTACTAGCACATATTTATTTCCGCTCTCCGTGGTCGGAAATGGCCCCGCCACGTCCATTGCAATTCTCTCAAATGGTGCCCCGACATTATATTGTTTCATGGTTCCACGGCTTTTTCGTGCTGGTCCCTGTACTGCCGCACATTGGTCACATCTTCGGCACCATTCTACTACTGACTGTCTACATCCGGACCAGTAGAAACGTTGTCGAATCCTGGCCAATGTTTTATTAATCCCTAGGTGACCTCCACTTGCTCCTCCATGATACTCCTTGAGGATTTCCGCTATCCGATCTTTTGGAACCACTACCAACAATTGTTTTACTTTACCATCCGTGCTTTCCCACTTTCGTTTTAAACATCCATTTTCTATGTGGAGGCTATCCCATTGAGCCCAATAACTTTTTACAATGGGAGTTTTGTCGGCTATCTCACTCCACGTGGGCCGGCGATCCTTTTCCTTACATTCCATGATGAATGACAGATCAGCATCCCGTAATTGCTCCTTCCTGATCATTTCATCAGTCCATTGCTCGTCAGGTAGCGCTTGCATGAGCCGAATATCGACGATGTTTTCCTTGACCTCCACATTCCCACAATTCTTGCATTCCGCGGGACATGGTCTTCTTAATAACGCGTCGGCATTTTTATGTGCACTTCCCTTCCGATGTTCAATATCGACTTCTTTTGTCAAGCTCTCACCGCTTCCTTTTAATCTCGAAACTTGGATGGATGTCATGGGGCAATCGATTGTGGGAGTCTGCGTTTGCTCCTTCAAGCTCTCTCTTTTTAACGTCTCCAATGTCGTCCTACCCTCCTTTCTGGTCTCTCTCTGCTGTTCGTTTGGTCTACGCTTGATAGGAGATGGCGATCTTCCTCGTTTCTTCTTAATCTCCCAACAGTCCCGTGAAATGTGACCCATTCTATCACATACTCAGCATTTAATCCTGCCACTTCCATCTCTTGTCCTTGGCGTAGCCCGCGCGGTGTCTATTCTGGAATCAATCTCCACTCGACGAATTTTCATTGCTGGTTTGATGATGGTTTGCGCAGTTTCGTTTGTTAACGCACAAGCGATGGTTTCCGTGAAAGTTGCCTTAGGTGACAACATCACCGCTCTGCGCGTCTCGGGATCTCGAATACCGTCAATGAATGCATCCATTTTAATTCGCTCCATGTAATCGGCCGACATATTTGAATGTGCTAAATGCGCGAGCCGCTCAATTGCCGATGAAAATTCCTGTAGCGATTCTCCTCCTCTTTGGTATCGACCCTTCAATTCCATGCGATAGATTTCTCGTTTGTGGTCACTTCCGTATTTTCGATCTAACGCCTTAATAATTCCCATGTAAACGTTCCGTTCTTGCTCGGGAATGATTTGTAATGTTTCTGCCGCTTCGCCTTTAAGAGCCACAATTAATGCTGCAACACATTGTTCTTCCGTCCACTGATTTTGCTTAATCGCAGTTTCGAATTGGAACTTAAAAATACTGAAGGAAGTTGTTCCATCAAATGTTGGTGGTTTTATCTTAACTGCGTTAACTGTCTGGATCACTTGACCTGTTGTTCCATTTGACTTGACATCTTGGAGCTCCTTCTCGAGACGTTTAACTTCCGTTTGAAAATCTTGTTTAACCGATTCAAATTTTTGTTGAACCGTCCCTTTAACATTTTGAATTTCTGCGTGTACTTCTGTTTGCAATTTTTCCACTTTACCGTGTAGTGTAGAAGATAACTCCAGAAACTTCTCGTTCATTTTCTTTTGACCAACTTCTATTTGGTTTTTAATGTTAGCTCCTTGTTGCTCCATTTGTACAATCTTCTGTTTAATTTCCTGGTTCGATTGTTTAATGTCGGCCCCTTGTTGCTCCACTTGTAACATCTGCTGTTTCATTTGATGTTTAATGTCCGCCCCTTGTTGCTCCATCTGCTGTTTCATTTGATGTTTAATTTCCGCCCCTTGTTGCGTCAACTGTTGTCCCATCATATTCATAGCAGCCATCAACTGCGATAAATCGAAACTTCCAGATGGGTTTTGTGTTGTTCCGACCATCGTTTGTTCTTCCTTTTCTTTCTTGTCCACACTGATCTCATCCGTGTTGTCCTCCTCGAAATCATACACATCTGGATTTAAACCGTCCTTCTCCATGGCCTGACGTAGTCGCTCCACCAAACTAGCTTTTGTGCCTTCACTAGCCAAACCTCGCTGCTTCAGTTGCTCCTTTAATTGCGCAAGCTTTAATTCGTAGAGAATCATTTTCCTTATTATTCACAATCCCACCGCTGTCACCAATTGTTACGATTTTGCCTTGTCAATCAAGGTTCAAATCACTGGATTGTGAATAAATACACTGCTTTAAATTTTAACTCACACAATTTATTTACACAACACAATTTATTATACAACACGAAATTCACAATTAATTATTACACTTATAACACACTTTTTAATTATCACTTTAATAATCGCTTTAATAATCACTTTAATAATCTTTCTATTTAACCTTCACTGTATCACGTTTAAAATAATACTCAGCAATACACGTCAACGCGCGCCTTTATATACCAAAATATTTGTTTCTAGAATAATCCTAAATGCGCAGCAAATATGTTAGTATAGGAATACGCCTAAATGTTGAGTATAAATTATAAATGTAATTGAACAATTAATGAAATTAACTTATTCTATTCTATTCTAGGTGTCACCGTAACAATATTCTTATTTTGGTGTTCTGTAGTTTTGACTATTTGAAGATAGATGGTGCACTCATGGGTTACAGAAACAAGCTTTAATAAAATACTGAATTACTAAAAGTGGCGTTAGTACCGCGGATCACACAATTGCTCGCAATGATTTATCTCCTTATTCTTATTTCTGGCGGAAGTATGTAACAAATCCTATGGATCCGTCACGAATATTTAGTCAGGTTATCGCAAATTCATGTGACTTTTATTACGAAATTTGATTTTATTGTTTTCCAACGTACGCTTCAAATGTTGAATGATGTGTGCAGGTGCTCCACCCTGAATTACTTTAATTTAATTAGGCTGCAACCAAAAATACAAACACAATAATATTCTTGTTTTGTTATGTACAAATTTGAAAATGGAGAGAAGAAAGCGAATGGGGGGAGATGAAATTACAAGAGGGGAGTCGAGTTTGGATTTTTAAAGAAAGATAATCGGGTAATTGGTGAATATTAATTAAAGCGAATAATTACCATTAAAATAAAAAAAAATAAAAAAGATAAAGTGTACGATTTTGATAAGTCCGAGTTGGGACATAGAATCCAATTTTTATTTTATTTTTGATCTAACTAAAAATTAAATTAATATAATATCTATAATTATAAAATATAAATATTTATCGATATAATAATATATAATAATATAAATATTTAATAAATTGTGAAATTCTTAAGGAGTCTAACGAACATTAAGAAAATTATATTTTGTGAAAAGGAAAAAACGTGGTTTTGTGTAATGTGCCAAGTGCAAAAAAAAAAAAAAATAAAAATATTGGTGTTCGGTATTAAACGGTATTAGTGTACCGAAAGTCCGAAACTCTAGTGCGGTAAAACCAAAATCTAAAGTGTAACAAATCGAGTGCAACTAAACTAAAATAATAGACAATTGTTCTTTTATGATAATAAATCATAATGATAGCGTTAATAAATAATATACCTAAATTCTGACTTGATAACATAAAGTAACAAGTTAATAAATTAAGCATAATACTTAAGCTGAATAATAATAGCTAAATTTTTGAATTAAATAAAATAGTTAATGTGATAATAATAATCTACTAAAAATTATAAATAGGTATATAGCTACATATATACAACCGTTGTTCCTCGATGTACATAATTTAAATATCCGTCATAATATTGTAAGCAGAAACGCTAAAACTACGTACAGTAAACGATAATTCGCCTCATTTTTGGATAGACGTCATATCTTCGCTTCGGTTACCATGGCGCGCCCAACGTTGTTTGTATAATATTGTAAGTTAAATAATTCTTAAGTTTATTATAGTTTTTTTTTATTATTTCGACTTTATCAAAATTTAGATATGAAGTAGTCTTTTAAAGGTGGTTTTATATTATTCTTCTCTTCTTATTTAAATTCGGATAAAGCTCGTATAGTGGTAGTATTAGTTAAATGTAGTTTTTTTGTTTTTCTAAAATTCTTATCAAAAATATTTTTTTATGAAATTTTCAAATTGATGATAATTTTTGAGAAGTATTAAAATATTGGTTTGGGATCATTATTTCAAATTGTTATTACGATTTTTTTTTTTTTTTATAATTCTATTGATTTCGTTAATTAAATTTAATTCATATTAATAATAATTTAATGTTTCCTAGCCAGGTTTTGATATTCAACAATAAATTTTACTTTAAATAATATGACGTTTCGTCATCCATTTCTGTATAAATAATTTCGTTTATTCTAATAATTATGTTGAAAAAAATTAAATTTTTCTTGTTGTTCTAATTCTTTAAAATGAGATAAACGTATCCGATTAGGGGAGATGTAACGATGGTAGGTATAGTGAAGCACACATATGGCATAAAAACAACAGAAAAATGAATTTGCGATATTTTGCGATATAATTTTTAAGCGGTCTAGCAAGATCAATGGATCAGCTTGGTACCCACACCCTAACCCTGAGCATTAGCTGGCTAAAGAAGACTGCTCCAAGTGTTGTCCATTGATAAAAAAAAATAAATTTTCGGTGGCCTTTCGTCTGACGTCTAACGTTTTGAGCAAACGGACGCCCGCGATCGGTTACAAGTATGTTAGCGAAACTAAAACTAATAATACAGCTGGAAGTACGTTCACGATATTTACATTGTTACAATATCGTAACAACTGTCATTGTAGAAATGACGTAATAGTTAACTATGAGATTAACCCAAGTGTCAAAACATTGTTAAGAACATAACCACAGAATTAAGAAGATAAAAAAATTTATTGTTAAAACTGGGATTGCACTAAACATTTTTAGATTTGCGTAGACAAAATAAATTATGTATTTTAAGAGACTGCAATGTTTTATTGTGATACGAAGGAGTTTATTGTGAATTTTTAATATAAATTTCTAACGGAGAAGCAATTGTGTGGCAGATTATTTTGAATTATAATATTTTTTAAAAATTAATAATTTTTAATTAGATTAATCTCGAGGGAATCGGAATTGGAGACTAACTTTAAAATATAATTTTTCAGACATTACCCGCCAGTCGTTTAACTCATTTACCACCTGCTTTATAATCTGACAAACCATATGCACAGGAATATGTTCTTGCATTAACCGTACTCCAGCCCGATGCAGACGACAAGACTGAGGCATGTCGTTCGTTTGCCCAAGATATTCTAAACAAGACTTTAAACTTAAATGTTGAGTATAAAATTGCTGCTTTGGCCTACGCTACGATATCCGATCCGGCCACTAATGTCAATGTCGGCAAAGCACTTATTACAGATGGTATAATCCGTGTTGAGAGACGACGTGACCGTAAATTCGCCAAACCGGTAAGACCGAGCGGCCTTTATAAAATACAAGACTAGAATAAAATTTTTATTTATAGACTAGCTGACCCGGCGAACTTCGTACCGCCTCAAAATCAATAAATGTTGCTTAAAGTTATTATAGCTTAATTAAATTGAGTTTTTTTGTTAAGATAAAATGAATTTCTCCCTCTCTCTCTCTCTCTCTCTCTGGCACTATACCCCATCAAGAGATTTGGCCGCCTTAAATGAGGTTTAATAATCATATTTTCATTTCAGATAATGACTAATGAGTGATTAATTCATTGATCCTAAACCAGCCGTGCAATTTTTTCCTTGTCACTACCGGGAATTGAACCCGAGACCTCCGGGGCGGATAAAATGAATACTCCAAATTAATTAAATTCAATCAAAATGAAATATATTTTACTTACATTGAAATGAATGTAATTCACGTGGCAGCAAGGAATTCGTTTTATTGAATTGATTCGAAATGATTCGCATTGTTGCACTACTTTCTTTTAAACTATTTCCTGAGTAGGTTGCAATAGGATCGATCCCCTTCAGTAAAACATCTTGTGATATACGACATTTTTTGTTTTATTGTCAGGTGCGAGAACGAACAAAGCGGATGGTATGTCGACGCGTGAACATGCTACGTACAATTGACCGTGAGAGAAACATTCATTTTCTAGATTCAGGCCACAAACACTCAAGGATGGGCCTTGAGAATTGTTAATTGTCATGGCGAATGCAAGACGAATCGGAAATTGAATTCGTTTAAACTCGAATGGCATATCGGTTGGGATCATCAGAATTCTCGGAATGAGAACTTCCTCACCTTTGAACTTTCCTTGAGATTTCTCAAAATAAAAATCGTTCCGTTATATAGTTTAAGTTGATTCAGGTTTCGTAGCATGATGATTCCCGGCAACACACCAACTTTCAGTTGTAAATTGTGCGGGGGCAAGCCAGCCAGATCCAATGAGTTTAAAAATTCAGTTGGACAGTTGGTTGATTCATCTTTGTTTGTCGCACAGTCGATAGATTTGAAGGAATGAAGTGGACCGACGATTAGATTTTGAATTGTGAAATTTAAGTGATCCCCATTTTTGTTCTTTGCAGCAAGAATTACTCGTTCACTCACTCATTGTGATTTTTGTGGTTAGTAATATTGTTCGGAAACACTTTGTTGATGAGCTCGTCCTCCGTTGAGACAAAATTGCAAAAGTTCAGAGGAAACGATAAAAAATAAAATAAAGTAGAAATGTGCATGCAAGCCTCCAGTCGGATTCGAATCCAGTACCTTGCGGTCCAAGCGCCGAAGCTTTAACCACTGCACCACTCGTCACATAGAAACTACACCTACAAAATTCATATAAAAAAAAAGATTTTTTTATTAGATTTTTGGGGCTTCTCTTTTGAGTTTTTCCGAATTTTCTTTTTTCCTAAATCACCACTGTATTGAGACGAACAAAATAAAAAAACAAAATGTACTAAATATATGAGAAAATGAATTTTCTTGATAACTTTTTTTTTGGTGAATTTTTCCAATGTTTTAATAGTTATTATGCTATTCGGAACGGAGTCAAATCCAACAAAAGAAAGATCATAAAAATCGGTCCAGCCGTTCTTGAGTTATAAATGGTGTAACTAACACGACTTTGTTTTATTTATATAGATAAGTAGATGAAATAAAAAAAAATTGGATAAAAAATAAAATGGTAAATGTGCATGCAGCCTCCAGTCGGATTCGTATCCAGTACCTTGCAGTCCAAGCGCCGAAGCTTTAACCACTGCACCACTCGTCACATACAAACTACACCTACAAAATTCATATAAAAAAAAAGATTTTTTTATTAGATTTTTGGGGCTTCTCTTTTGAGTTTTTCCGAATTTTCTTTTTTCCTAAATCACCACTGTATTGAGACGAACAAAATAAAAAAACAAAATGTACTAAATATATGAGAAAATGAATTTTCTTGATAACTTTTTTTTTGGTGAATTTTTCCAATGTTTTAATAGTTATTATGCTATTCGGAACGGAGTCAAATCCAACAAAAGAAAGATCATAAAAATCGGTCCAGCCGTTCTTCAGTTATAAATGGTGTAATTAACCCGACTTTGTTATATATATATAGATAAGTAGATGAAATACAAAAAAATTGGATAAAAAATATAATAGAAATGTGCATGCACCCTCCAGTCGGATTCGTATCCAGTACCTTACGATCCAAGCGCCGAAGCTTTAACCACTGCACCACTCGTCACATAGAAACTACACCTACAAAATTCATATAAAAAAATGTTTTTTTATTAGATTTTTGGGGCTTCCCTTTTGAGTTTTTCTGACTTTTCTTTTTTCCTAAACCACCACTGTGTTGAGACGAACAAAATAAAAAAAACAAAATGTACTAAATGTATGAGAAAATGAATTTTCTTGATAAATTTTTTTTTGTTGAATTTTTCCAAGGTTTTAATAGTTATTATGCTATTCGGAATGGAGTCAAATCCAACAAAACAAAGGTCATAAAAATCGTTCCAGCCGTTCTTCAGTTATAAATGGTGTAACTAACCCGACTTTGTTTTATATATATATATATAGACAAGTAGATGAAATAAAAAAAAAATTGGATAAAAAATAAAATGGTAAATGTGCATGCAGCCTCCAGTCGGATTCGTATCCATTACCTTGCGATCCAAGCGCCGAAGTTTTAACCACTGCACCACTCGTCACATAGACACTACACCTACAAAATTCATATAAAAAAATGTTTTTTATAAGATTTTTGGGGCTTCCCTTTTTAGTTTTTCCGACTTTTCTTTTTTCCTTAATCACCACTGTATTGAGACGAACAAAATAAAAAAAACAAAATGTACTAAATATATGAGAAAATGAATTTTCTTGATAACTTTTTTGTTGGTGAATTTTTCCAATGTTTTACTAGTTATTATGCTATTCGGAATGGAGTCAAATCTGAAACAGGTTAGCCTCTACATGCGGTAGAGGTAAACCCATTCCATAGAATTACCACTATCTGTATGACATCCCTCGCGGCATTTGTTCCCGCAGCTCAGTCGGTGTAGAGGGAACGGCGTGGGGATGAGGATGCCCAGATAGCAGTCTGGTTAACCGCGAACAGCTTATCCATTTAGAGGGAAGCAAGAGAAAGAATAAAACTAAATAATAGGATTAGGGCTGGTCTCGGACCCAGAAGTGGGGTGAAATAGAACAAGATTGTCAACCCATCGTGCTGATGAGCCGACTATGGGCGTGTATATTTTATAACTCTTAGTGAGTCATCTCTTACCGGGCTTTCAATAAGATGAACAACCCGGCCACTTTGATTTGGTTAGTAATATAGGCGTGACAGATCGGCTCCAACAGAGAGGAAAGGAACAGCCTAGGCCGTATCAGTTCCTGTCTTAAAGACCGTTAGAGGAACAATCTGTCACTGGTTTTGGTGAGTTGTTAATAGACCAAATTCACACTCTATCCTAGTATACTTACATAAATATACTCACCTTTAACGCCAAATTATCCTCTGGCTGATTCCGCTTGTCGGCACCCTCAGGAATCTACAGCAACCAAAAAAAAATCAGAAAAAAACCAAAAAAAAAAACACCCGAATCTAATTTTACGATTACTATTTATTACAAATTCAAACAAAAAAAAAAAATCTAAATGTAATCTAAAATCACAAAACAACGAATCAGTAAAAACTTAACACTTATATAATATTTAATAAAAAAAAATGACCACACGTTGGTCTATCCAAAAACTGACTGCCGTTCCGCTTTTTCAAAAACTTCACACACGGTAATTTTTATTAATTTTTCATTAAAAGTTGGTTGAGAGGGGGAAACAAACATTTTTGCAATTAAATTGAAAATCCCAACCAATTTATAAAATCAAATTACCGCGCGCGCAGGTATAACAAAAAAAATTTGTGCATTCTTGATAAATTTGACACAACACCAAATGCAATTTTTCAAATATTGCTTCGGTCATGGTCATTTACCTAGGCACAAGTATAAACAAAAAAAACTTACATTTCAATATGTGCATAAACGACGTAATCAAATTACGTTCATGAACATATTCGGGTTCATTTAACTGAGGCATGTAACATATTCTAATGGAAATGAATTATGTTACCTTCAATTAAATAGACCCTAAAAACAAATGTAAAAAAAATTAAAACTTGACGGTTTTATTATATAAGGAATAGTTGAAGATACTATCTTCGAGGTCATGTTATTAGGAAGTAAATAATTTAGGAAGGGTTAGTAACAGAATTAGATAGAATTCTGTTACAAATCCAACAAAACAAAGATCATAAAAATCGGTCCAGCCGTTCTTCAGTTATAAATGGTGTAACTAACCCGACTTTGTTTTATATATATAGATAAGTAGATGAAATAAAAAAAAAATTGGATAAAAAATAAAATAGTAAATGTGCATGCAGCCTCCAGTCGGATTCGTATCCAGTACTTTGCAGTCCAAGCGCCGAAGCTTTAACCACTGCACCAGCTGAAAGACTAGCTGACCCGGCGAACTTCGTACCGCCTCAAAATCAATAAATGTTGCTTAAAGTTATTATAGCTTAATTAAATTGAGTTTTTTTATTAAGATAAAATGAATTCCTCTCTCTCTCTCTCTCTCTCTCTCTCTCTCTCTCTCTCTGGCACTATACCCCATCAAGAGATTTGGCTGCCTTAAATGAGGTTTAATAATCATATTTTCATTTCGGATAATGACTAATGAGTGATTAATTCATTGATCCTAAACCAGCCGTGCAATTTTTTCCTTGTCACTACCGGGAATTGAACCCGAGACCTCCGGGGCGGATAAAATGAATACTCCAAATTAATTAAATTCAATCAAAATGAAATATATTTTAATTACATTGAAATGAATGTAATTCACGTGGCAGCAAGGAATTCGTTTTATTGAATTGATTCGAAATGATTCGCGTAGCATTGTTGCACTACTTTCTTTTAAACTATTTCCTGAGTAGGTTGCAATAGGGTCGATTCCCTTCAGTAAAACATCTTGTGATATACGACATTTTTTGTTTTATTGTCAGGTGCGAGAACGAACAAAGCGATTCAGGTTTCGTAGCATGATGATTACCGGCAACACACCAACTTTCAGTTGTAAATTGTGTGGGGGCAAGCCAGCCAGATCCAATGAGTTTAAAAATTCAGTTGGACAGTTGGTTGATTCGTCTTTGTTTGTCACACAGTCGATAGATTTGAAGGAATGAAGTGGACCGACCATTAGATTTTGAATTGTGAAATTTATAGATCCCCATTTTTGTTCTTTGCCGCAAGAATTACTCGTTCACTCACCCAATTGTGATTTTTGTGGTTAGTAATATTGTTCGGGAACACTTTGTTGATGAGCTCGTTCTTCGTTGAGACAAAATTGCAAAAGTTCAGAGGAAACGAAATCAATCTGTTCGATTCGTCGACGGAACATGGCCATTACCGATAGTCAGCAATTGCTTGGAGAAATCTTTGGCAGATAGATCATTTAACCACAGACAATCAAATTAAATTTTTCGTTCGAGCTAAAAAATGAAAACAAAATATATTTCTGACAATTCCAATGTCATCGTTGTATCTGTCATTTTTCGTTAAACTGCGTATACGTTTACGCAAAAAAAACAAAATATTTTTGGTTGTTTGCGGCTGTTTACAGAAAATAAACTCGCAGTTTAAATTTTTACGTTTACATAGAATGAAATATCTCTGTTAGGTTGTCTCTGGTTTAACAACGCAACTCGCATGTTTGTCGTCAGCTGAAGTTTCATCACATAGCGCCACGCGCCCTTTTTTGAGTTTTTCCGACTTTTCTTTTTTCCTAAACCACCACTGTATTGAGACGAACAAAATAAAAAAATCAAAATGTACTAAATATATGAGAAAATGAATTTTCTTGATAACTTTTTTTTTGGTGAATTTTTCCAATGTTTTAATAGTTATTATGCTATTCGGAACGGAGTCAAATCCAACAAAAGAAAGATCATAAAAATCGGTCCAGCCGTTCTTCAGTTATAAATGGTGTAACTAACCCGACTTTGTTTTATATATATAGATAGATAAGTAGATGAAATAAAAAAAAATTGGATAAAAAATAAAATGGTAAATGTGCATGCAGCCTCCAGTCGGATTCGTATCCAGTACCTTGCAGTCCAAGCACCGAAGCTTTAACCACTGCACCACTCGTCACATAGACACTACACCTACAAAATTCATATAAAAAAAAAGATTTTTTTATTAGATTTTTGGGGCTTCCCTTTTGAGTTTTTCCGACTTTTCTTTTTTCCTAAACCACCACTGTATTGAGACGAACAAAATAAAAAAAACAAAATGTACTAAATATATGAGAAAATGAATTTTCTTGATAACTTTTTTTTTGGTGAATTTTTCCAAGGTTTTAATAGTTATTATGCTATTCGGAACGGAGTCAAATCCAACAAAACAAAAATCATAAAAATCGGTCCAGCCGTTCTTCAGTTATAAATGGTGTAACTAACCCGACTTTGTTTTATATATATAGATTGTGTTATTAGTGTAGAGTGAGAGATTGTATATAAGATGTGTATATTTATATATGATAATTTTAGGATATTGAATTCTGATTTAAAATTGTATTGTATTTTATGTTTAGTATTATATAGTAACGTACATGTGGAATTTGTATATTATTTAAGGTAATTTAAATATGAAATGATTCACTTTTTAAAGAAGTTGCGTGAATTAATATTTATATATATATATATAAAATTTATAATTAATAAAATTTCTTACCTGTTTGAATGTATTCAGCGGATGTGTATTCGATGAGCAATTGATATATAATTATTGATTGATACACAGTTAATGTTTATTGTTTATACTCAAATTTATTTGTATTCACTTGATAATTTTGTAAAATTCGAATTGAAAAGATTTTAACAGACAATAATATTCACATTTAATACTTAATATTTTATATAGAGTTTCCACTAAATTTTATATAGTAATTTAATAAAATATGGCTTATTTAAATTTAAACTAGAATATTCACACACAGAAATTAATATAGAACTTATTTAAAATAGAATAATCATATACTGAGATTAACATAGATTATATTTAGGTTTGGTATCACTAATAATCACACACTGAGATTAACATAGAATTTAAATTTGATATCGCACTCACTTCTGACTTTGACAAACAATTAAAACTAAATGTATATAGTATATTGATTTGGAAACGATTGGATTGAATGTTACTGATTTACTTATTTTAACTGATTGACTAAAAAACATTTAACAATTTTTTGGCTTATATACTATAGCCCTTATTAATTTTTGTTTTCGTTTCAAAATGGTGCTGAGTGGTAGTTTTCCACTCGTAAGTTTTTGTCTCACCCATTTAAATTGTTTTAAAAATTTTAATTGGGTTTTGGGTCAGGAAATTAATAACTTGTTCGAATTTTAATTTGCATGAAATTACATTTTTTCTCATGTGCAAGGTTTCTTTGCGGGTTTGTTTTTAATGTTTGTAATTTTCTCAAATTCTTTACGCACACGTGTTTTTGTGTGTTGCGCGTGGGAATAGAAAAATTAGAACATTGTTTGCTTATGATTGAAATGCTGATTGAAATGTTAATTGAATTTATGTGTTGTTTGGGGTGGTTATTTCGCAACATGGGTATGCTGGATGGAAATGAGATTCTTAAATGATTTTTGAAAGAATTTCACTAATATGGCCTTCTGGGGCGAACTTCGTTTAATTCTTAGCCGACTATGATGGGATTGGGTATGTTGGATTGAAATAAGAATCTTAAACGATTTTTGTAAGAAGTTCTGGAATATGGCCACCTTGGACAGAACTCGTTCAATTTTTAACCGATTATGATGGGATTGGGTATGCTGGATGGAAATGGGATTCTTAAATGATTTTTTTAATGAATTCTTAACCGATTATGATGGGATTGGGTATGCTGGATTGAAATTAGATTCTTAAATGATTTTGAAAGAAGTTCTGGAATATGGCCATCTGGGGCGAACTCGTTTAATTATTAACCTATTATGATGGGTTGGGTATGCTGGATGAAAATAAAATTCTTAAATGATGTTTAGAAAAGCTTCTGGAATATGGCCATCTGGGGCGGAACTCGTTCAATTCTTAACCGATTATGATGGGATTGTGTACGTAGGATTGAAATTTGATTCTTAAGCAATTTTTGTGAGAAGTTCTGGAATGCGATTACATGGAACAGAACTCGTTTAATTCTAACCCGATTATAATGGGATTGCGTTTGTTGGATGGACGTGAGATTTTTTAATGATTTTCGGAAGAAGTTCTGGAATATGGCTGCCTGGGCTAGAAATTAGGCATTGTGGATGAAATGTGATTATCAAGTAATTATTGGAAAACTTTCTGGAATATGGTCATATGGATTATGCGCTCTTGTATTGCAAGTATCAAAAGAGTGTAAATTTTCGTTTAGTTCTAAAAGTTCTGATGATCTCATGATCTTAGAAGACATCATATTTCATGTTCCCGTCGTTGTTGATACGAATAATATAAATGTATCCGAGCCTTTTGTGTAGAGTTCGTAATGTAATTTTTTGTGCGAGTAAGTAGTTGACCTGTCACTCAACCAACTAATTCCATGAGTGGGTTACGTACTGGTGATAGTTGTTAAGTGATCCAACTTTACCAGAAACATGTTAGCATTGCAATCCGCTTGCTTCAAGAAAGACGCCTGCTTGTTATCGAGTTCCACCCTAGTTTAAGTTACCGTTTCGTGGAGATATTATAGAATTTCTTAAACAAATCATTTAAGGGTTCCTACCTAATCCATTCGACATACCCAATCCCATCATAATCGGCTAAGAAATGACCGATTCTTGTCCTAGGTGGTCAAATCCTAGAACTTCTTCCGAAAATCATTTAAGAATCTCATTTCCATCCAGCACACACAATTCCATCATAACTGGTTAAGAATTGAACGAGTTATGCTCCAGATGACCATATTCCAGAACTTCTCCAAAAAATCATTTAAGAATCCCATTTCCATCCACCATACCGAATCCAATCGTAAATGGTTGATAAACAAAAGAGTTTCGCCCCAGATGGCCATATTCCAGAACTTCTTCTAAAAATCATTTGAGACTCCCATTTCCATTCAGCATACCCAATCCCATCATAACCGGTTAAGAACTGAACGAGTTCCGCCCCAGATGACCATATTCCAGAACTTCTCCAAAAAATCATTTAAGAATCCCATATCCATCCACCTTACCCAATCCCATCGTAAATGGTTGATAAACAGAAGAGTTCCGTCCTAGGTGACCATATTCCAGAACTTCTTCTAAAATTCATTTAAGAATCCCATTTCCATCCACCATACCCAATCCCATCGTAAACGGTTGATAAACGAAAGATTTCCGCCCCAGATGACCATATTCCAGAACTTCTTCTAAAAATCATTTAAGAATCCCATTTCCATCCAGCATACCCAATCCCATCATAAATGGTTGATAATTAAAAGAGTTCTGCCCCAGGTGGCCATATTCCAGAACTTCTTTCAAAAATCATTTAATAATCTCATTTCCGACCAAAATATCCAATCCCATCACAATCGGTTAAGAAATCGCCGAGTTCCGCCCCAGCAAACCATATTAGAGTACTTTTTCCAAAAATCATTTAACAATCCCATTTCCATCCAGCATACCCAATCCCATAATAATCGGTTAATAATTGAACGAGTTCTGCCCCAGGTGGCCATATTCTAGAACTTCTTTCAAAAATATTTAAGAATCTCATTTCAACATACAAAATCAAATCATAATTGATTAAGAATTGAACGAGTTCCGCCCCAGATGACCATATTCCAGAACTTCTTCAAAAATCGTTTAAGAATTCTATTTTCATCCAACATATCTAATCCCATCATCATCGAATAAAAACTGATCGAGTTCCGTTCCAGATGGCCTAATTCCAGAACTTCTTCCAAAAATCATTTAAGAATCCTATTTCCATCCAACATACAAAATCCCATCACAATCGGTTAGCGGTTGATCGAATTCCGTCACGAATGGCCATATTCCAGAGCTTCTTCCAAGAACTGTTTATGAATCTCATTTCCATCCAACAAACAAAACCCCTTCTTATTCGGTTAAGAGATAAGCGAGTTCTGTCCTAGGTGCCCATATTCCAGAACAAGTGCAAAATCTATAGTCGATTAAATTTAAAAACATTCGGATTTAACGGACATTCGAATTAATCGGACTCCCCAATTAGTCCGTTAAATCGAGATTTTTCTGTTTTTTCACTTAAATTAATCAGATACAATGTAAAACAGCTCAAATCAACATTGGAAAATAATACAATTATATTTATTTAGTAATTTTAACAGATAAATCACAATTTTGCAATTTTACCATTTCTAGAAACGGCAACACGAAAAAAATATTATCCTTTTATTAAATTGATTAATAATTGAAAATTTATTATTTTGGATGCCAATATGTGATTAATTTAAATGAAAAATATGCAGCAAATTATTCACAAATGAGAAATCTGTTAAAACATTCATAGTTGTTGTCATATTGTGGCAATATCGTTCCATATAATCGTTTCATAATCCAAAAATTCTCCTTACATTCCAAAAATCTAATCAAATTGAACTTCTGTCGTTTAGAATAATCGTTACTTATTTTAATCTATGTTGATCGAACATTTATAATTATATTTGTTCCTAATTTATAATCGTTTCCCAATTATTTGTAACCGAGATCAATTCAATATTTCTTAAACTACATGAAATCTATTTAGTTACATACGTACATATAATAATCGAGCTAACCAATTTATATCTTGAGAACAATGTATCTATATAATATGCGTGTATTCATAATGGGATAACAACTTGAAATTTTTGTTTTGTTCACAGCTGTTTATACAATACGAAAAATAAACGAATCGAAAACCAAAAAAGAAAACTACGCAAAATACATATAAATAAAAAAACTCGTGTACAACGAGTTTGTGCAATGTAGCCGAATACTATATAAAAAATGAGAGAGAACAGAGAAACATAAAAAATAATCGCAAAGATGGGCCAACTATAGGTGGAATAAAAAAAATAACAGAAATAACGTAAGAAACGAAGACAAAAAATTATTATTCCAATTTGACTTTTCGGCTATAGATTACTTAAAATATTAAGTTCATTCATAGTTTTCATGTAATATTGTTTTGATGTATTTCTTAAAATCTTAAGTGAAACTACAATAGTGTTGAGTATAAACGTATTACATATCAACAAATATATGTGTTTAAGATTATAAAAATTATTTATATGCGGCTTAAATTACCGCAATTCGATAAATTATTTTTTTAGGTTAGGTTTAGAAAAATACAATTCTACAGTGTAGTGAAAATTATTTGTGATTTTATATTCATATTTGTATATGTGTACATGAATATTTTATAAATAGAAAAGATAATATACACGAACAATTCCAAATTCCCATATATAAAATAATAAACATGCATATTACATTCAACGCACTAAAATTTGTTTGAGTTTTGTTGTTGTATTTGTTAAGTTTTTTATTCTTGGACGAAAATTTTCGCTCGGCTATTTTTTTTAAATGACAGCAAAATAAAACGCAATTTTTCTTATAGTTTTTAGCTGTGTTGCTTTCAAAATATTACAACAATAATTGCATTGTATTCAAGCCGATTGTTTTAGAATGTTAAGAAAAAAAAATTTTGGATTATTGGAAATAAAATCATTTTATGGTTATGGTGTTTACCGCAAGGCGTTATTTTTTCTATTTTTCTCGAAAAATTTATCTTGTAGAATAATTTAGCATTTGTTATTTGATAGCAAAATACCGAATTTAATTTATTCTATTTCTTAAAATAAAAAAAAATAAAATAAATATTAAGAAAATGAACCAACACAGAAAAATTAAAACGCATTAAAAAATTAAATCCAAAAGTTGTTGCTTTCACATTTCTTAGTTAAGCTAAGCGGATTAGCGAAAGCAACACTACTTTTATTTTGCTTATTCTGAGTATGGTCGAATACATATGAATCCTATCTCTCGCTCTCTTACGTTATTTTTTTTATTTTTTTTATTCTATCTATAGTTCCCACTTAAAGTGGGAACTATAGATAGAACAAAAAAAATAAAAAAAATAACGTAGAAGAGCGAGAGATAGGATTCATATGTATTCGACCATACTCAGAATAAGAAAAATAAAAACTATAAAAGAAATTGCGTTTTATTTTGCTGTCATTTAAAAAAAATAGCCGAGCGAAAATTTTCGTCCAAGAATAAAAAACTTAACAAATACAACAACAAAACTCAAACAAATTTTAGTGCGTTGAATGTAATATGCATGTTTATTATTTTATATATGGGAATTTGGAATTGTTCGTGTATATTATCTTTTCTATTTATAAAATATTCATGTACACATATACAAATATGAATATAAAATCACAAATAATTTTCACTACACTGTAGAATTGTATTTTTCTAAACCTAACCTAAAAAAATAATTTATCGAATTGCGGTAATTTAAGCCGCATATAAATAATTTTTATAATCTTAAACACATATATTTGTTGATATGTAATACGTTTATACTCAAAAGTATTGTAGTTTCACTCAAGATATTAGGAAATACATCAAAAAAATATTACATGAAAAATATGAATGAATTTAATATTTTAAGTAATCTATAGCCGTAAAGTCAAATTGGAATAATAATTTTTTGTCTTCGTTTCTTACGGTATTTCTGTTATTTTTTTTATTCTACCTATAGTTGGCCCATAAGTCCGTAAATAACCAATATAAAATAAATAAACTGATGCGGAACCAACGAAAATGTATTCTACAAGCCGAACTGTACTCGAGTATCAATGCCCCCTAAACTACAGGCCGCATACACCAAACGATGACGACACGCTATGTCTACATTGTTGTTGCTTTCTCTAGTTGTTTTGTTAGTGTAAATATTTTAATATTATTAATGCGCAGTCTCAGTTTAGACATAAATTGACGTCATGTGCAAAAAATGAGAGTAGTAAGAGGCCTGTAGTTTAGGAGGCATTGTCGAGTATACACCGATCCTATCAAATATTTCGGTCATCTATTCATTTGTATTAGTATAAAAATACAGGAAAAGTTCAAAAAATTTTGTAATATATATACCACAACATGATATACGCACACATTAAATAGAAGTAAAAACAATAACAAATAGAATAAAAATGTAAAATAGAAGTGGAAGACGGTGAGCTAGATTTCATTATAATTTAAAATTTTATTTTTTATTTTGTTTAGTGTGGATATTGATGTGAACGAGAAAGGTTATGCAATTTCTGTTTGGTGCTGCAATTTTTTAAAATGAAGAAATAAGCCCATATGTTTATAATGCTCAGCAATCTTGAAATAAATGTGGTGCATGTGGACCATTTTCCTTTTAAGTAACAATTTTAGTTCTAAATTTCTAATAAACGAAGAAACGATAGTATACTGTATAAGGATAATAATTACAGACTGGTTAACGTAAAGCTTTACAAATTTTTATTTTGTTTTTCGTTTACACATTGTTTCGTTTTTATTTACGAAATTTTGTCTTCTTTATTTATACACAATACCATGATATAGTCGACCGAAAATTGTGGATGTATTCACAACAATATGGCTTGTAATACATTCTCGTTGGTTCCGACTGATGTTAGTGTTTAACCAATTGAAATTGCATAACCTATGAATGATGAAATTTTTTCTTTTGTTTCGGTATTCTTTATAAAACTCTTTACTCTATGCTTTTATATAAGGAATGGTGGGAAATTTTTATTGATATTTTTTCTTTACATATGAACTATGAACAACGTTAAAATTCTGTGCTGAAAATGAAAATATTTTTGTGTATATGGTAATGTAATGACTGTAAAGCTATTCTACAAATTTTAATAGAGTTGTGCCGTATAGTAAAATGTACCTAATTTAAAATTAAATATTTTCTAATAAATAAATTTTTTTTAAAATATATTGGCGCCCTGAAATGTTTGCGCCCCGGCAAGCTGTTCATACTGTTTTATGGGAGGGCCGGCCCTCAAACCCACCTCCGTCCGAAAAAACACTATAACTATACATACAATTGTGTTGGTTGCACCTCACGTCAAGCGACACCCTCCATCAAAAACGCCACTACATACCATGACTCTGCACTCACACATCCGTGTGGTTTGAGCTTAAATTGAGCCAATGTTTATTTTTTTTTTTGGTTGAAAAACTGCTAAAGGCATATTATGCCATATATATTTACATTTTCTTTAAATATCGAATATAATTGAATTTAGTAATAATTTCTACTCTGAAGCTTTCTTACCTGTACTAATTCACGAAATTTTTCAATTTTTTTATTTTAACTATAATGAGGTAGGAACATAAACCCTCTAAATTATGTTAAGCTTAACACTAAAGAAGCTACTGTTCTCCTTTTACAGTTCAATTATAATTTACAAGTGTTTTACATAATTAATCACCGTTCCAAATTAATTATTTCACAAAACTTCTTGAACAAGAAACCTTTATTGGTTCTTCAACAATAAAATTTCCTCAGCAATAATGAATCTTCATTAATTTCCGAAAATTTAGTTTTTATTATTTTTTCATTACACTTTTTGCAAAATTAATGAACATAGTAGTCCTTCTGACACAAGTTATTATAAAATAGTTCATATTTTTAACGGGCTTTGTTTCATGTCTTTGCTAAAGACTTTATTATAAAAAAAACAATTTTTATTTGGGTTTACTACTTTTATTAATTTCACAATTTACTTATTTTAATTTATGTATGCTCCTATTATAGTTATCAGCTATCACCTACGCGTCACTTGGCGACGTCAAGTCGCGTCATTCAATTTTGGTATTATGATTCTCGCCGCGAACACGAAGTGAGCAAGAGTGATGTCAAAAATGATCACCAAACATTTTTATGTGATGTGCGATAATAATTATTATTATTTTATTTCAAAATATATGTATTACAAATCCAGGCAATTTCATCACGAAAATATAAATCGATACTACTGATCATTATTAGTTAATTAATCGTATTTAATATTTTTGATTATTAGCTTTAGAATATTTTAATTATTTCAACTAACTAAAATGTAAATACATAAAGTTAACAATAACACTGTAGCCAGCTACAGAAAATTTAAAAACAACGCACGTCACCACATACTCTCGTTCGCCAAAATAAAGGTGAGAACCATAATACCAAAATACTTCTCACACGAATCATACTGTCACGGCGAAAGAGAGATGAGGTGATAGTGAGGCGAGCACCATAATAGTTGTTTTATTTAAATTTATTTATTTATTTAATATTCACTCTTAGCCACTAACTTAAACCCTAACTTACAATAGAACATTTTCCTCAAAAAATTTTGACAGTTCTCAACAGCTGATTTTGTAGCCGTTTGGCAAATAACAATTTTGTGCTGTGTTCTTATATTGTGATTATTCGTTAAATTTGGTTAAATAAAATATTATTTTTGTGTTTTTATAATTAATTAATGTTAATAAATAAAATTTTGAAAAATATATTTAAAAATTTGTGTGAGAAGTAAGTAACTAACATAATTTTTTAAATAAAGTTAGGTTATGTTTTTGCACCAATTAAATCATTTTTATGAAATTATATAAATTTACAGAAAAAAATAGTGGCATGCTATCGGAATATGCAGTGAGTCTATCGGTGGCCGAAAGAAAACGATACGAGAGTAAAATTTCTCAGTTTGAGGCCGATCCGTATTTAATGAAGTACGATGAACAAACACTGCCAAAAAACATCACATTTTTTTAAATATTCCAGTATCTTGTAAATACAAAATCATTTTATACATCGTCTGAATTAAAGGCATACAAATCGTTAGAAGCATATAAATTATATAAAAGTGGATGGGTGCAATATTTAGGTGGGAAACGCCATAAAAATACCATCATAGTGTTTGGAAAAGTAAGTTCATGAAGTACATAATTCAAAACAAGCTCTTTTATAATTATATATTTTATATATTTAGGTTCTACACTCACAATCTATAAACTTACCACCACTTAAGGTGTGGACCCATCACGACTCAAATGGATTTGTATTTAATGGACACTGCACATGTGTAGCAGGGCTTGGAGAGTGTTGCTCCCACGTTGGTGCAGTTTTATTTGCATTAAATGCCATATACGAGAAAATTTTACAACATGACACAGTACCTGTAAGTTATATACACATACATATTTGTATATTTTTTATATTGTTACGTTTTCACCTTGTCATTCAAGGTTCGAATCACTGGATTGTGAATAAATATAACTGCTTCAAATTTGAACTCACACAAATTTATTTACACAACACCATTTATTATACAACACAAAATTAACAATTAATTATTACAATTATAACACACTTTTTGATTATCACTTTAATAATCGCTTTAATAATCACTTTAATAATCTTTCTAGTTAACCTTCACGTTTAAAATAAGACTCAGCATTCCACGTCAATGCACGCCTTTATATACCAAAATATTTGTTTCTAGAATAATCCTAAATGCACATCAAGAATCGAGCAAATATGTTAGTATGGAAATGACGCCTAAATGTTGAACCAAATCTATTCTAATCTATTCTATCTTAATCTAGGTGTTACCGTAACACAACCCCCCCACCCAAGCCTGTTCGTCCCGAACAGGATCCAGATCACCTCCTCTGTAGAGAGCCAAACGCTCTAAATGCACCACCTTTGGTTTACCTATCCGTCCTTTCTGTATGTGATAAACCACGTCGTTCAACCTTTTAATGACAGTGTAAGGTCCTGCTAATGTGAGTTGCAACTTCGGTGATAATCCCTTCTGCCGTTGCGGGTTGTGAAGCCATACCAATTGCCCATAGGTTAGGTTAGGTTAGAGTGGCTGCCATCGAACACTTAGGCCAATAATGGACCATTGTGATACCTTACGATCCAATCTCCCCTTACTCCCGCTGAAATTAACCACAGTCCGCGAGTTCAGAAAGGCTGTCCATGTCGTACACACCCAAGTACTTACGTCTTTTATATGATAGTGCCGGACACGAGCATAGGAAGTGAACTAACGTCTCTTCCTCCTCTTCGTCCATACAACTTCTACAAAAGTTATTCGTCTCTAGACCCAGCCTTCTCTCATGTTCCCAAAAAGGCAGTGTCCTGTCAGTATCCCTACGACCAATCCTAAATCTCGTTTTCCCAGGGATATTAGTGCCTTGGAGCGCCGCAGGTCCATTTTTGGCCAAACCTGTTTTGCTACCCTGCACGTGAGAGTGTTGGTCCACCTCTCATCTGTCAAGGCGATTGCCTTTTTACTGAGCGCCAAGTTGAGCGCTGCTATAGGCCTCCCCAGACCTGTCCTTTCCGGTTGCATCTGCAGAGTGGTACCGTACCTAGCTAGTTCGTCTGCCCTGCAGTTTCCCGTGACGTCCGAGTGCCCAGGGACCCAGATTATCTGGATACTGAAGTACTCGCTCATCTCATTAAGAGATGATCGGCAATCCAGCGCCATCCGTGACTTCAGACAAACCGCCTCTAGTGACCTGAGTGCCGCTTGACTGTCCACATAAATCGCAATATCCCTAACGGATACCACGTTATGCTTCAACCATGTCACGACTTCCCCTATCGCCACCACTTCAGCCTGGTACACGATGCAGTAGTCAGGGAGACGAACAGAAATATTAACATTGAGCTTTTCACAGAAGACTCCGGGTCCTACTTTGCCGTCTAGCTTAGAGCCGTCCATGAAAAATTTCAGTGCCTCGTTTTCCAGTATTGATCCATTCCTCCAGGATTCCCTAGAAGGACAGATGATCTGGAAACCTATATCGAAGCACAACGTTGGTTTAATATAATCTAGATTCACCAGTTCTTCCCTTAGTGATCTAACTATCGTCGAGTGTCCCGCCTGACGACACTTCCACTGAAAGACAGCCGAGAGCCTTATAGCCACATTGGCTGCCATCTGCTTACCAAAAAGTTCGATTGGAATAAGGTGGATATAAGCGCGCCGCTTATAAGCATACAGGCCGTTCTTTGCACCTTCTCCAACATCCTTATGTAAGTTACCTTTTCCAGAGCTGGCCACCACACGCCCACTCCGTACATCAGCACAGGCCTTACCACTGCGGTATAGAGCCAGTGTACCAGCTCTGGTTTCAAACCCCATTTCTTCCCTATGGCGTTTCTACACGAGTAAATGGCTACATTAGCCTTATTCACCCTTTCTACAAGGTTAGGCTTCCAGCTGAGCTTACTATCCAAGATTATGCCCAAAAATCTCGCTCTGTCAGCAAAAGCCAGTCTAATGCCGTTCACGGTAGGAGGGCTAATTACCGGAATTTTATATTTCTTAGTAAATAGTACCAGCTCTGTCTTGGACGGGTTGATCCCTAATCCGCATTTGCCGGCCATTTCGTAACGATCAGGAGTGCATTCTGCATAACATCCCTAATCGTATCCAGATATTTGTCTGAGACAGCTATCGCTACATCATCTGCATATGCTACAATCCCCATCCCCTCTTTCTCCAGTTCCAACAGCAATTCATTTCCCACTGCACTCCAAAGAAAGGGGGACATTACTCCTCCCTGCGGAGTTCCTCTAACCACCCGTCTTCTAAGGGTGGACTCTCCCAGTTCCGAGGTAATAATCCTGGTTACCAGCATCTGATTTATCAACAAACTTATAGGATAATCCACCTTCAAAAATGACAATCCTTCCATGATCGCCTCCGTTTTAACATTATTAAAAGCACCCTCAAAGTCGAGAAATGCTACCATACAATACTCTTGCGAGTAAATTGACTTCTCAATCTTGCGTACTAGATCGTGCAGAGCTGTGTCCACCGACTTTCCCTTACAGTACGCATGCTGCGACATTGAACAATTCCTTGGCTCAACTTTTGTTCGAATAAGTACGTCTATCAATCTTTCCAAGGTTTTCAACAGAAAAGATGATAGAGTTATAGGCCTCAGGCCCTTTGGATAAGTCTGTGAGCTTTTCCCGATTTCGGGATAAAAACCACTCTGACCTCCGTCCATTTCCTAGGAATATAGACCAGTTGCAGACATCCCCTGAAGATAACCTCCAGCCAGGGGAGGATAACTGCATAGTTCCTTTGGATTTCTGCTGGTATAATCTGATCCGGGCCCGCCGATTTATAAGGCTTAATACCGTTCAGCGCCCACAGGATTCGTTTCCTGTCTATGATGCCATCCACATCTGTTAAAGGTGTTCCTCGATGAGCTCCAGGCTCCATCGAGTCATCAATGCTTCCCGGAAAATGGGTCTCAATGAGAAGCTCCAATGATTCCGCACTTGAAGCTGTCCATAACCCGTCCGGCTTCATTAAGTAACTAGGACTGGTTGGGTTAGTAGATAGAATTTTTCTAAGGCGAGAAGTCTCAGATACCTCCTCCATTCTACAACAGAAAAGTCTCCAAGACCCCCTTTGTGCCCTCCTCAACTCGTTTTTGCATTTTCTCAGGTCTTCCTTATAGGAATCCCAATCCCTATTTTCCCTGGTGTTCTTAGCCTTATTAAAGGCTCTCCTACACGCTCTCCGATAGGTTCCCAACTCCGTGATCCACCAAGTAGGTTTCTGTCTGCCCCTAGGTTTTATCAGGGGACACGCAGCTTTAAAAGACAGATTGCATGCCTTTGTGACAATATCAACCATGCCATCTAATTCCTCTACTGTCGCCGGAAGCCCAGGAACCTCCAGCGGCAATAGTTCCTTCAACACCTCCTCATATTTGTTCCAGTTTGTCCTTCTGGGATTCCTGAAGGCTTTCCGGGCAACAGGTTTGATGTTGAGGTTATATGTAATATCTCAGTGATCAGAGAATGAAAGCTCCTTCGCCACTCTCCACCCACTGATCATATTAAAAATTGTTTCTGACGCACAGGTCACATCTAGAACCTCCTGTCGATTTTTAACAATGAATGTTGGTTCACACTCAATATTGCAAACTACAAGGTAAGTATTTAATAAGTAATCAAAAACTAACTCACCCCTTTCGTTAATGTCTGTGCTTCCCCAGATTGTGTGATGCGCATTTGCATCACATCCAAGTATCACACCTACCTTTTTCTGACCTGCTTCCTGGATCAGTTCCCCCAGGTTATCCGGTGGAACCTCCTTCTCGCGATCCATATTGGCTGAGGGTAGCCATAGTTTTTCACAGCCTACCTCAGCACTCACCGCTGGAACGTCTCCGCTACTAAATTGTGGAAGAAGAAAAATATTCAAATTATTTTTCGCTAAGATACACGATCTGATCTTTTCAGAGTTGCTTGAGTATAATAATTTATACCCTTTCATTCTGACGACACAGATCCTGTTATTGTTAATCCAAGGTTCTTGGATTAACACCAAGTCCTCATCTGACTTAGTCAGTCTGAGCACGAGAGCTGCCGAGGCACACGCCCACAATGCTTGCATTCCACGGGACATGGCCTTCTTGATAATGCGTCGGCATTTCCATGTGCGCTTCAATTCCGATCTTCAATTTGGAAATCGTAGCTTTGCAAACGTTCGATCCAACGTGCTACTTGTCCCTCTGGACTTTTGAATTGTAACAACCAGCGCAAAGCTCTATGTGATCCGTCCGTAAAAGAAATTTCTGGCCATAGAGGTACTTATGGAATTTTGTTCCGGTTTTGATAACATCTTGGAATAATATGCAATAACTCGCTCCTCACCATTTGTTGCTTGTGATAATACTCCTCCTATACCATCATTACTTGCATCAGTGTCCAAAATGAATTTAACGTTGGGTATAGGGTATGCGAGGATTGGTGCTTCTCATAATCGATGTCTTAGTTCCACAAATGCCTCTTCCTGATCATCCTTCCATTCGAATGCCTTGTTCTTCCTGGTTAACTCGTGTAAACTCTTTGCGATGCTGGCGAATCCTGGCACGAATCGTCTATAATAGGTGCACAATCCAAGGAAGCTCCGTAATTCATGTAAATTTTTAGGTCGTGGCCATTCTTTCACTGCTGCGATCTTGTCTTCATCGGTATGGATTCCATTGTTTGTTACCTTATGACCCAAATATTTTACTTCCGTCCTAAATAGTTTGCATTTCTTTGGGCTTTGCTTTAATCCGGCGGCCTTTATCCGATCCAAAACCTCTGCCAAATTCCTTAAATGCTCGTCGAAATCCTTGCCCATGACGATGATGTCGTCTAAATATACGAGGCACGTCCTCCAATGTAATCCCTTTAGTACGCGCTCCATTAGCCGTTCAAAAGTCGCTGGGGCGTTACATAATCCGAAATGCATAACGTTAAATTGCCATAATCCGTTACCCACACTGAATGCCGTTTTCTCGCAATCTTCCTCCTGGACTTCCACTTGCCAATAGCCGCTTTGCAGATCTAATGTCGAAAATATTCGAGCACCCGATAATGTGTCTAACGTGTCATCCTTGGCAATGGGTAACTATCCTTTTTCGTCACAGCATTTAATTTTCGGTTATCCACGCAGAATCTCATGCTACCATCCTATTTCTCGACTAACACCACTGGTGAACTCCATGGACTGCTTGATGTTTCGATTACCCCTGCTGTTTGCATATTTTGTACCATTCGATCCACTTCTCCTTGCTTTGCCAATGGAAATCTCCTGGGTGGTTGACGAATCGGCATTTCTGCTCCTGTATCTATTCGATATTTTACCATTGTGGTTCTCCCATTATTGTCCGGTGTACTGCAGAATATTGGCATGTACCGCTCGAGCAATTGTTTTGCCAAATTTTTCTGTTCCATGGTAAGATCTTCGGTCCATTTCTCCATGAGTTGTTCTACAACCTCTTTCTGCCCTTGCTAGTTAGTCGTATTAATCGGATTTTTCTGCTCGCACTTCACAATCGCAGATATTTCTTCGCATTTTCCGATTATTTTCCCTTTCTTGATGGTTTCGTCTTATCCGAGAGATTTAGAGTCCTAATTGGTACTCTATTATCGCTTTCTCGTTTCACCAGAACTTTCCCGATCACAATTTCTCTGGCTCCGCTCTCCGCTTCATTGGCTTCCACAACCCACAACCTGGGTGACCCAGAACCTCCCTCCAATCTTGCCCATACTATTGTTTCCGAGTTCGGTGGCAGCTTCTCTCGATGATCCATTATAATTTGCCTGGTCGTTTCTCCTATAACGGCGCTAACGTGAAGTGGCAACTCGATATTATCGTAGGTAAATACACCCAGTCCAACATCCACCACGAAGCCATTCGTTCTCATGAAGTCCATTCCCAAGATGACTTCGTCTACAATATCGGCAACCAGCACCTCGTGTTGAAAGTGATTTCGTCCAATCCTTATTTTTACGACCTTTTTCCCTTTTATTGCTGAATTTTCTCCAGTCGCCGTTCGTAATTTCATGCCATTAGCTGGTTCTATAATTCCATCGATAATATCCTCACGAACAATCGTATGAGTTGGTCCCGTATCCAGCGTGATCATGCATTTCTTTCTATCAATATCGGCTTCAATTGTCAAGCTGTCACCGCATCTTGCTACTCTCGAAACATGGATGGAGGTTATGGGGCAATCGGTTATGGGAGTCAGCTTCTGCCCCTTCAAGCTGACTCTTTTTAGTTTAACGACTCCGTTGTGGACTAACCCTCCTTTCTGGATTCTATCTGCTCCTCGTTTGATCTACGCTTCATAGGAGATGGCGACCTTGCTCGCTTCTGTTCAATCTCCCAACAGTCCCGTGAGATGAAACCCATCCTATCACACACCCAGCATTTAATCGTGCCACTTCCATCTCTGAATGCGAATTTTCTTTGCTGGTTTTTTTGATGGCCTGAGCAGTTTCGTTTGTTAACGCATAAGCGATGGTTTCCGTGAAAGTTGCCTTAGGTGACAACATCACTGATCTGCGTGTCTCAGGATCTCGAATACTGTCAATGAATGCATCTATTTTAATTCGCTCCATGTAATCGGCCAACATATTTAAATGTACTAAATGCGCGAGCCGCTCAATTGCCGATGAAAATTCCTGTAGCGATTCTCCTCTTCTTTAGTATCGGCCCTTCAATTCCATGCGATAGATTTCTCGCTTGTGGTCACTTCCGTATTTTCGATCTAACGCCTTCATAATTCCCATGTAAACGTTCCGTTCTTGCTCGGGAATGATGTGTAGTGTTTCCGCCGCTTCGCCTTTAAGAGCCACAATTAACGCTGCAACACTATGTTCTTCAGTCCACTGATTTTGCTTAATGGCCGTTTCGAATTGGAACTTAAAAATACTGAAGGATGTTGTTCCATCAAATGTTGGTGGTTTTATCTTAACTGCATTAACCGTCTGAATCACTTGCTGTGTCGTTCCATTCGCCTTGACATCTTGGAGCTCCTTCTCGAGACGTTTAACTTCCGTTTGAAAATCTTGTTTAACCGATTCAAATTTTTGTTGAACCGTCCCTTTAACATTTTGAATTTCTGCGTGTATTTCTTGTACTTCTGTTTACACTTTTTCCACTTTGCCGTGTAGTGTAGAAGATAACTCCAGAAACCTCTCGTCCATTTTCTTTTGGCCATCTTCTATTTGGTTTTTAATGTCCGCCCCTTGTTGCTCCATCTGCTTTTTCATTTCCTGGTTCGATTGTTTAATGTCCGCCCCTTGTTGCTCCATTTGTAACATCTGCTGTTTCATTTCCTGGTTTGATTGTTTAATGTCCGCCCCTTGTTGCTCGACTTGTAACATCTGCTGTTTCATTTCCTGGTTCGACAATTGTATCTCATGTTTAATTCCAACCAACTGTTGTCCCATCATTTGATTCATAGCAGCCATCAACTGCGATAAATCGAAACTTCCAGATGGGGTTTGTGTTGTTCCGACCATCGTTTGCTCTTCCTTTTCTTTCATGTCCACACTGATCTCATCCGTGTTGTCCTCGACGAAATCATACACATCTGGATTTAAACCGTCCTTCTCCATGGCCTCACGTAGTCGCTCCACCAAACTTGCTTTTGTGCCAAACCTCACTGTTTCAGTTGCTCCTTTAATTGCGCAAGCTTTAATTCGTAGAGAATCATTTTCCTTATTATCCACAATCCCACCGCTGTCACCAATTGTTACGATTTTGCCTTGTCAATCAAGGTTCGAATCACTGGATTGTGAATAAATACACTGCTTCAAATTTGAACTCACACAATTTATTTACACAACACAATTTATTATACAACATTAAATTCACAATTAATTATTATAATTATAACACACTTTTTAATTATCACTTTAATAATCGCTTTAATAATCACTTTAATAATCATTCTATTTAACCTTCACTGTATCACGTTTAAAATAATACTCAGCATTAAACGTCAATGCGCGCCTTTATATACCAAAATATTTGTTTCTAGAATAATCCTAAATGCGCAGCAAATATGTTAGTATAGAAATGACGCCTAAATGTTGAACCAAATCATATATTATAAATGTAATAGAACAATTAATGAAGTTAACTTATTCTATTCTATTCTAGGTGTCACCGTAACAAAATACTGTTACGATTTTGCCTTGTCACTCAAGGTTCGAATCACTGGATTGTGAATAAATACAACTGCTTCAAATTTGCACTCACACAATTTATTTACACAACACAATTTATGATACAACACAAAATTCACAATTAAGCAAATATGTTAGTATAGAAATGACGCCTAAATGTTGTGTATAAATCTTAAATGCAATTGAACAATTAATAAAATTAACTTATTCTATTCTAATCTAGGTGTCACCGTAATACTACCCCCCACCTAAGCATGTTCGTCCCGAACAGGATCCAGATCATCTCCTCTGTAGACCGCCAAACGCTCTAAATGCACCACCTTTGGTTTACCTTTCCGTAGCTTTCTTTATGCGATAAAGCACTTCGTTCAACCTTTTAATGACAGTGTAAGGTCCTTCCCATGTGGGTTGCAACTTCGGTGATAATCCTTCTGCCGTTGCGGGTTGTGAAGCCATACCAATTGCCCTTCCTCGAAGCCTTGATTATTTGCTCGTATGTCATATCGAGCTTTCATTCGATCACTTGATATTCGAATTTTCTCCCGTACAAATTGATGTATTTCATTAAGTTCCTCTTTCATCCGGTCGACGTAATCCTGTCCGCATAGAGCTGCTGAAGGAACAGCTCCAAACTTTAAATCTCCCGGTAATCGCAGATTGTTCCCAAATATGGTTTTAGCTGGTGTCACTCCTGTTGTGTCATGTACCGCTGATCGGTAGGCCATCAGGAACATCGGTATATGTCGATCCCAGTTGCGTTGGTTCTTTTCCACAACCTTTGCTAGATATTCCTCCAATGTGCCATTGAATCTTTCCACCATACCGTCCGACTGTGGGTGTAAAGGCGTCGTTCTTGTTTTATTGATTCCAAGCATCTGACATATCTCCTAAAACACCACCGATTCGAAATTCCTTCCTTGATCCGTGTGGATTTCCATCGGTACACCAAATCTGCTAATCCAATTTCTGACCACAGCATCCGCTATTGTTGTTGTCTCCTGATTGGGTATCGGGTACACTTTCGGCCATTTGCTGAAATAATCCATTATTACTAGCACATATTTATTTCCGCTCCCGGTGGTCGGAAATGGCCCCGCCACATCCATTGCAATTCTCTCAAATGGTGCCCCGACATTATAGTGTTTCGTGGTTCCACGGCTTTTTCGTGCTGGTCCCTTTACTGCCGCACATTGGTCACATCTTCAACACCATTCTACTACTGACTGTCTACATCCGGACTAGTAGAAACGTTGTCGAATTTTGGCTAATGTTTTATTAATCCCTAGGTGACCTCCACTTGCTCCACCATGATACTCCTCGAGGATTTCCGCTATCCGATCTTTTGGCACCACTACCAACAATTGTTTTACTTTACCATCCGTGCTTTCCCATTTTCGTTTTAAACATCCATTTTCTATGTGGAGGCTATCCCATTGAGCCCAATATGCTTTTACAATGGGAGTTTTGTCAGCTATCTCACTCCATGTGGGCCGGTGTTCCTTTTTTTATGTTCCATGATGAATGATAGGTCAGCATCCCGTAATTGCTCCTTCTTGATCATTTCATCAGTCCATTGCTCCTCAGGTAGCGCTTGCATGAGCCGAATATCGACGATGTTTTCCTTGACCTCCACGCGCCCACAATGCTTGCATTCCACGGGACATGGCCTTCTTGATAACGCATCGGCATTTCCATGTGCGCTTTCCTTCCGATGTTCAATATTGGCTTCATGTGTCAAGCTGTCACCGCCTCTTTCTACTCTCGAAACTTGGATGGAGTTTATGGGGCAATCGGTTGTGGGAGTCAGCTTTTGCCCCTTCAAGCTGTCTCTTTTTAACGACTTTAATGTCAACTGACCCTCCTTTCTTGCCTCTCTCTGTTCTTCGTTTCGTCTTCGCTTCATAGGAGATGGCGATCTACCTCGTTTCTTTTAAATCTCCCAACAGTCCCGTGAGATGTGACCCATTCTATCACATACCCAGCATTTAATCGTGCTACTTCCATATCTGAACCTTAGCCTAGCCCGCTCGTTGTCCATTCTGGAATCAATCTCCACTCGGCGAATTTCCATTGCTGGTTTGACGATG
This sequence comes from Nephrotoma appendiculata, assembly GCA_947310385.1. NCBI lineage: Eukaryota > Metazoa > Arthropoda > Insecta > Diptera > Tipulidae > Nephrotoma > Nephrotoma appendiculata. The sequence continues at coordinate 4,456,419 of OX371226.1, forward strand.
GCCTGAACAGTTTCGTTTGTTAACGCATACGCGATGGTTTCCGTAAAAGTTGCCTTAGGTGACAACATCACCGCTCTGCGCGTCTCAGGAACTCGAATACCGTCAATGAATGCATGAATTTTAATTTGCTCCATGTGTAATCGGCCGACATATTTGAATGTGCTAAATGCGTTAGCCGCTCAATTGCCGATGAAAATTCCTGTAGCGATTCTCCTCCTCTTTGGTATCGACCCTCCAATTCCATGCGATAGATTTCTCGCTTATGGTCACTTCCGTATTTTCGATCTAACACCTTCATAATTCCGATGTAAACGTTCCGTTCTTGGCCGGGAATGATGTGTAGTGTTTCCGCCGCTTCGCCTTTAAGAGCCACAATTAACGCTGCAACAACTTCGAATTGGAACTTAAAAATACTAAAGGATGTTGTTCCATCAAATGTTGGTGGTTTTATCTTAACTGCATTAACCGTCTGGATCACTTGATGTGTCGTTCCATTCGCCTTGACATCTTGGAGCTCCTTCTCGAGACGTTGAAACTCCCCTTTAACATTTTGAATTTCTGCGTGTACTTCTGTTTGCAGTTTTTCCACTTTACCGTGTAGTGTAGATGATAACTCCAGAAACCTCTCGTCTATTTTCTTTTGGCCATCTTCTATTTGGTTTTTAATGTCCGCTCCTTGTTGCTGTTTCATTTGATGTTTAATGTCCGCCACTTGTTGCTTCAACTGTTGTCCCATCATATTCATAGCAGCCATCAACTGCGAAAAATTGAAACTTCCAGATGGGTTTTGTGTGGTTTCGACCACCGTTTGTACGTCATTTTCTTTCTTATCCACACTGATCTCATCCGTTTTTTCGTCCTCGAAATCATACACGTCTGGATCTAAACCTTCCTTCTCCATCCCAAGTAGCACAAATGGGTTGGGATAACGTCGCACCGCCGTTAGCTGAATGACTAGTGGTCGGCTAGTCGACGTTGGTACAACGGTATGGTAAAGGTGCTACAACGGTATTGGGGAATAAATCTTAGGTTGTTATAACGTCGTAATAACCACTATTTGTCTTTTCAAATGACTGAAGTTTTAGTTAGATGGGAGTCGCTTATACAACTATTACGTTCGTAAAAAACCTAATTTCGTCCGTCATTCGGATTATATTTTGTGGAGAGGGGCTTTTTTTTCAATATATGTAAATAATCGTGCTGTCTTTTTCATAACATTATTTATTTCTTTTTCTTGTTTTATAAAAAAAAACAAATGTCAAATGTTCCTACTTTGAAAGGTTCTTTATAAAAATTAAAATTTATAGAATCATTGTTAAACTAATAATTCAAATTTGGTGTTAATTACGGCTTATTTTTTCAAACAAATTTAGTTTTATAGTAAATATGTACCTGTCTCCCAACTCAAAACTTACGGGCTTCCATAATTTCTATATTTTAAAACATAAGTTGGTATTTCAAAAAAATACAAATAAATAAATATGATTAAATTACTCTAAAAGCAGAGAAAATCTCTTCAAAAACATCCCCGTCATTAAAATTATGATACTATATTGACATATAGTCATGAAAATTATCAAAATAACAAATTTTGTTTTTCAGATGTAAATAATTTTTAATGAAATCTAAAGAAAAAATGGCGAGTTTCATAATGTAAATGAAAATGACAAAAAAGTTATAATAAAGACTCAAAAAACACAAAAAAGTTATTTCAAAATCAAATAAACTATTTTCCCAACAAATTTGTCACTCTGGCAACAACTTGGTTATTTTTTTAACTTAATTGTCAAAATTACTTTTTCTATTGACTTTTAGATTTAAGGGTTTGTTTAAGTTTTCACTTGCGGGAAAAATAATATCGAATGTTTAAATGGCTTCTTTTTTAATTTAAAATGATCCATATTTAATCTATATAAATAAAACAAAGTCGTGTTAGTTACACCATTTATAACTCAAGAACGGCTGGACCGATTTTTATGATTTTTGTTTTGTTGGATTTGACTCCGTTCCGAATAGCATAATAACTATTAAAACATCGGAAAAATTCACCAAATAAAAATTTATCAAGAAAATTCATTTTCTCATACATTTAGTTCATTTTGTTTTTTTTTATTTTGTTCGTCTCAATACAGTGGTGGTTTAGGAAAAAAGAAAAGTCGGAAAAACTCAAAAGGGAAGCCCCAAACATCTAATAAAAAAATCTTTTTTTATATGAATTTTGTAGGTGTAGTTTGTATGTGACGAGTGGTGCAGTGGTTAAAGCTTCGGCGCTTGGACTGCAAGGTACTGGATACGAATCCGACTGGAGGCTGCATGCACATTTACCATTTTATTTTTTATCCAATTTTTTTTTTTATTTCATCTACTTATCTATTTATATAGATAAAATCTTCGTCCGAGTTACGATTTCAGTGCGAATAGTAGATTTTGACAGCTCCAAAAAAAGTTTTTTTCCTTTGCGATTTTAATATTAAATTTAATTTATTTTTGGTTTTGGTTATTTCATATTAGTTAAGTGGTTTGTGGTTTAGCATATAATATTAAAATAAGTGGTGGAATTTAGTGAAATAAGAGGTTGTGTGGTGTATGCCAATAACAATAAGAAAACAGTACTTTTTTGCGTACAATAGTACGTAATTTTTTTAGTGGTACAGAGTGTCCCAACACCGGACACCAGTTTTTTTTTTTGGTTTTTTTAATTTTTTTTTTATTCTGCGGAATTCCATTTTCGATCGGGATTTTTAAACGGTAAGTTCCCTTCGAAGATGTTCACTTTGTGAGGTTATCACATTTGTGATTGTGCACACATCGATAATTGATTATGTAATTTTGGATTGTGTGATTAATTTTCCAGTATTATTTACAATGCCGCGAGCCAGAAGATCTAATCTTTCACCACGAAGCCGTAATGCAATTAGACTTCGGACTATTGCGAATCAATCCACTGCAGATGAACAAGAAATCACACGAGAAGTGCGCCGCGTTAGTATGGCCCGACTTCGCGCTTCACAAAGACAAGCACAAAGAGAGGCAGTACGTCAAATGGCTCAGTTGACAATGAGAAATCGTCGAGCTTATCGCACAGATCAACAACGAGATAATTTTCGACGCGCAAGAAGAAATCCTTCAAGTGTTGATTTGAATCGAATAGCGTTTCAATACGATTGCACAATTGACTACAACTCGCATCCTTTCGTTCGAATTGGCCCAATGGAGTTTGTGTGCGACCATTGCGGTGCATTGAAGTTCGCTGGAGAAACGCCTGGATTGTGCTGTCTCAGTGGCAAGGTGAGATTGCCATTATTGCCTGCACCACCTGAACTGTTGCGTTCATTGCTTCGTGGCGAGACACCAGAATCACGACATTTTCTATCCAACACTCAAAGATACAACGGATGTTTCCAAATGACTTCATTTGGAGCAGACATTATCGAAGAACGCGGATTCAATCCAACATTTAAGGTCATTTCTGCTCGAGAGAGTAAACATTCACTTTCTTTTGGTGATCAAAAATCTATAATTCTGACTTCGTCTTCGACTTTACAGATTCAAGGCCAAATTCACCACCGAATTGGGTCATTGCAACCGATTGAAGATGGACAGCATAAATTCATCCAAATGTACTTTATGGGCAATATGGAGGATCAACTTGGTCGGCGCCAAACGATCAACACAGCGATGAAAAGGATAGTTCTGAAAGATTTGCAGCAACTACTCCATGAACATCATGCATTGGTTCGATTGTTTAAATCTGCGTTGGATCGCATGCCATGTGACGACTGCAAAGTCGTGATCAGAGCAGATAAACGACCCGCTGGAACACACGAACGCCAATTTAATGCTCCAACAATAGATGAAGTCGCAATTGTGATTGTTGGTGAAAGCGTGGAACCGCGCGATATTGTGCTTACACGTCGCGACACTGGACAACTGCAACGAATAAATGAAACACACCGTTCATACGATACATTGCAATACCCGCTGATGTTTTGGCAAGGAGACGATGGATATCACTTCAATATCAACATGATAAATCCATTGAGCGGTGAGTACTGATATCATAATTTAGATTATGACACTAATTTTACTGATTTCATTTCAGGTGAGGAAACTAACAAGAAGGTTAGCTCGATGAATTATTATGCATATCGTTTGATGATTCGTCAAAATGCTGACAACTATTTGCTGCGATTTCGTCGTTTGCTTCAGCAATATATCGTCGACATGTACGTCAAAATCGAAACAGAGCGCCTCATTTTCATTCGGTTGTACCAAGCTAAACTGCGTTCGGAGGAATATATCCATTTACGCGATGCAATCAGCACCGAAGGAGATGCAGCTAATGTTGGTCGATTGACTATTCTACCGGCGACGTACATTGGCAGCCCGCGTCATATGCATGAATATGCGCAAGATGCAATGACATATGTTCGTCATTACGGTTGTCCAGATCTATTCATCACTTTTACTTGCAATCCGAAATGGATAGAGAGTGTTCAACTGTTGCTACCCGGGCAAATAACAAGTGATCGGCACGACATCATCGCACGTGTCTTCAAACAAAAAATCCGGTCGCTGATGAACTACATTGTTAGGCATTGCGTCTTTGGGGATACTCGATGTTGGATGTATTCAATTGAATGGCAGAAACGAGGCTTGCCGCATGCTCACATTCTTATTTGGTTAGCCGAAAAAATTCGACCAGACCAAATAGATGACATCATATGTGCCGAGATTCCTGATCCCGAAACCGATCCAGACCTGCATGATGTTGTAATTACGAACATGGTTCACGGTCCGTGTGGCTCCATCAATCCCCAATCACCGTGCATGGTCGACAACAAGTGTTCCAAGCGTTATCCACGAAATTTAACCGCAGAGACTATCACTGGCAATGATGGTTATCCACTGTACCGGCGTCGATCAGCCGATGATAACGGTAGAACTATCACAACGATAGTGAGAGGAAATGAGTTCGTGATCGACAACACTTGGATTGTTCCATATTCGCCACTTCTTTCCAAAACATTCAAGGCGCATTGCAACGTGGAGTACTGCAATTCAGTGAAGTCCATAAAATACATTTGTAAATATGTCACGAAAGGTAGCGATATGGCAGTTTTTGGTGTTCAAAATCCCAATACAAACGATGAAATCACGCATTATCAAGTTGGTCGATATGTGAGCTGCAATGAGGCGATTTGGCGTATATTCTCATTCCCTATTCGTGAACGTCATCCCACTGTTGTACATTTGGCGGTGCATCTGGAGAATGGTCAACGAGTTTATTTCAACTCATCGAATGTTGCTCAACGTGCTGAGACACCTCCAGCAACAACATTGACCAGTTTCTTTTCGATTTGTCAAAGTGATCCGTTTGCACGAACATTACTCTACTCTGAGATGCCACGTTATTACACTTGGAACGCCTCATCAAAAAAATTTCAACGTCGGAAGCAAGGCCTGATCATCCAAAGGTTCCTGATCATCCAAATGTGCGTTCTACTGATGCTCTTGGTCGCATTTACACAGTTCATCCGAAGAATGACGAATGCTTCTACTTGCAGTTGTTGCTGGTGAATATTCGTGGGCCGACATCATTTGAATCACTTCGAACTGTCAATGGTGTAGTGTGCCCAACATTTCGTGCTGCATGTCAACAGCTCAACTTGCTTGAAAACGATACTCATTGGGACATGACAATCGCTGAATCAATTATTTCTGCAACTCCAAACCAGATACGCACATTATTTGCTATCATTATTTCGACATGCTTCCCATCAAATCCACGTGAACTATGGAGCAAGTACAAGAATGACATGTCAGAAGACATTCTACATCGAATTCGTGTCAGTTTCGGAAATCCCGATCTCGAGGTGAATGAGGAGATACATAACCAGGCTTTGCTTTTGATCGAAGACATGTGTTTTCGCATGTGCGGCAGTTTGTTAGTCAAATTAGGAATGCCAACGCCATGTCGTGGAATGAACGACGCTTTCAATCGAGAATTGGAACGTGAACATGAATATGATCGAGATGCATTGAACCAATCAGTTCGAACCAATGTACCACTGTTGAACCTCCAACAGAAAGGAGTGTACGATACGTTAATGAAGGCAATTCATGATGGAAATGGTGGATTATTTTTCCTCGATGCGCCCGGTGGAACTGGGAAGACATTCCTCATGTCATTGATTTTGGCCACTGTTCGTGCGAGATCCGATATTGCTGTAGCAGTTGCTTCTTCTGGGATAGCGGCCACATTGCTAGAAGGATGCCGAACAGCTCATTCAGCGTTGAAATTACCGTTAAACCTTCAATCGGCTGAAAACCCGACATGCAACATTGCAAAACACTCAGCAATGGCGAAAGTTTTGGTAGCAAGTAAAATCATCATCTGGGATGAATGTACAATGGCGCACAAACGCGCATTGGAAGCACTCGATAGAACTATGAAAGATCTACGCAATGACTCAAGATGTTTTGGAGGCGCAATGATTCTACTTTCTGGCGATTTCCGTCAAACAATACCAGTTATTCCAAGATCGACCGCTGCTGATGAAATAAACGCTTGCCTCAAATCATCGACTCTGTGGTGTTATGTGAAGAAACTTCAGCTGACGACAAACATGCGAGTTGCATTGTTAAACGATCCATCTGCCGAAGAATTCTCCAAGCAATTGCTGACTATCGGTAATGGCCGTGTTCCGGTCGACAAATCGAACGGATTGATTTCGTTTCCTCAGAACTTTTGCATTTTTGTCTCAACGAAGGACGAGCTCATCAACAAAGTGTTCCCGAACATCATTACTAACCACAAAAATCACAATTGGGTGAGTGAACGAGTAATTCTTGCGGCAAAGAACAAAGATGTGGATCACTTAAATTTTACAATTCAAAATCTAATCGTCGGTCCACTTCATTCGTTCAAATCTATTGACTGTGTGACAAACGAAGACGAAGCAACCAAATATCCAACTGAATTTTTAAACTCATTGGATCTACCTGGCTTGCCACCGCACAATTTACAACTAAAAGTTGGCTCGATAATCATCATGCTACGAAACCTGAATCAACCAAAACTATGTAACGGAACGCGTTTGGTGGTGAGAAAACTCATGGGCAATGTAATTCACGCGACGATACTTCAAGGGAAGTTCAAAGGTGAGGAAGTTCTCATTCCGAGAATTCCGATGATCCCAACCGATATGCCATTCGAGTTTAAACGAATTCAATTTCCGATTCGTCTTGCATTCGCCATGACGATCAACAAATCACAAGGCCAATCCTTGAGTGTTTGTGGCCTGAATCTAGAAAATGAATGTTTCTCTCACGGCCAATTGTACATAGCATGTTCACGTGTCGGTAAACCATCCGCTTTATTCGTTCTCGCACCTAACAAACGATACAAAAAATGTCGTATATCACAAGGTGCTACAATGAAGGGACTCGACTCCATTGCAACTCACCCAGCAAATAGTTTAAAAGAAAGTAGTGCAATAATGCTACGCGAACCATTTCTATTCAATTCAATAAAACGAAAGCCTTGCTGCCACGTGAATTACATTCATTTCAATTTAATTAAAATATATTTCATTTTGATTTTTGTAATTTCATTGAATTTAATTAATTTGGAGTATTCATTTAATTTATTTAATCTTAATAAAAAACTCAATTTTATTAAGCTAATAACTTTAAAAAACATTTATTGATTTTGAGGCGGTACGAAGTTCGCCGGGTCAGCTAGTTATTTATAAATAATAAATTTTTGTACATTTGACGTTTGTCGATATATAATATTCTCGATAAAATTGTCAAGCGAGTCAACAAAACTGTGATACGTGAAAAATGTTATTTCGTCGTCGTGTATATGTTAAATAACTTATTTTAGTTAGATTTCAGTTTTTAAATGACAATAAAGTCGCCAACTAGTCACTAAATATCGGGTAAAACGACCGGTAAACTAAAGAGTCGGCACGTGGGTAAATAATGACCGTTAAGTTACAGTAGTCGGATAATAGTTAGAAAATGTGAAATAAGTTGGCCAACTCGATAAAAAATAACTTGATACTGACTGGTAAAAAATACCGTCGTATGGTGGTCGGACCGACCGATAGATAAGAAATTTTAGTCTTAAGTTCAAAATGTCTAATTTTTCATGTTTCTAGCGGTTGCACCGACGTCGGGATTTGGTCATAAAACTATAAAGTTATTTGGTGCTACTTGGTATGGCCTCACGTAGTCGCTCCACCAAACTAGCTTTTGTGCCTTCACTGGCCAAACCTCGCTGTGTCAGTTGCTCCTTTAATTGCGCAAGCTTTAATCCGTAGAGAATCATTTTCCTTATTATTCACAATCCCACCGCTGTCACCAATTGTTACGATTTTGCCTTGTCACTCAAGGTTCGAATCACTGGATTGTGAATAAATACAACTGCTTCAAATTTAAACTCACACAATTTATTTACACAACACAATTTATTTTATAACACAAAATTAACAATTAATTATTACAATTATAACACACTTTTTAATTATCACTTTAATAATCGCTTTAATAATCACTTTAATAATCTTTCTATTGAACCTTCACTGTATCACGTTTAAAATAAGACTCAGCATTCTACGTCAATGTACGCCTTTATATACCAAAATACTTGTTACTAGAATAATAATAAATGCGCATCAAGAATCGAGCAAATATGTTAGTATAGAAATGACGCCTAAATGTTGAGTATAAATCATAAATGGTTTTGAACAACAAATAATGAAATTAACTTATTCTATTCTAATCTAGGTGTCACCGTAACACTACCCCCCACCTAAGCATGTTCGTCCCGAACAGGATCCAGATCATCTCCTCTGTAGACCGCCAAACGCTCTAAATGCACCACCTTTGGTTTACCTTTCCGAAGCTTTCTTTATGCGATAAACCACTTCGTTCAACTTTTTAATGACAGTGTAAGGTCCTTCCCATGTGGGTTGCAACTTCGGTGATAATCCCTTCTGCCGTTGCGGGTTGTGAAGCCATACTAATTGCCCTTCCTCGAAGCCTTGATTATTTGCTCGTATGTCATATCGAGCTTTCATTCGATCACTTGATATTCGGATTTTCTCCCGTACAAATTGATGTATTTCATTAAGTTCCTCTTTCATCCGGTCGACGTAATCCTGTCCGCATAGAGCTGCTGAAGGAACAGCTCCAAACTTTAAATCTCCCGGTAATCGCATGTTGTTCCCAAATATGGTTTTAGCTGGTGTCACTTCTGTTGTGTCATGTACCGCTGATCGGTAGGCCATCAGGAACATCGGTATATGTCGATCCCAGTTGCGTTGGTTCTTTTCCACAACCTTTGCTAGATATTCCTTCAATGTGCCATTAAATCTTTCCACCATACCGTCCGACTGTGGGTGTAAAGGCGTCGTTCTTGTTTTATTGATTCCAAGCATCTGACATATCTCCTGAAATACCACCGATTCGAAATTCCTTCCTTGATCCGTGTGGATTTCCATCGGTACACCAAATCTGCTAATCCAATTTCTGACCACAGCATCCGCTATTGTCGTTGTTTCCTGATTGGGTATCGGGTACACTTCCGGCCATTTGCTGAAATAATCCATTATTACTAGCACATATTTATTTCCGCTCTCGGTGGTCGGAAATGGCCCCGCCACATCCATTGCAATTCTCTCAAATGGTGCCCCGACATTATATTGTTTCGTGGTTCCACGGCTTTTTCGTGCTGGTCCCTTTACTGCCGCACATTGGTCACATCTTCGACACCATTCTTCTACTGACTGTCTACATCCGGACCAGTAGAAACGTTGTCGAATTTTGATCAATGTTTTATTAATCCCTAGGTGACCTCCACTTGCTCCTCCATGATACTCCTTGAGGATTTCCGCTATCCGATCTTTTGGTACCACTACCAACAATTGTTTTACTTTACCATCCGTGGTTTCCCGCTTTCGTTTTAAACATCCATTTTCTATGTGGAGGCTATCCCATTGAGCCCAATAAGCTTTTATAATAAGAGTTTTGTCGGCTATCTCACTCCATTTGGGCCGGTGTTCCTTTTCCTTATGTTCCATGATGAATGACAGGTCAGCATCCCGTAATAGCTCTTTCTCTATCATTTCATCAGTCGATTCCTCATCAGGTAGTACTTGCATAAGCCGAATATCGATGATGTTTTCCTTACCCTCCACGCGCCCACAATGCTTGCATTCCACGGGACATGGCCTTCTTGATAATGCGTCGGCATTTCCATGTGCGCTTCCCTTCCGATGTTCAATTTGGAAATCGTAGCTTTGCAAACGTTCGATCCAACGTGCTACTTGTCCCTCTGGATTTTTGAATTCTAACAACCAGCGCAAAGCTCCATGATCCGTCCGTAGAAGAAATTTTTGGCCATAGAGCTACTTATGGATACTTAACACATTCCACTATAGCCAACAACTCTTTCCGTGTTACACAATAATTCCGTTCCGGTTTTGATAACATCTTGGAGTAATATGCAAAAACTCGCTCCTCACCATTTGTTGCCTGTGATAATACTCCTCCTATACCGTCATTACTTGCATCGGTGTCCAAAATGAATTTAACGTTGGGTATAGGGTATGCGAGGATTGGTGCTTCGCATAATCGACGTCTTAGTTCCACGAATGCTTCTTCCTGATCATCCTTCCATTCGAATGCCTTGTTCTTCCTGGTTAACTCGTGTAAACTCTTTGCGATACTGGCGAATCCTAGCACGAACGATCTATAATAGGTGCACAATCCAAGGAAGCTCCGTAATTCATGTAAATTTTTAGGTCGTGGCCATTCCTTTACTGCTGCGATCTTGTCTTCATCGGTATGGATTTCATTGGTTGTTACCTTATGACCCAAATATTTTACTTCTGTTCTAAATAGTTTGCATTTCTTTGGGCTTAGCTTCAATCCGGCGGCTTGTATCCGATCCAAAACCTCTGTCAAATTCCTTAAATGCTCGTTGAAATCCTTGCCCATGACGATGATGTCGTTTAAATACACGAGGCACGTCCTCCAATGTAATCCCTTTAATACGCGCTCCATTAGCCGTTCAAAAGTCGTAGGGGCGTTACATAATCCGAATGGCATAACGTTAAATTGCCATAATCCGTTACCCACACTGAATGCCGTTTTCTCGCGATCTTCCTCCTGGACTTCCACTTGCCAATAGCCGCTTTGCAGATCTAATGTCGAAAATATTCGAGCACCCGATAATGTGTCTAACGTGTCATCGATCCTTGGCAATGGGTAACTATCCTTTTTCGTCACAGCATTTAATTTTCGATAATCCACGCAGAATCTCATGCTACCATCCTTTTTCTCGACTAACACCACTGGTGAACTCCATGGACTGCTTGATGTTTCGATTACCCCTGCTGCTTGCATATCTTTTACCATTCGATCCACTTCTCCTTGCTTTGCCAATGGTAATCTCCTGGGTGGTTAACGAATCGTCATTTGTGCTCCTGTATCTATTCGATATTTTACCATTGTGGTTCTCCCTTTATTGTCCGGTGTACTGCAGAATATTGGCATGTACCGCTCGAGCAATTGTTTTGCCAAATTTTTCTGTTCCATGGTAAGATCTTCGGTCCATTTCTCCATGAGTTGATCTATAATCTCTTTCTGCACTTGCGAGTTAGCTGTCTTAATCGGATTTTTCTGCTCACACTTCACTATCGCAGATATTTCTTCACATTTTCCGATTATTGTCCCTTTCTTGATGGTTTTCGTCTTACTCGAGAGATTTAGAGTCCTAATTGGTACTCTATTATCGCTGTCTGGTTTCACCAGAACTTTCCCGATCATAATTTCTCTGGCTCCGCTCTCCGCTTCATTGGCTTCCACAACCCACAACCTGGTTGGCCCAGAACCTCCCTCCAATCTTGCCCATACTTTTGTTTCAGAGTTCGGTGGCAGCTTCTCCCGATGATCCATTATAATTTGTCTGGTCGTTTCTCCTATAGCGCTAACGTGAAGTGGCAACTAGATATTATCATAGGTTAATACACCCCGTCCAACATCCACCACGAAGCCATTTGTACTCATGAAGTCCATCCCCAAGATGACTTCGTCTACAATATCTGCAACCAGCACCTCGTATTGAAAGTGATTCCGTCCAATCCTTATTTTTACGACCTTTTTCCCTTTTATTGCTGAATTTTCTCCAGTCGCCGTTCGTAATTTAATGCCATTAGCTGGTTCCATAATTCCATCGATAATATCCTCACGAACAATCGTATGAGTTGCTCCCGTATCCAGAGTGATCATGCATTTCTTCCCATCAATATCGCTTGCTATTCTCGAAACATACAAGACACATCTCGAAACCGTACAAGTGGCGCAGTGGTTAAAGCTTCGGCACTTGGACCGGGAGGTACTGGGTTCGAATCCCATCAGAGGCAGGATGTAAAGCGAATTTTCTTCATCGATTACGATCGGTGATGATAATAAACACAACTTAGACCCTCTGTTGGAGTGCAGAATTCAGCGCCGACCCACCGTCCATGTCAATGTGCAGGTTGACATGGAGCTTGCAACGTGCAGGTGGTATACTGTAAAATGTGTGAGTAGGTGAATGGGTGGGTGAGTGCGTGAATGAAAAGGGAGTATTAATTGACCTTAAAAGGACATTAAATCCATTAGATGATTAATACTTTCTTTTTTTTTACTTTTTTAAAAAAAAAAAAGATAAAATAAAAAAAAATTAAACATGGATGGAGGTTATGGGGCAATCGGTTGTGGGAGTCAGCTTCCGCCCCTGCAAACTGACTCTTTTTAGTTTAACGACTCCGCTATCGTCTGACCCGGCTTTCTGGATTCTATCTGCTCCTCGTTTGGTCTACGCTTCATAGGAGATAGCGACCTTGCTCGTTTCTTCTTAATCTCAAAACAGTCCCGTGAGATGTGACCCATTCTATCACATACCCAGCATTTAATCCTGCCACTTCCATCTCTGAACCTTGGCGTAGCCCGCGTGGTGTCTATTCTGGAATCAATCTCCACTCGGTGAATTTTCATTGCTGGTTTTTTTGATGGCCTGAGCAGTTTCGTTTGTTAATGCACAAGCGATGGTTTCCGTAAAAGTTGCCTTAGGTGACAACATCACTGCTCTGCGTGTCTCAGGATCTCGAATACCGTCAATGAATGCATCTATTTTAATTTGCTCCATGTAATCGGCCGACATATTTGAATGTGCTAAATGCGCGAGCCGCTCAATTGCCGATGAAAATTCCTGTAGCGATTCTCCTGCTCTTTGGTATCGACCCTTCAATTCCATGCTATAGATTTCTCATTTGTGGTCACTTCCGTATTTTCGATCTAACGCCTTCATAATTCCCGTATAAATGTTCCGTTCCTGCTCGGGAATGATTTGTAGTGTTTCCGCCGCTTCGCCTTTAACCCATTCCCGCACACTTTTATATCGATGACCGTGCTCAGAAACACACTTTTTTTTCAATTGATTATGACTGCCATATGAAATTGAGCATTCGTTATATGTTTGGAAGTGAAAGTTATCACATTTTCTCACAGTTTTTCCATGAAAACTCTCGACGGCTATAGCCGTCATTTGCTCATCACATCATTTTTCTCTGCAGAGCAAATGACGGCTATAGCCGTCATATTTTGTTGATGTAAATGCAAATGACGGCTATAGCCGTCATGCATATTTTAACGGACAATTTTTTATTTTCCATTTTTCGGTTATCGATTATGATGGGATTGGGTATGCTGGATGGAAATAGGATTATTTTTGGAAGAAGTTCTGGAATATGGCCACCTGGGACGGAACTCGTTCAATTCTTAACCGATTATGATGGGATTGAGTATGTTGGATCGAAATGGGATTCTTAAATGATTTTTGGAAGAAGTTCTGGAATATGGCCTTCTGAGACAGAATTCAGTAGTTTCTTAACCGATTATGATGAGAATGGGTATGTCGAATGGAAAAGGAATTCTGTTTAAGAAATTCTGGAATATCGCCACGAAACTCGGTAATTTAAACTAGGGTGGAACTCGATAATAAGCAGCCGGTTTTCTTACAGCAAGCGGCTCGTGATGCTAACATGTTTCTAGTAAAGCAAAAGGCCTTAACATCTATCACCAGTACGTACCCCACTCATGGGATTAGTGGGTTGAGCGACAGGTCAACTACTTACTCTCACAAAAAATAACGTTATGAACCCTACACAAAGGGCCTTGATACATTTATATTATTCTTATCAACAACGACCTCGAAAACTATTCACGGGAACATGCAATATAAGAGCGCATAATCCAATGGCCACATTCCAGAACTTTTTCTAAAAATTATTTCATAATATCATTTCATCCACAATGCCCAATTTCTGTCCTAGGAGGTCATATTCCAGAATTTCTTCTAAAAATCATTTAATAATCCCATTTCCATCCGGCATACTCAATCCTATCATAATCGGTTAAGAAACTACTGACTTCCGTCCCAGATGGCCATATTCCATAACTTCTTCTAAAAATCATTTAATAATCCCATTTCCATCCGGCATACTCAATCCTATCATAATCGGTTAAGAAACTACTGAGTTCCGTCCTAGATGGCCATATTCCATAACTTCTTCTAAAAATCATTTAATAATCCCATTTCCATCCAGCATACCCAATCCCATCATAATCGATAACCGAAAAATGGAAAATAAAAAATTGTCCGTTAAAATATGCATGACGGCTATAGCCGTCATATGCATATATATCAACAAAAATTTGAAGGCTATAGCCGTCATTTGTCTCTGAAGGCGGAAATATATCGAATTTTTTATCATGAAAAATCGCACAAAAAAACATTTAATATGTTATCTGGAATGTTTCATCTTTTTTTCTTAGATGTATTACTGAATAATTAACAAATAATTACATTAGTACACTTCGTAAGAATGATGTTCCTTTTTTTATTAATTAAAATATGCATGACGGCTATAGCCGACATTTGCATTTACATCAACAAAAATATGACGGCTATAGCCGTCATTTGCGGGAATGGGTTAAGAGCCACAATTAACGCTCCAACACATTGTTCTTCAGTCCACTGATTTTGCTTAATCGCCGTTTCGAATTGGAACTTAAAAATACTGAAGGATGTTGTTCCATCAAATGTTGGTGGTTTTAACTTAGCTGCGTTAACCGTCTGAATCACTTGACCTGTTGTTCCATTCACTTTAACATCATGGAGCTCCTTCTCGAGACGTTTAAAATCTTGTTTAACATTTTGAATTTCTGCGTGTACTTCTGTTTGCAGTTCTTCCACTTTACCGTGTAGTGTAGAAGATAACTCTAGAAATCTCTCGTCTATTTTCTTTTGGCCATCTTCTATTTGGTTTTTAATGTCCGCCCCTTGTTGCTCCATCTGCTGTTTCATGTCCTGGTTCGATTGTTTAATCTCCGCCCTTGTTGCTCCACTTGTAACACCTGTTGTTTAATTTCCTGGTTCGACAATTGTTTCTCATGTTTAACTCCAACATACTGTTGTCCCATCATTTGATTCATAGCAGCCATCAACTGCGATAAATCGAAACTTCCAGATGAATTTTGTGTAGTTCCGACCACCATTTGTACGTCGCCTTCTTTCTTGTCCACACCGGTCTAATCCGTTTTATCCTCCTCGAAATCATACACGTCTGGATTTAAACCTTCCTTCTCCATGGCCTCACGTAGTCGCTACACCAAACTAGCTTTTGTGCCTTCACTGGCCAAACCTCGCCGTGTCAGTTGCTCCTTTAATTGCGCAAGCTTTAATCCGTAGAGAATCATTTTCCTTATTATTCACAATCCCACCGCTGTCACCAATTGTTACGATTTTGCCTTGTCACTCAAGGTTCGAATCACTGGATTGTGAATAAATACAACTGCTTCAAATTTGAACTCACACAATTTATTTACACAACACAATTTATTATACAACACAAAATTAACAATTAATTATTACAATTATAACACACTTTTTAATTATCACTTTAATAATCGCTTTAATAATCAATTTAATAATCTTTCTATTTAACCTTCACTGTATCACGTTTAAAATAAGACTCAGCATTCCACGTCAACGCGCGCCTTTATATACCAAAATATTTGTTTCTAGAATAATCCTAAATGCGCACCAAGCAAATATGTTATAATAGAAATGACGCCTAAATGTTGAACCAAAACATAAATTAAAAATGCAATTGAGCAATTAATGAAGTTAACTTATTCTATTCTAATCTAGGTGTCACCGTAACAGTACATTCTTTGTGTTGTTACGGTGACACCTAGAATAGAATAGAATAAGTTAATTTCATTAATTGTTGTTCAAATCCATTTATAATTTATACTCAACATTTAGGCGTCATTTCTATACTAACATATTTGCTGCGCATTTAGGATTATTCTAGAAACAAATATTTTGGTATATAAAGGCGCGCGTTGACGTGGAATGCTGAGTATTATTTTAAACGTGATACAGTGAAGGTTAAATAGAAAGATTATTAAAGTGATTATTAAAGCGATAATTAAAGTGATAATTAAAAAGTGTGTTATAATTATAATAATTAATTGTGAAAATTGTGTTGTATAATAAATTGTGTTGTGTAAATAAAATTGTGTGAGCTAAAATTGAAGCAATGTATTTATTCACAATCCAGTGATTCGAACCTTGATTGACAAGGCAAAATCGTAACAATTGGTGACAGCGGTGGGATTGTGAATAATAAGGAAAATGATTCTCTACGAATTAAAGCTTGCGCAATTAAAGGAGCAACTGAAGCAGCGAGGTTTGGCTAGTGAAGGCACAAAAGCTAGTTTGGTGGAGCGACTACGTCAGGCCATGGAGAAGGACGGTTTAAATCCAGATGTGTATGATTTCGAGGAGGACAACACGGATGAGATCAGTGTGGACAAGAAAGAAAAGGAAGAACAAACGATGGTCGGAACAACACAAAACCCATCTGGAAATTTCGATTTTTCGCAGTTGATGGCTGCTATGAATATGATGGGACAACAAGTGGAGCAAGAAGGAGCGGACATTAAACATAAAATGAAACAGCAGATGTTACAAGTGGAGCAACAAGGGGCCGACATTAAACAATCGAACCAGGAAATTAAACAGAAGATTGTACAAATGGAGCAACAAGGAGCGGACATTAAAAACCAAATAGAAGTTGGTCAAAAGAAAATGGACGAGAAGTTTCTGGAGTTATCTTCTACACTACACGGTAAAGTGGAAAAACTGCAAACAGAAGTACACGCAGTAATTCAAAATGTTAAAGGGACGGTTCAACAAAAATTTGAATCGGTTAAACAAGATTTTCAAACGGAAGTTAAACGTCTCGAGAAGGAGCTCCAAGATGTCAAGTCAAATGGAACAACAGGTCAAGTGATCCAGACAGTTAACGCAGTTAAGATAAAACCACCAACATTTGATGGAACAACTTCCTTCAGTATTTTTAAGTTCCAATTCGAAACTGCGATTAAACAAAATCAGTGGACGGAAGAACAATGTGTTGCAGCATTAATTGTGGCTCTTAAAGGCGAAGCGGCAGAAACACTACAAATCATTCCCGAGCAGGAACGGAACGTTTACATGGGAATTATGAAGGCGTTAGATCGAAAATACGGAAGTGATCACAAACGAGAAATCTATCGCATGGAATTGAAGGGTCGATACCAAAAAGGAGGAGAATCGCTACAGGAATTTTCATCGGCAATTGAGCGGCTCGCGCATTTAGCCCATTCAAATATGTCGGCCGATTACATGGAGCGAATTAAAATAGATGCGTTTATTGACGGTATTAGAGATCCAGAGACGCGCAGAGCGGTGATGTTGTCACCTAAGGCAACTTTCACGGAAACCATCGCTTGTGCGTTAACAAACGAAACTGCGCAAACCATCATCAAACCAGCAATGAAAATTCGTCGAGTGGAGATTGATTCCAGGATAGACACCGAGCGGATTACGCCAAGGTTCAGAGATGGAAGTGGCAGGATTAAATGCTGGGTATGTGATAGAATGGGTCACATCTCACGGGACTGTTGGGAAATGAAGAAGAAACGAGCAAGGTCGCCATCTCCTATGAAGCGTAGATCAAACGAAGAGCAGATAGAATCCAGAAAGGCGGGTCAGATGACAGCGGAGTCGTTAAACTAAAAAGAGTCAGTTTGAAGGGGCAGAAGCTGACTCCCACAACCGATTGCCCCATAACCTCCATCCATGTTTCGAGAATAGCAAGGAGCGGTGATAGCTTAACAATTGAAGCCGATATTGATGGGAAGAAATGCATGATCACGCTGGATACGGGAGCAACTCATACGATTGTTCGTGAGGATATTATCGAAGGAATTATGGAACCAGCTAATGGAATGAAGTTACGAACGGCGACTGGAGAAAATTCAGCAATAAAAGGGAAAAAGGTCGTAAAAATAAGGATTGGGCGAAATCACTTTCAACACGAGGTGCTGGTTGCAGATATTGTAGACGAAGTCATCTTGGGGATGGACTTTATGAGAACGAATGGCTTCGTGGTGGATGTTGGACGGGGTGTATTAACCTACGATAATATCGAGTTGCCACTTCACGTTAGCGCCGTTATAGGAGAAACGAGCAGGCAAATTATAATGGATCATCGGGAGAAGCTGCCACCGAACTCGGAAACAATAGTATGGGCAAAATTGGAGGGAGGTTCTGGGTCACCCAGGTTGTGGGTTGTGGAAGCCAATGAAGCGGAGAGCGGAGCCAGAGAAATTATGATCGGGAAAGTTTTAGTAAAACCAGACAGCGATAATAGAGTACCAATTAGGACTCTAAATCTCTCGGATAAGACGAAAACCATCAAGAAAGGGACAATAATCGGGAAATGCGAAGAAATATCTGCGATTGTGAAGTGCGAGCAGAAAAATCCGATTAATACGACTAACTCGCAAGTGCAGAAAGAGGTTGTAGAACAACTCATGGATAAATGGACCGAAGATCTTACTAAGGAACAGAAAAATTTGGCAAAACAATTGCTCGAGCGGTACATGCCAATATTCTGCAGTACATCGGATAATAATGGGAGAACCACAATGGTCAAACATCGAATAGATACAGGAGCAGAAATGCCGATTCGCCAACCACCCAGGAGATTACCATTGGCAAAGCAAGGAGAAGTGGATCGAATGGTAAAAGATATGCAAGCAGCAGGGGTAATCGAAACATCAAGCAGTCCATGGAGTTCACCAGTGGTGTTAGTCGAGAAAAAGGATGGTAGCATGAGATTCTGCGTGGATTATCGAAAATTAAATGCTGTGACGAAAAAGGATAGTTACCCATTGCCAAGGATCGATGACACGTTAGACACATTATCGGGTGCTCGAATATTTTCGACATTAGATCTGCAAAGCGGCTATTGGCAAGTGGAAGTCCAGGAGGAAGATCGCGAGAAAACGGCATTCAGTGTGGGTAACGGATTATGGCAATTTAACGTTATGCCATTCGGATTATGTAACGCCCTTGCGACTTTTGAACGGCTAATGGAGCGCGTACTAAAGGGATTACATTGGAGGACGTGCCTCGTATATTTGGATGACATCATCGTTATGGGCAAGGATTTCGACGAGCATTTAAGGAATTTGGCAGAGGTTTTGGATCGGATACAAGCCGCCGGATTGAAGCTAAGCCCAAAGAAATGCAAACTATTTAGAACGGAAGTAAAATATTTGGGTCATAAGGTAACAACCAATGGAATCCATACCGATGAAGACAAGATCGCAGCAGTAAAGGAATGGCCACGACCTAAAAACTTACATGAATTACGGAGCTTCCTTGGATTGTGTACCTATTATAGACGATTCGTGCCAGGGTTCGCCAATATTGCAAAGAGTTTACACGAGTTAACCAGGAAGAACAAGGCATTCGAATGGAAGGATGATCAAGAAGAGGCATTCGTGGAACTAAGACGACGATTATGCGAAGCACCAATCCTCGCATACCCTATACCCAACGTTAAATTCATTTTGGACACCGATGCAAGTAATGACGGTATAGGAGGAGTATTATCACAGGCAACAAATGGTGAGGAGCGAGTTATTGCATATTACTCCAAGATGTTATCAAAACCGGAACGAAATTATTGTGTTACACGGAAAGAGTTGTTGGCTATAGTGGAATGTATTAAGCACTTCCATAAGTACCTCTATGGCCAAAAATTTCTTCTACGGACGGATCATGGAGCTTTGCGCTGGTTGTTACAATTCAAAAATCCAGAGGGACAAGTAGCACGTTGGATCGAACGTTTGCAAAGCTACGATTTCCAAATTGAACATCGGAAGGGAACCGCACATGGAAATGCCGACGCATTATCAAGAAGGCCATGTCCCGTAGAATGCAAGCATTGTGGGCGTGTGGAGGGTAAGGAAAACATCATCGATATTCGACTTATGCAAGTGCTACCTGATGAGGAATGGACTGATGAAATGATCAAGAAGGAGCAATTACGGGATGCTGACCTGTCATTCATCATGGAACATAAGGAAAAGGAACACCGGCCCACATGGAGTGAGATAGCTGACAAAACTCCCATTGTAAAAGCATATTGGGCTCAATGGGATAGCCTCCACATAGAAAATGAATGTTTAAAACGAAAGTGGGAAAGCACGGATGGTAAAATAAAACAATTGTTGGTAGTGGTGCCAAAAGATCGGATAGCGGAAATCCTCAAGGAGTATCATGGAGGAGCAAGTGGAGGTCACTTAGGGATTAATAAAACATTAGCCAAAATTCGCCAACGTTTCTACTGGTCCGGATGTAGACAGTCAGTAGTAGAATGGTGTCGAAGATGTGACCAATGTGTGGCAGTAAAGGGACCAGCACGAAAAAGCCGTGGAACCATGAAACAATATAATGTCGGGGCACCATTTGAGAGAATTGCAATGGACGTGGCGGGGCCATTTCCGACCACCGAGAGCGGAAATAAATATGTGCTAGTAATAATGGATTATTTCAGCAAATGGCCGGAGGTGTACCCCATACCCAATCAGGAGACAACAACAATAGCTGATGCCGTGGTCAACAATTGGATTAGCAGATTTGGTGTACCGATGGAAATGCACACGGATCAAGGAAGGAATTTCGAATCGGTGGTATTTCAGGAGATATGTCAGATGCTTGGAATCAATAAAACGAGAACGACGCCTTTACACCCACAGTCGGACGGTATGGTGGAAAGATTCAATGGCACATTGGAGGAATATCTAGCAAAGGTTGTGGAAAGGAACCAACGTAACTGGGATCGACATATACCGATGTTCTTGATGGCCTACCGATCAGCGGTACATGACACAACAGGAGTGACACCAGCTAAAACCATATTTGGGAACAATCTGCGATTACCGGGAGATTTAAAATTTGGGGCTGTTCCATCAGCAGCTCTATGCGGACAGGATTACGTCGACCGGATGAAAGAGGAACTCAATGAAATACATCAATTTGTACGGGAGAAAATTCGAATATCAAGTGATCGAATGAAAGCTCGATATGACATACGAGCAAATAATCAAGGCTTCGAGGAAGGGCAATTGGTATGGCTTCACAACCCGCAACGGCAGAAGGGATTATCACCGAAGTTGCAACCCACATGGGAAGGCCCTTACACTGTCATTAAAAGGTTGAACGACGTGGTTTATCGCATACAGAAAGGACGGAAAGGTAAACCAAAGGTGGTGCATTTGGAGCGTTTGGCGCTCTACCGAGGAGGTGATCTGGATCCTGTTCGGGACGAACAGGCTTAGGTGGGGGGTAGTGTTACGGTGACACCTAGAATAGAATAGAATAAGTTAATTTCATTAATTGTTGTTCAAATCCATTTATAATTTATACTCAACATTTAGGCGTCATTTCTATACTAACATATTTGCTGCGCATTTAGGATTATTCTAGAAACAAATATTTTGGTATATAAAGGCGCGCGTTGACGTGGAATGCTGAGTATTATTTTAAACGTGATACAGTGAAGGTTAAATAGAAAGATTATTAAAGTGATTATTAAAGCGATAATTAAAGTGATAATTAAAAAGTGTGTTATAATTATAATAATTAATTGTGAAAATTGTGTTGTATAATAAATTGTGTTGTGTAAATAAAATTGTGTGAGCTAAAATTGAAGCAGTGTATTTATTCACAATCCAGTGATTCGAACCTTGATTGACAAGGCAAAATCGTAACAGTGTGTTACGGTGACACCTAGAATAGAATAGAATAAGTTAATTTCATTAATTGTTCGATTACATTTATAATTTGTACTCAACATTTAGGCGTCATTTCTATACTAACATATTTGCTGCGCATTTAGGATTATTCTAGAAACAAATATTTTGGTATATAAGGGCGCGCGTTGACGTGGAATGCTGAGTATTATTTTAAACGTGATACAGTGAAGGTTAAATAGAAAGATTATTAAAGTGATTATTAAAGCGATTATTAAAGTGATAATTAAAAAGTGTGTTATAAGTGTAATAATTAATTGTGAATTTCGTGTTGTATAATAAATTGTGTTGTGTAAATAAATTGTGTGAGTTAAAATTTGAAGCAGTGTATTTATTCACAATCCAGTGATTCGAACCTTGATTGACAAGGCAAAATCGTAACAATTGGTGACAGCGGTGGGATTGTGAATAATAAGAAAAATGATTCTCTACGAATTAAAGCTTGCGCAATTAAAGGAGCAACTGAAGCAGCGAGGTTTGGCTAGTGAAGGCACAAAAGCTAGTTTGGTGGAGCGACTACGTCAGGCCATGGAGAAGGACGGTTTAAATCCAGATGTGTATGATTTCGAGGAGGACAACACGGATGAGATCAGTGTGGACAAGAAAGAAAGGGAAGAACAAACGATGGTCGGAACAACACAAAACCCATCCGGAAGTTTCGATTTATCGCAGTTGATGGCTGCTATGAATCAAATGATGGGACAACAGTTGGAGGGAATAAAACAATCGAACGAGGGAATGAAACAACAGATGGAACAACAAGGAGCGGACATTAAACATCAAATGAAACAGCAGATGGAGCAACAAGGGGCGGACATTAAACATCAAATGAAACAACAGATGTTACAAGTGGAGCAACAAGGGGCGGACATTAAACAATCGAACCACGAAATAAAACAGCAGATGTTACAAGTGCAAGTTGGCCAAAAGAAAATGGACGAGAGGTTTATGGAGTTATCTTCTACATTACACGGTAAAGTGGAAAAACTGCAAACAGAAGTACACGCAGAAATTCAAAATGTTAAAGGGACGGTTCAACAAAAATTTGAATCGGTTAAACAAGATTTTCAAACGGAAGTTAAACGTCTCGAGAAGGAGCTCCAAGATGTCAAGGCGAATGGAACGACACACTAAGTGATCCAGACAGTAAATGCTGTTAAGTTAAAACCACCAACATTTGATGGAACTACATCCTTCAGTATTTTTAAGTTCCAATTCGAAACGGCCATTAAGCAAATTCAGTGGAATGAAGAACAATGTGTTGGAGCGTTAATTGTGGCTCTTAAGGGCGAAGCGGCGGAAACACTACAAATCATTCCTGAGCAAGAACGGAACGTTTACAACGGAATTATGAAGGCATTAGATCGAAAATACGGAAGCGACCACAAACGAGAAATATATCGCATGGAATTGAAGGGTCGATACCAAAGAGCAGGAGAATCGCTACAGGAATTTTCATCGGCAATTGAGCGGCTCGCGCATTTAGTACATTCAAATATGTCGGCCGATTACATGGAGCGAATTAAAATGGATGCATTCATTGACGGTATTCGAGATCCTGAGACGCGCAGAGCGGTGATGTTGTCACCTAAGGCAACTTTCACGGAAACCATCGCTTGTGCGTTAACAAACGAAACTGCGCAAACCATCATCAAACCAGCAATGAAAATTCGTCGAGTGGAGATTGATTCCAGAATAGACACCGCGCGGGCTACGCCAAGGACAAGAGATGGAAGTGGCAGGATTAAATGCTGGGTATGTGATAGAATGGGTCACATCTCACGGGACTGTTGGGAGATTAAGAAGAAACGAGGAAGATCGCCATCTCCTATCAAGCGTAGACCAAACGAACAGCAGAGAGAGGCCAGAAAGGAGGGTCGGACGACATTGGAGTCGTTAAAAAGAGAGAGCTTGAAGGAGCAAACGCTGACTCCCACAATCGATTGCCCCATAACATCCATCCAAGTTTCGAGATTAAAAGGAAGCGGTGAGAGCTTGACAAAAGAAGCCGAAATTGAACATCGGAAGGGAACCGCACATGGAAATGCCGACGCATTATCAAGAAGGCCATGTCCCGTGGAATGCAAGCATTGTGGGCGTGTGGAGGGTAAGGAAAACATCATCGATATTCGACTTATGCAAGTGCTACCTGATGAGGAATGGACTGATGAAATGATCAAGAAGGAGCAATTACGGGATGCTGACCTATCATTCATCATGAAACATAAGGAAAAAGAACACCGGCCCACATGGAGTGAGATAGCTGACAAAACTCCCATTGTAAAAGCATATTGGGCTCAATGGGATAGCCTCCACATAGAAAATGGATGCTTAAAACGAAAGTGGGAAAGCACGGATGGTAAAGTAAAACAATTGTTGGTAGTGGTGCCAAAAGATCGGATAGCGGAAATCCTCAAGGAGTATCATGGAGGAGCAAGTGGAGGTCACCTAGGGATTAATAAAACATTGGCCAAAATTCGCCAACGTTTCTACTGGTCCGGATGTAGACAGTCAGTAGTAGAATGGTGTCGAAGATGTGACCAATGTGCGGCAGTAAAGGGACCAGCACGAAAAAGCCATGGAACCATGAAACAATATAATGTCGGGGCACCATTTGAGAGAATTGCAATGGATGTGGCGGGGCCATTTCCGACCACCGAGAGCGGAAATAAATATGTGCTAGTAATAATGGATTATTTCAGCAAATGGCCGGAAGTGTACCCCATACCCAATCAGGAAACAACAACCATAGCTGATGCCGTGGTCAACAATTGGATTAGCAGATTTGGTGTACCGATGGAAATTCACACGGATCAAGGAAGGAATTTCGAATCGGTGGTATTTCAGGAGATATGTCAGATGCTTGGAATCAATAAAACAAGAACGACGCCTTTACACCCACAATCGGACGGTATGGTGGAAAGATTCAATGGCACATTGGAGGAGTATCTAGCGAAAGTTGTGGAAAGGAACCAACGCAACTGGGATCGACATATACCAATGTTCCTGATGGCATACCGATCAGCGGTACATGACACAACAGGAGTGACACCAGCTAAAACCATATTTGGGAACAATCTGCGATTACCAGGAGATTTAAAGTTTGGGGCTGTTCCATCAGCAGCTCTATGCGGACAGGATTACGTCGACCGGATGAAAGAGGAACTTAATGAAATACATCAATTTGTACGGGAGAAAATTCGAATGTCAAGTGATCGAATGAAAGCTCGATATGACATACGAGCAAATAATCAAGGCTTCGAGGAAGGGCAATTGGTATGGCTTCACAACCCGCAACGGCAGAAGGGATTATCACCGAAGTTGCAACCCACATGGGAAGGACCTTACACTGTCATTAAAAAGTTGAACGATGTGGTTTATCGCATACAGAAAGGACGGAAAGGTAAACCAAAGGTGGTGCATTTAGAGCGCTTGGCGCTCTACAGAGGAGGTGATCTGGATCCTGTTCGGGACGAACAGGCTTAGGTGGGGGGTAGTGTTACGGTGACACCTAGAATAGAATAGAATAAGTTAATTTCATTAATTGTTCGATTACATTTATAATTTGTACTCAACATTTAGGCGTATTTCTATACTAACATATTTGCTGCGCATTTAGGATTATTCTAGAAACAAATATTTTGGTATATAAGGGCGCGCGTTGACGTGGAATGCTGAGTATTATTTTAAACGTGATACAGTGAAGGTTAAATAGAAAGATTATTAAAGTGATTATTAAAGCGATTATTAAAGTGATAATTAAAAAGTGTGTTATAAGTGTAATAATTAATTGTGAATTTCGTGTTGTATAATAAATTGTGTTGTGTAAATAAATTGTGTGAGTTAAAATTTGAAGCAGTGTATTTATTCACAATCCAGTGATTCGAACCTTGATTGACAAGGCAAAATCGTAACAAGTGTTATACTGTTACGGTGACACCTAGATTAGAATAGAATAACTTAATTTCATTAATTGTTCAAATGCATTTTTGATTTGGATCAACATTTAGGCGTCATTTCTATACTAATACTTTTTCTCAATTCTTGATGCGCATTTAGGATTATTCTTGAAACAAATATTTTGGTATATAAAGGCGTACATAACCGTAGAATGCTGAGTCTTATTTTAAACGTGATACAGTGAAGGTTAAATAGAAAGGTTATTAAAGTGATTATTAAAACGATTATTAAAGTGATAATTAAAAAGTGTGTTATAATTATAATAATTAATTGTGAATTTTGTGTTGTATAATAAATTGTGTTGTGTAAATAAATTGTGTGAGTTTAAATTTGAAGCAGTTGTATTTATTCACAATCCAGTGATTCGAACCTTGAATGACAATGCAGAATCGTAACAATTGGTGACAGCGGTGGGATTGTGAATAATAAGGAAAATGATTCTCTACGGATTAAAGCTTGCGCAATTAAAGGAGCAACCGACACGGCGAGGTTTGGCCAGTGAAGGCACAAAAGCTAGTTTGGTGTAGCGACTACGTGAGGCCATGGAGAAGGAAGGTTTAAATCCAGACGTGTATGATTTTGAGGAGGAAAAAGCGGATGAGATCAGTGTAGACAAGAAAGAAAAGGACGTACAAACGGTGGTCGGAACAACACAAAACCCATCTGAAGGTTCGATTTTTCGCAGTTGATGGCTGCTATGAATCAAATGATGGGACAACAGTTGGAGGTAATAAAACAATCAAACGAGGGAATTAAACAGCGGATGTTACAAGTGGAGCAACAAGGTGTGGACATTAAACATCAAATGAAACAGCAGATGGAGCAACAAGGTGTGGACATTAAACTTCAAATGAAACAGCAGATGGAGCAACAAGGAGCGGACATTAAAAACCAAATAGAAGATGGCCAAAGAAAATGGACGAGAGGTTGCTGGAGTTATATTCTACACTGTACGGTAAAGTGGAAAAACTGCAAACAGAAGTACACGCAGAGATTCAAAATGTTAAAGTGGAGGTTCAACGTCTCGAGAAGGAGCTCCAAGATGTCAAGGCGAATGGAACGACACATCAAGTGATCCAGACGGTTAATGCAGTTAAGATAAAACCACCAACATTTGATGGAACAACATCCTTCAGTATTTTTAAGTTCCAATTCGAAACGGCGATTAAGCATAATCGGTGGAATGAAGAACATAGTGTTGCAGGGTTAATTGTGACTTTTAAAGGCGAAGCGGCAGAAACACTACAAATCATTCCCGAGCAGGAACGGAACGTTTACATGGGAATTATGAAGGCGTTAGATCGAAAATACGGAAGTGATCACAAACGAGAAATCTATCGCATGGAATTGAAGGGTCGATACCAAAAAGGAGGAGAATCGCTACAGGAATTTTCATCGGCAATTAAGCGGCTCGCGCATTTAGCACATTCAAATATGTCAGTCGATTACATGGAGCGAATTAAAATAGATGCATTCATTGACGGTATTCGAGATCCTGAGACGCGCAGAGCGGCGATGTTGTCACCTAAGGCAACTTTCACGGAAACCATCGCTTGTGCGTTAACAAACGAAACTGCGCAAACCATCATCAAACCAGCAATGAAAATTCGTCGAGTGGAGATTGATTCCAGAATAGACACCACGCGGGCTACGCCAAGGTTCAGAGATGGAAGTGGCAGGATTAAATGCTGGGTATGTGATAGAATGGGTCACATCTCACGGGACTGTTGGGAGATTAAGAAGAAACGAGCAAGGTCGCCATCTCCTATGAAGCGTAGATCAAACGAAGAGCAGATAGAATCCAGAAAGGAGCGTCAGACGACATCGGAGTCGTTAAACTAAATAGAATCAGCTTGAAGGGGCAGAAGCTGACTCCCACAACCGATTGCCCCATAACCTCCATCCATGTTTCGAGAGTAGCAAGATGCGGTGACAGCTTGACAATTGAAGCCGATATTGATGGGAAGATATGCATGATCACGCTGGATACGAGAGCAACTCATACGATTGTTTGTGAGGATATTATCGATGGAATTATGGAACCAGCTAATGGAATGAAATTACGAACGGCGACTGGAGAAAATTCAGCAATAAAAGGGAAAAAGGTCGTAAAAATAAGGATTGGAAGGAATCACTTTCAACACGAGGTGCTGGTTGCCGATATTGTAGACGAAGTCATCTTGGGGATGGACTTTATGAGAACAAATGGCTTCGTGGTGGATAATGGACTGGGTGTGTTAACTTATGATTGTGGAAGCCAATGAAGCGGAGAGCGGAGCCAGAGAAATTATGATCGGGAAAGTTCTGGTGAAACCAGACAGCGATAATAGAGTACCAATTAGAACACTTAATCTCTCGGATAAGACGAAACCATCAAGAAAGGGAAAATAATCGGAAAATGCGAAGAAATATCTGGGATTGTGAAGTGCGAGCAGAAAAATCCGATTAATACGACGGCTAACTCGCAAGGGCAGAAAGAGGTTGTAGAACAACTCATAGAGAAATGGACCGAAGATCTTACCATGGAACAGAAAAATTTGGCAAAACAATTGCTCGAGCGGTACATGCCAATATTCTGCAGTACAACGGACATCAAGCAGTCCATGTAGTTCACCAGTGGTGTTAGTCGAGAAAAAGGATGGTACCATGAGATTCTGCGTGGATTACCGAAAATTAAATGCTGTGACGAAAAAGGATAGTTACCCATTGACAAGGATCGATGACACGTTAGACACATTATCGGGTGCTCGAATATTTTCGACATTAGATCTGCAAAGCAGCTATTGGCAAGTGCAAGTCCAGGTGGAAGATTGCGAGAAAACGGCATTCAGTGTGGGTAACGGATTATGGCAATTTTAACGTTATGCATTTCGGATTATGTAACGCCCCAGCGACTTTTGAACGGCTAATGGAGCGCGTACTAAAGGGATTACATTGGAGGACGTGCCTCGTATATTTAGACGACATCATCGTCATGGGCAAGGATTTCGACGAGCATTTAAGGAATTTGGCAGAGGTTTTGGATCGAATACATGCCGCCGGATTGAAGCTAAGCCCAAAAAAATGCAAACTATTTAGAACGGAAGTAAAATATTTGGGTCATAAGGTAACAACCAATGGAATCCATACCGATGAAGACAAGATCGCAGCAGTAAAGGAATGGCGACAACCTAAAAATTTACATGAATTACGGAGCTTCCTTGGATTGTGCACCTATTATAGACGATTTGTGCTAGGATTCACCAGTATCGCAAAAAGTTTACACGAGTTAACCAGGAAGAATAATGCATTCGAATGGAAGGATGATCAGGAAGAAGCATTCGTGGAACTAAGACGTCGATTATGCGAAGCACCAATCCTCGCATACCCTATACCCAACGTTAAATTCATTTTGGACACCGATGCAAGTAATGACGGTATAGGAGGAGTATTATCACAGGCAACAAATGGTGAGGAGCGAGTTTTTGCATATTACTCCAAGATGTTATCAAAACCGGAACGGAATTATTGTGTAACACGGAAAGAGTTATTGGCTATAGTGGAATGTGTTAAGCACTTCCATAAGTAGCTCTATGGCCAAAAATTTCTTCTACGGACGGATCATGGAGCTTTGCGCTGGTTGTTACAATTCAAAAATCCAGAGGGACAAGTAGCACGTTGGATCGAACGTTTGCAAAGCTACGATTTCCAAATTGAACATCGGAATTGAAGCGCACATGAAAATGCGGACGCATTATCAAGAAGGCCATGTCCCGTGGAATGCAAGCATTGTGGGCGTGTGGAGGGTAAGGAAAACATCATCGATATTCGGCTTATGCAAGTGCTACCTGATGAGGAATGTACTGATGAAATGATCAAGAAGGAGCAATTACGGGATGCTGACCTATCATTCATCATGGAACATAAGGAAAAAGAACACAGGCCCACATGGAGTGAGATAGCTGACAAAACTCCCATTGTAAAAGCATATTGGGCTCAATGGGATAGCCTCCACATAGAAAATGGATGTTTAAAACGAAAGTGGGAAAGCTCGGATGGTAAAATAAAACAATTGTTGGTAGTGGTGCCAAAGGATCGAATAGCGGAAATCCTCAAGGAGTATCATGGAGGTCACCTCGGGATTAATAACAAGTGAAGGTCACCTAGGGATTAATAAAACACTAGCCAAAATTCGCCAACGTTTCTACTGGTCCGGATGTAGACAATCAGTAGTAGAATGGTGTCGAAGATGTGACCAATGTGCGGCAGTAAAGGGACCAGCACGAAAAAGCCGTAGAACCATGAAACAATATAATGTCGGGGCACCATTTGAGTGAATTGCAATGGACGTGGCGGGGCCATTTCCGACCACCGAGAGCGGAAATAAATATGTGCTAGTAATAATAATGGAAATGGCCGGAAGTGTATCCCATACAAAATCAGGAGACAACAACAATAGCTGATGCCGTGGTCAACAACTGGATTAGCAGATTTGGTGTACCGATGGAAATTCACACAGATCAAGGAAGGAATTTCGAATCGGTGGTATTTCAGGAGATATGTCAGATGCTTGGAATCAATAACACAAGAAGGACGCCTTTACACCCACAGTCGGACGGTATTAGAGCATGGTTGATTAATCGTTTCTAGAAAAAAAAATTAATTGTTCGTTTTTTATGTCGATTAATCAATTAATCGTTTATATATAAAAAAAATCATATTATGATCGTAAATTTATTTACTAAAATTTTTATTAATAAAACAAAATATTTTGTATCATAAAATACATAAAAATTCATTTCCATTATTTTCGTTACAACTAGAAAAAATATTCATTGCTATATATTTATTTTTTTTCATTCAGAAGATATGACCGTAATAAGCATAGTTTGTCAATTGATTCATCATTTAACGATGTTCGTAATTTAGTCAAAAATAAACCACCTGCGCTAAAACTTCGTTCGGCTTCCACCGAAGTCGGAGACACGCTTAATAATGCATGGTGTATTTTTTCCAACATACTAGTTTGCACTTTACTGTGCTCAAACACCATCATTTCTCTTTTTATAGATGCTAAATTGTTCGTTCTCGTACAGGATCCGGGGGCCTGGATAACAGTTTTTTTAATCAGGAATACATCAAGCTCTTCTGCTGTAGAATGTTTCATTCTCTTTAAACATTCAACAGTGTCTCGTTCATTACTTTCCGTTTCTGTATCAGGTTCGGTTAGATTGTCAGAATCAGTTGACAATAATCTATTATAAATTTCTTTGATTGTAACAGCAAGTTCACTTTTTGTGGGATATTGAAAACCAGGCGGAGTATGAGAACAAGATATTGGATAGCTAGTAGGATTTTCTAAGTAATGTAGCAATCCCTCTACGTCTACATTCCTCCTATTATTAACTCCCTCCGACACCGAGTTATAAAATTGTTGACCAACTACACCTGACTGATTCTTGCAATTTTGCTAATAAAAACTCAAAAATATCACTTGCTTTTTTCAAATTGCAATCCCTTCTACCTAGAGCTAACGATGATACTTCAATTACTTCGAGCGCTTCAACAATCTGTGAAATAATTTCAATTTCCTCATTACTTGGAAACATTTCAGTTAATGAAAAACCCTCTAAAACTAAACTGATAGTGTCTTGCAATTCCATAAACCTTTTAAGCATTGCCAACATAGAATTCCATCTGGTGCGGACGTCTAATAATAAGGTCAATTCTTTCCCTATTTTTGCAATACATGCTCTCTGCAATAGATCGTTTTTAACTGGCGATTTCCGAAATAATCGCACGATTTTTCAAACTTCCTGGATAATCGTCAAAAAGCACGATGCTATAACCCACTCATTGTTGTTAAATTCCGGAACTTCATCTATCAAATACTGTTTTTCACTTTCTTCAGCATTCTCATCTTCATCTAAATCTGACTCACAATCTAAATTTTTGTCACTTTGACAATCTATATGTTCAGAGTCAATTTCGGTTGTAGTTGTAGACAATTTTTTGTAAAGCACATCCACAACTGCTAAATGGATTCCATGGGAGTGACAAACTTGATGATGAACACCCATTAGCCGACCCATCTTTTTCATTACAGATGCACCATCGGTAACGACTGCAACAATATGTTTATGTAAATCGATGTCAAAGTGGCGTAATTTTTGTTGTACAATTTCAACTGCGCTTGTAGCAGGCATTGAGCCGTTTATTCTGATCATCCCTAGTCCATAAATATGCGAATCCTTTGTGTGAACGTTAAGGCACATGTATCGCCGATTACGTTTAGATGTCCATTCATCAAGTGATAAAGAGAATCGTTCGTTGTCAGTTATTCTCAATTTCAATTTATGTTTTATTTCTAACTGCACTTCTACAGCATAATCCATAACAGCAGCTCTGATTCCTTTTTCAGTAAGAGGCATTTTCAAGCCTTGCGCTTTCCAGCCATTTTTTATTTCATCGCTGTTTGCAAGAGTAGCGAACGGTATGCGATCTATTGCAGTAAGTTTTGCGAGAACTAATGCTGGGGATTTTGTGGAATGTTGGGAAAAGTATGATGTTATTGTATTTGTTCCATGTGCTATATTTTTTTGAGATGTTGAAGGTGAAGGTTCCACTTTCAATAAATTGTGCTTGTGTTCCAAATTATACCGATAGGTTGTTGTTGATTGATGAAGTTGAAACACAGTATCACAATGCTTGCGTTTTAATATATTTTTATCTGTTTTGTTTAATAATAGATGCTTCCAAATCTCGAATCGTGTCTTTTGATATGATCCAATCACTGGTTTCGTTCTTATTGTCATCCATATTATTGTCTAAAAATTTAATTTTATTAAATTAAAATCTAAAAGCACTTAAATTAATTTTAAAACTTACGTTCGTACTTGTTAATAATTGCAAATAAAAATCTCGATAAAGGATTCCGTTCACATTACACACAATAACTATCACTATACACTACACAATAAATATTAATACTTTAAACTACAACTATATAGAACATCAAACGTCGAGAATCCAATTTATACTGAATTTCGTTTGTTTCCTAGTAAATTTCTTTTCTCCGATGTGAAAAATAACGAAAATAAAAATAAAAAATTAAATAGGAGTAAAAACGGGAAAGTACCGCTTTTTTATTTAACTACAATGTGTATAATATGCTCACAGTTTTTATTTTCTTTTTAAAGAGAACTAGAATATTTATTATTAGGGCAACCAAAAAAATGCTCTTAAAAATAGGTTTTAGGGGTATATCCTCTATCCGGTCGCAAATTATTTAATTGCGAGGCAAAATATGGTTACAAGATTTATTTGGTCATGCCAATTGACACATTTTTTTTAAATTTAAATTTGTTTTGCGATTGTAAAGTAGTAATACATGAAAAGACTGCGACCTCGGAAAATGCGTAACAGTCTTTTCGTGTATTTCTACTTTACAATCGCAAAACAAATTTAAAATTAAAAAAATGTGGCAATGGCATGGCAAACTAAATCTAGTAAACATATTTCGCCTCGCAATTAAATAATTTGCGACCGGATAGAGGATACGAAAATATCATAACAAAATTTTCCTATC
The DNA here is from genome assembly GCA_947310385.1 of Nephrotoma appendiculata. Taxonomy (NCBI): domain Eukaryota; kingdom Metazoa; phylum Arthropoda; class Insecta; order Diptera; family Tipulidae; genus Nephrotoma; species Nephrotoma appendiculata. The sequence goes on from OX371226.1 coordinate 4,490,224, forward strand.
TTCCAGTACCGTAGTTGAAATAATCGTTTCCCCGCTTAATCTGTTTAATGTTAGATTACTAGTTTTTATGGTATGCTTGAAATAAATTTAATTCCCTTTCTAATCTAATTTTATACCAAATCGTCGATTATTTTTGTTGTGTTTGTTAATTAATGGTGTAATAAACACACTTGTTTATTTTCTTAATAATTATTACTTTATTTATTGATAATGCATAAGCTCACTCGGTTACACTAAAGAACGAAGTGCCCTGACGTGGTGACCATGACACTTCATGTGCGATAACTATATACTAGGTGGCACCATGATATTGATAATTGGTTTATTCAGGGTTGCAACACCTTCCCCTAATAAAGTATATATGGATTCAAGTATCGAGGAGTGCGATGGTCCCGTGCACACCGTCGTATCTCAGCTGGAACTGATGAAGCTTGTTGTCCATCGGTTGGAACTGATGAGTTTTGCTGTTGGTGTTTTGGAGGTACTTCAAAATCATCCAGTAAAATCTGAAGTGGTACTGTATCCTGTGCTGGTGAATTGTTGATGTGATGATTTTGCCATTAATTGGTTTGCATGCGCCTTGATAATTTTATTCCCATAATTAAGAATAACCTTTTACATTACGTGTCCTATTTTAGAATGGATTTTTCCGTGAACCCATTCAAAGTTATTGTTTTTGTAAACCTTGGATTGCACCAAATCTCCAACTTTGTAATGCCTTGGTTTAGTGCCGTGCTTTATGTTATACTGCTCATTCATCGAATTATTCCGATGATCTGCTACGTGATGTTGTTGATTTGGCAGTAGTAGCTCCAATGTTGTTCTGATTTTTCGTCCGAACATAATCTCGGCTGGAAAAAATCCAGAAGGTGTTTTTGGATTTGGTGTCGTACGGTAATTTGACAGGAAAATTTGTAACGTTTCCTCTATCGATTCTCCTTCCCCTTGAATTCTCTTCAACGCCCTTTTCAGCGTCTCAACAAACCTTTCCGCTTGTCCATTTAATTGCGGATGATATGGGGCACAACGGAGATGCTGTATTCCGTTTTGTTCAAACATTATTTGAAATTTCGCGGAAATGAACTGTGTTCCGTTGTCAGAGACGATAAGCTGTGGTGGTCCAAAACGAGCCAAACTTTCTTCGATTATAACTACCGTTTTACTGCGAACTGAAGCGGTGCTATTACGTAGTCCTCATCCTGTTTCACTTGTGCACCTATTAGACGTGAAAGGATATCTGCATATCAAAATTTATCCGTTGCGACGTACTCAATGTTGCAATAATACAGGAGTATTGTACACGCTCACCTTTGAAGTCTATTCGCAGTGTAGACAGACCCTTCATTGAACCGAATATTGCCAATAACGGTTTATGGTCCGTTTGTAAAACGAATTTTCGGCCATAAATCATTCGATGAAACTTACTGACTGCAAATATCAGGGCTAATGCCTCTTTCTCGATCTGTCCATACCCTATCTCGGCTATTGTTAGCGATCGAGAAGCATGGCTAACTGCTTTTACCGACCCATCCTCATATCGGTGATATATGCAAGCAAAGATTCCGCTCTGACATGCATCCGCCGCTACAATTTTCTGTTGATTTGGGTCATAATGGGTAAGTATGAGATCAGATTTAAGTATCTGTTTGAACCGCTCGAATGATTTCTTACAATCAGCCGGCCAGTCCCATTTAGCATCTTTTTTAAGTAAGGCATCCAATGGGCGTCGTAACTGATGCATATCCTCGATAAATTTGCTGTAATAATTAATAGCTCCCATATATGACTGCAACGTTTGAATGTCATGGGGTGGAGGCATGTGTGTGATTGCTTCCACTTTCGCTGGATCTGGTCTCGTTCCATTTTTGCCGATTATTCGACCCAAGTACTTAATGGATTTCATAAAAAAATTACATTTTCCGATTTTGATGTTGAATCCAAACTCCTTTATACGCTGAAGTGTTTGGTATAATCGGTTTTTATGCTCTGTTTCCGTTCTACCACAGACGATGAAATCGTTCATAATCGCAGCTACCCCTTCTAGGCCTTCTACCATAGTACTCATAATTTGCTGAAACGCACCTGATGCAGCTTTGACACCTGGTGGTAGTCGATTAAATTGGAATAGTCCGCGATGTGTATTGATTGTAAGCAATTGCCGTGACTTTTCATCGACTTCTACTTGGAGGAACGCATCACACAAATCTATTTGACTAAAGACTGTGCCGTTTGCTACTTTTGAAAAAATGTCATCGGGTAGTGGCAATAGAAAATTTATGAGGCTCAAGTGCGTCATTTAGACCTGTTGAATATAATGTGCACAAATTCGAATATGTCCATTGCTCTTTTTCACACAAACTATTGGTGCGGCCCATCCGGAGAAATCCACAGGTGTAATGATACCCATTTGTTGGAGACGATCCAGTTCATCGTTTATTTGTGTTAATGCCGCGTACGCCACTGGTCGTTTTGCTCTAAATACTGGTATTTTGTTTGGTTTGACGTGCAACGCGACTTGTGTTTTCGTGCACCTTCCGAGAGTATCTTTGAACACATCCGGAAATAAAGGAACTAGTGTTGATATCAGCTGTTGCTTTATCTGGGTTGCCGCTGCTAATGGAAGAAACATGGATGATTGATAAGAATGATTGTCCTGGTTTTCAATAATTTTTTGTATTCTTTTTGAGGTTAATTAATTGCTGGGCTTCTGTTATTAATTTCTCCAGTGACATTGTTTTGTCTGCATCGATCCGCGACAACAATTTTGTTCGGATATCTGCCGATAAGTTTCCCAAATTGAAAAGTTCGCAGTGCAGATTTATACGGCCCGCGTATGCAACAAAATCTTCCGTACTTTTTTTCTGTTGTTGTAAACACTCGAATCGCATGTTGAACAATGATTTTTTCGGACCGAAAATGTCTTTTAATTTTGTGACAGTCTCGTTTACGCAAAAGCAATCTCGTTTTTATTCCATCGTACAAATTCTCGCCATCCACCTTGAATAAGTCCTCGAATCTTTCATTCCACGTGTTGAAATATTTTCCGTCCTCCGGATCGTGATAAAATTCGACAATCTGATTTGATAGATTATGAATTTGTTGAACATAGTCGTTCTTTGTATTTTTCGCCAATTGTTTAATTATGACGTCATGCGATTTGAGCATTTCATTGATGGAACTTAACATTTGTTTTGTATCTTCATCCATCTTGTTTTGTAATATTCAAAAAATGTGCTCGGATTTTGTACGTCCATTTTTTATTAATTCTTATTGTTTTCCGTAATCCTCGTCGCCAATTGTTGTGTTTGTTAATAATTAATGGTTTAATAAACACGCTTATTTATTTTCTTAATAAATATTACTTTATTTATAAGGATATTGATAATGCATAACCTCACTCGGTTAGACTCAAGAACGAAGTGCCCTGACGTGGTGACCATGACACCTCATGTGCGATAACTATATACTAGGTTGCACCATGATATTGATAGTTGGTTTATTCAGGGTTGCAACAATAACCTTATAAGTAACTGTCATAAAATGAATATACATAATTGAATTTGAATTTTTTCTTGCCTGCTATAAAACTGACTTATCACCTACCTTATTTGTAAGATCTAGAACTGGTTATACATCTATTTAGTTACAATTACAATATATTACATATATAGTAAAACTCTTAGTAAATTTATTCCACTTCATTTATTGAACTTATAATTTTGTAAAACTGAAAGTTAATTTTTTTTCTTTGTCCGAATTTATGACCGATTAAGGGCCACAAATTTATGATATGATAACATATTTTAAAATAAGAAGAACAGTGTAGTTTCAATGGGAAAGGAGAGGAACGATTTTTAGGTATAATAAAAATATTTTTAATTTCCTTTTTAAAATTCTGTATAAATATTAGTAAAATATGAATGAAGTAGAAATACACAAAAGGGATAATATTAAGTTCCTTCTTTACATAAAATGTGATCAGGATCAACTGGTCACATTTTATTAAGTGTTTTCTTGACAGAATGCCATAAAACGACAAATAAATTAGGTAATTCGCTTTTTAATATTATTATTTATATATGATATGATTTAGTTACGATCACTACTACTGCTTTTAGTATTATCACTATTATTATTATTATTATTACTAATGTCATGGTGATCATGATTTATAGCATTACTTTGTTTAGTATTTGATTTAAGTTCTATTTTTGTCCATATGATTACACTTGACTGTGAAACACCACCAATTTCACAAGTGACACTCTTACTTTTCCCGTTTATTATAAAGAGCGCATTACGTGCAGTTGTTATCATGTATATCCCAAACAGTCCGGTAGCTCGAATTGGTCTTATTGGATTGTTCCATTTGACGAATGATGATGATGAAACGGCCGTTCCAAATCTGTTATAATTTCCACTTTACCTTAAATAAATTGATTAAAATTAAAATAAAATTTGTATTAGTATATGATTCAATTGTGCAGATTATAAAATCTCAATGATAATTTTGCATTCACAAGTCACACACGAATTGTTGAACTGTATTCAATTTACTGTAATAGACGAAACTGAAAAGAAGTTTCGTCTAGCAGGGCTTCTATAAAATAAATTCAGATTGCTTTAGATAGGTGGAGTGCATCACGAAATCACCATTGACAAGCAACCAAGATATGCGCGTATGGACACCTTGAATTATGAGAAGGCAGTGATGTGTAAACTGTTATGATTTCAATTAGTTCTAAAAAAATCCATGGAACGCACTAAATATTTTGTAAACATTGAACGAAAAATAAAACATAGCAAAAAAAAGAAAAAAATATACCGTTCTGACGCGTTACTTTGCGGCGAGTAAAGAGCGGTATATTTGGAACGAATAGCAAAAGATTTCAGAAATTTAACGTATTCCTGATTTCTGAACTGCACGCCGTTATCCGAACATATAGTTTCCGGCACGCCAAAAATGTCAAAGGTTTCTTTGAGGTGGTTGACGATTGATTCGGCAGTTGCTTTGGGTAAAGTCTTTAACAACACAAAATTCGCTAGCTGATCCAAATTAATTAATATCATAGTTTTACCTTTAGCCGACCGAGGGTATGGTCCTAGTAGATCAATATAAATGGTTTGCCAAGGACGTTCGGCAAATACCGTCTCCCCCAGTGGAGGTCGAGATATTTTATTAGTGGCCTTGGTGATCTTGCAAATTTCACATTGGGAAATTTTTTTTTCCACAGTATGTGATAGTCTGTTTCATTAAAATCTGGAAAATTTATATTAATAGATTTGGCGGACAAGCTTATCTGATCAGTAATCTCTTCCAAGGTATCACAGTATATTTGGGATAACGAATCCGGCACAACATTCTCATGACCTCGCTGATGCTCTACCAAAAAATCAAATCCTTGCAGCTTTAAACTCCAGCGTGCAAGTCGGCCTGTCAAGTCTTTCTGACTCGTGCCATTTCAGAGCCGCATTATCAGTGATCACCGTAAAGGGAAATCTTTCACAGTTGAAAAAATATGACCTATGTAATGCAAATTGCATTACATATACGTCCTGCGGAAGCTTGTATTACAAAGTAATGCACAAGTTGCATTATATCAGATATTAATGCTAATTGTAATAATTTTTAGTGTATAGTTTACATTAAACTATAACGGAATATTTTGTTAAAATTGATACAAGTTATATTAAAATTTATAGCACATTACATAAAAAATAATCAAAACATCCATTTGGAAGCATCATTTTTTGTCGTAAGTGGCATTAAAATTGTATAGTCCAGTACTTTAAACAGTAAAGCACACTACATTACAGAAGGTATTACGTTTAGATACCTTAGAATCTTACAAAATTAGAAAATCAATATTTCTTAACCAAAATATCCTTAACGAACAGAGAAAAATGCGGTTCTCCCAATTACAGACCCCGCCCTTTTCTATTCTCACGTACGCAATAATATACCTTGAATTTTGTTACTCAACCTATGACTCATCGCCTACCTGTGCGATCCGTAGATTAAATTTTATTGCTTATTTTTTGTCCCTCCTTCTTTTATTTTTATTTTGCTTTTTTCTACTATATTACAAAATTTTTACTAATATCAGTAGATACTCCTGATGATGACCTAACAAGTCGAAATCGATCGAGTGATTTTTTAAACTTTTTGGAAAATATTCAAAATATTCTGCGAAACAAAAAACAAGTGATTAATAAAAATGTGTCTATTAAGTATAAGTGTGTTTCGCCAAGTGCCTACGACAAATAGCGTAAAAAGTATATGAAAAACATGTTAAGCTTATATTAAAAGTACACACAATGACTTAGCGAATTATTATAAATTCGCTAAAAAAATATTTAACCCCAGATTATATAGACATTTTCTTTCAACACATTACTGTAATAATTTCACTACTGTCGTCAATTAAAAAGTGTGCGGCAATGGGTTAAAATTTGAGATGACGATGATGATGATGCCGATGACTCCATGGTTTAAATATTTTAAGTAAACTGGGATTTAATATGACAATTGATAAGATTACCACTGGTGAGGTCTTATCAATTGGAGAGAAACTATTCTGTTGTACAGTTAATTTATCAATGTTAAAGAAGGTCTGTGCTCAGATTTTGATTAATAGTGATTATTTAAATTACCACTGGTGAGGTTTAAATAAATCAGAGTGAGAACTATATGGTTATAAATTACTTTTAATTCTAACTCATTTTATTCGTAAATTGTCTTTTTATACATTATTTTTTGCATACATTGTAACAAGAGTTTTAGAAATTACATTTTGTATATAACAGAAATTAGTGCATACATAGCAAAAATAATATAAATTACAATTACATTTATTTTTTTCATAAAATAAATAATCAGCAACATTTCAAAAAATTCAAAAATGTATGCAAAAAACTGTAACTATAATCTTATTATATGCGTGTGGAAGTTAATAGGAAAACAATCTGTGGAATTCGAACTTATGATGACATCGAACATCCCATTTCACACTTCGGACGTTGCATTTTGCACCCGGGGACGTCGGATTCGGACTTCGGACGTCGGATTCGGACTTCGGACGTCGGATTCGGACTTCGGACTGCAAACGTCGAACTTCGGACGGCGCACTTCAGACGTTGGAATTTGATCATCTATTTTACTGCTGCTCTCATATGCCACATACTCTAACTTAACCGATGTGTTATTTATTTTATGACTATGGAATTTTCATGATATAAACATTATAAAACATGATATTTTTTCTACAAGCCTGGGACAACAAAGACCTCAATAAAACATGATTTTACGTGATGTAGTTTTTAATATTGTTACGTTTTTCCTTGTCACTTTAAGGATCGGATCACTGGATTGTGAATAAATACAACTGCTTCAATTTGAAGTCACACAAATTTATTTACACAACACAATTTATTATACAACACAAAATTAACAATTAATTATTCCAATTATAACACACTATTTAATTATCACTTTAATAATCGCTATAATAATCGCTTTAATAATCACTTTAATAATCATTCTATTTAACCTTCACTGTATCACGTTTAAAATAAGACTCAGCATTCCACGTCAATGTACGCCTTTATATACCAAAATAATGGTTTCTAGAATAATCCTAAATGCTCTCCAAGAATCGAGCAAATATGTTAGTATAGAAATGACGCCTAAATGCTGACCCAAATCACAAATACAATTGAACAATTATTGAATAACTTATTCTATTCTTATCTAGTTGTCACCGTAACACTACCCCCCCACCTAAGCCTGTTCGTCCCGAACAGGATCCAGATCACCTCCTCTGTAGAGCGCCAACTGCTCTAAATCCACCACCTTTGGTTTACCTTTCCGTCCTTTCTGTATGCGATAAACCACGTCGTTCAACCTTTTAATGGCCGTGTAAGGTCCTTCCCATGTGGGTTGCCACTTCGGTGATAATCCCTTCTGCCGTTGCGGGGTGTGAAACCATACCAATTGCCCTTCCTCGAAGCCTTGATTATTTGCTCGTATGTCATATCGAGCTTTCATTCGATCACTTGATATCCGAATTTTCTCCCGTACAAATTGATGTATTTCAGTTCCATTCATTTCATCCATTCAGTTCCTCTTTAACCCGGTCGACGTAATCCTGTCCGCATAGAGCTGCTGATGGAACAGCTCCAAACTTTAAATCTCCCGGTATTCGCAGATTTCCTTTCTACAACTTCTGCTAGATATTCCTCCAATGTGCCATTGAATCTTTCCACCATACCGTCCGACTGTGGGTGTAAAGGCGTCGTTCTGGTTTCATTGATACCAAGCATCTGACATATTTCCTGGAATACTACTGATTCGAAATTCTCTCCTTAAGTACACCAAATCTGCTAATGCAATTGTTGACCACGGACAAGCACATATTTATTTCTGCTCTCGGTGGTCGGAAATGGCCCCGCCACGTCCATTGCAATTCTCTCAAATGGTGCCCCGACATTATATTGTTTCATGGTTCTACGGCTTTTTCGTGCTGGTCCCTTTACTGCCGCATATTGGTCACATCTTCGACACCATTCTACTACTAACTGTCTACATCCAGACCAGTAGACACGTTGGCAAATTTTGGCTAATGTTTTATTAATCCCTAGGTGAACTCCAGTTGCTCCTCCATGATACTCCTCGAGGATTTCCGCTATCCGATCTTTTAGCACCACTACCAAAAATTGTTTACTTTACCATCCGTGCTTTCCCACTTTCTTTTTAAAAATCCATTTTCTATGTAAAGGCTATCCCATTGAGCCCAATAAGCTTTTACAATGGGGGTTTTGTCGGCTATCTCACTCCACGTGAGCCGGTGTTCCTTTTCCTTATGTTCCATGATGAATGACAGGTCAGCATCCCGTAATTGCTCCTTCTTGATCATTTCATCAGTGCATTCCTCATCAGGTAGCACTTGCATAAGCCGAATATCGATGATGTTTTCCTTACCCTGCACACGCCCACAATGCTGGCATTCCACGGGACATGGTCTTCTTGATAATGCGTCGGCATTTCCATGTGCGCTTCAATTCCGATGTTCAATTTGGAAATCGTAGCTTTGCAAACGATCGATCCAACGTGCTACTTGTCCCTCTGGATTTTTGAATTGTAATAACCAGCGTAAAGCTCCATGAACCCTCCGTAAAAGAAATTTTTGGCCATAGAAGTACTTATGGAAGTGCTTAACACATTCCACTATAGCCAACAACTCTTTCCGTGTCACACAATAATTTCGTTCTGGTTTTGATAACATCTTGGAGTAATATGCAATAACTCGCTCCTCACAATTTGTTGCCTGTGATAATACTCCTCCTATACCATCATTACTTGCATCGGTGTCCAAAATGAATTTGACGTTGGGTATATATAGGGTATGCGAGGATTGGTGCTTCGCATAATCATCGTCTTAGTTCCACAAATGCCTCTTCCTGATCATCCTTCCATTCGAATACCTTATTCTTCCTGGTTAACTCGTGTAAACTCTTTGCGATGCTGGCGATTCCTGGCACGAATCGTCTATAATAGGTGCACAATCCAAGGAAGCTCCGTAATTCATGTAAATTTTTAGGTTGTCGCCATTCCTTCACCGCTGCGATCTTATCTTCATCGGTATGGATTCCATTAGTTGTTACCTTATGACCCAAATATTTTACTTCCGTTCTAAATAGTTTGCATTTCTTTGGGCTGAGCTTCAATCCGGCGGTTTGTATCCGATCCAAAACCTCTGCCAAATTCCTTAAATGCTCGTCGAAATCCTTGCCCATGACGATGATGTCATCCAAATATACGAGGCACGTCCTCCAATGTAATCCCTTTAGTACGCGCTCCATTAGCCGTTCAAAAGTCGCTGGAGCGTTACATAATCCGAATGGCATAACGTTAAATTGCCATAATCCGTTACCCACACTGAATGCCGTTTTCTCGCGATCTTCCTCCTGGACTTCCACTTGCCAATAGCCACTTTGCAGATCTAATGTCGAAAATATTCGAGCACCCGATAATGTGTCTAACGTGTCATCGATCCTTGGCAATGGGTAACTATCCTTTTTCGTCACAGCATTTAATTTTCGATAATCCACGTAGAATCTCATGGTACCATCCTTTTTCTCGACTAACACCACTGGTGAACTCCATGGACTGCTTGATGTTTCGATTACCCTTGCTGCTCGCATATCTCTTACCATTCGATCCACTTCTCCTTGCTTTGCCAATGGTAATCTCCTGGGTGGTTAACGAATCGGCATTTCTGCTCCTGTATCTATTCGATATTTTACCATTGTGGTTCTCCCATTATTGTCCGGTGTACTGCAGAATATTGGCATGTACCGCTCGAGCAATTGTTTTGCCAAATTTTTCTGTTTCATGGTAAGATCTTCGGTCCATTTCTTCATGAGTTGATCTATAATTTTTTTTTTTGCCCATGCGAGTTAGTCATCTGAATCGGATTTTTCTGCTCGCACTTTACTATCACAGATAGTTCTTCGCATTTTCCGATTATTTTCTCTTTCTTGATGGTTTTCATCTTATCCGAGAGATTTAGAGTCCTAATTGGTACTCTATTATCGCTGTCTGGTTTCACTAGAACTTTCCTGATCATAATTTCTCTGGCTCTGCTCTCCGTTTCATTGGCTTCCACAACCCACAACCTGGGTGACCCATAACCTCCCTCCAATCTTGCCCATACTATTGTTTCCGAGTTCGGTGGCAGCTTCTCCCGATGATCCATTATAATTTGCCTGCTCGTTTCTCCTATAACGGCGCTAACGTGAAGTGGCAACTCGATATTATCGTAGGTTAATACACCCCGTCCAACATCCACCACGAAGCCATTCGTTCTCATGAAGTCCATTCCCAAGATGACTTCATCTATAATATCTGCAACCACCACCTCGTGTTGAAAGTGATTCCGCCCAATCCTTATTTTTACGACCTTTTTTCCTTTTATTGGTGAATTTTCTCCAGTCGCCGTTCGTAATTTCATTTCATTAGCTGGTTCTATAATTCCATCGATAATATCCTCACGAACAATCGTATGAGTTGCTCCCGTATCTAGCGTGATCATGCATTTCTTTCCATCAATATCGGCTTCAATTGTCAAGCTGTCACCGCATCTTGCTACTCTCGAAACATGGATGGAGGTTATAGGGCAATCGGTTGTGGGAGTCAGCTTCTGCCCCTTCAAGCTGACTCTTTATAGTTTAACGACTCCATTGTCGACTAACCCTCCTTTCTGGATTCTATCTGCTCCTCGTTTGGTCTACGCTTCATAGGAGATGGCGACCTTGCTCGCTTCTGCTTAATCTCCCAGCAGTCCCGTGAGATGTGACCCATCCTATCACACACCCAGCATTTAATCGTGCCACTTCCATCTCTGAACCTTGGCGTAGCCCGCGTGGTGTTTATTCTGGAATCCTCCAATCGTCGAATTTCCATTGCTGGTTTTTTTATGGCCTGAGCAGTTTCGTTTGTTAACGCATAAGCGATGGTTTCCGTGAAAGTTGCCTTAGGTGACAACATCACTGCTCTGCGTGTCTCAGGATCTCGAATACTGTCAATGCATCTATTTTAATTCGCTCCATGTATTCAGCCAACATATTTGAATGTGCTAAATGTGCTAGCCGCTCAATTGCAGATGAAAATTCCTGTAGCGATTCTCCTCCTCTTTGGTATCGACGCCTGAATTCCATGCGATAGATTTCTCGCTTGTGGTCACTTCCCGTATTTTCGATTTAAAGCCTTCATAATTCCGATGTAAGTGTTCCGTTCCTGCTCGGGAATGATTTGTAGTGTTTCCGCCGCTTCACCTTTAAGATCCACAATTAATGCTCCAACATGTTGTTCTTCATTCCATTGATTTTGCTTAATCGCCATTTCGAATTGGAACTTAAAAATACCGAAGGATGTTGTTCCATCAAATGTTGGTGGTTTTAACTTAACAGCGTTTACTGTCTGGATCACTTGATGTGTCGTTCCATTTGCCTTGACATCTTGGAGCTCCTTCTCGAGACGTTTAACTTCCGTTTGAAAATCTTGTTTAACCGATTCAAATTTTTGTTGAACCTTCCCTTTAACATTTTGGATTTCCGTGTGTAATTCTGGATTCGCATGAACCACGAAATAAAGCAACTTCTCGGAGGTAGCGATATTATCGGCTTCATCAAATCTAATCGAGTGAGATGGCTCGGCTACGTTGCAAGGTCTCCACAACAACGAATGATTTACAAAGTGTTCCATCAACAACCAGCCGGAGTACGTCGTAGAGGAAGACCCCGACTGCGCTTGCGTGACGACGTCGAACAAGACCTACTCGTATTAGGATGTCGAAATTGGAGGACGAGAGCGATGGACCGAGAAGGATGGAGGACCATAGTGCGGGCGGCAAAATCCCTTCATAGGATGTAAATGCTAGAGAGAGAGTGTGTAATTCTGTTTGTAGTTTTTCCACTTTACCGTGTAGTGTAGAAGATAACTCCAGAAATCTCTCGTCCATTTTCATTTTGCCATCTTCTATTTGGTTTTTAATATCCGCCCCTTGTTGCTCCATTTGTACCATCTGCTGTTTTATGTCCTGGTTCGACAATTTCATTTGAAGTTTAATGTCCGCCTTTTGTTGCTCCACTTGTAACATCTGATGTTTAATTCCACCCAACTGTTGTCCCATCATTTGATTCATAGCAGCCATCAACTGCGATAAATCGAAACTTCCGGATGGGTTTTGTGTTGTTCCGATCACCCTTTGTACGTCCTCTTCTTTCTTGTCAGTATTTTTTGGAAATTTCTGTGAGGGCGTATTTTTTGGAAATACCCCTCGCTCACTGAGGCTCCAAATTACAATCTCCCAGTGAAGCAAAACGTAGTCCACTACGTCGTCACGCAATTTAGGTTACCTTGTGCTAAACCGCGACAACTCGACGCAACGAAACTAAAAGCTTCAAAAACAGAATTTCAGTTTATGACAGACATCGCAATCTGCCGCTCCTCATTATCACCAGTCTCCTCACCATTACATATGGTGTAATAGAAAGACAAGGACTGGCGCCTTTGTGGAGACTATCGACAATTAAACACTGTCACTGTCCCAGATAGTTATCCTATTCCCCAGTCCCCACATACACAGTTTCTCGTTGAAATTCGCCGGCGCCACTATTTTCTCGAAAATAGATTTGGTAAGGGCATACCATCAAATTCCCATGGTTCTCGAGGATATTCACAAAACAGCGATAACTACTCCTTTCGGGCTTTTTAAGCTTACCCGAATGTCATACGGCCTTCGTAACTCAGCCCAAACATTCCTGTGATTCCTTAACAAAGTGTTAAAAGGGCTGGACTTCGTCTACTTTTATATGGATGGTATCCACGTTGCAAGCCGGTCCGAGATGGAATACATTGAACATCTCGAGTCAGTATTTAAACGTCTCTCCGCATATGGAATTAATATTAAAACTTCGAAATGTATTTTCGGCGTGAAGTCACTCGACTTCTTGAGCCACACAATTTCGAAAGATGGCATCCTCCCGTCAAAAGACAGAGTTGATGTCATTTCAAATTTTCCAGAGTCAACATCAATTCGCCAAATACAGCAGTTCGTCGGTATGGTGAACTATTACCACCGCTTTATACCACGATTAGCCGAACTGCTATCGCTTATTCACAGGCATTTGGCCACTTTACTCAAGAAAGGTGTAGCGGTTATAATATTGCAAACCAATATCGTCGCCCTAACTGTGAATTAACGTAAGTGCAAACTGATTATTTTAGATAGTAGAAAAATAAAATGTTATAACATTTAAATTTATACTAGAACCTGTGTAACTTTTGGTTTCTAACTTCAAGGAAACTTACCATGAACAAAAAAAATCATTTGATGAAACAATATGCAGATACATTTTCTCACGACGAGCAGTCGAATATGAAAATCGCATTTTTCGAAAATTGTCAGATACGTTAATTCACAGTTAGGTCGACGATATTCTAATCGCACATATTGCAAACTTAACACCTCGCAAACTCATCATCATTCTGTACGTCCAAACAGAGTAAATGCATCAACAGATGCACATATACATGCAAGACGGAAGCAGCACGACGAGCATTCCAAACGAAAGCAAAACGACGAATATCAAACCAAAGAAGAACGAGCAAATTAATCTAACTTTTGGTAATCATTCAGTTCGTCTCACATTATCGCTGCAGCAACAAGAGCACAACACTTTGTTACGACTGTGTTGTCTTAACAAGACATTGTTGTAAATTTGTTTCTATTCTCCACGGTTTCTTGCGTCCGGGTTTTTGTTGTCTAAACGTGGTTTCTTGCGTCCGGGTTTTCGCTGTCTAAACGTGGTTTCTTGGTGGATGGATTCTTGTGTGTTTTCTTCTGTTATGTTGGCAACGGAACGAAAATGGGAGAGAAAGAGAGAACAATGCGCATCGAGTGTGTGCAAAGTAAAACGTTTTGAAAAAATGTTTTTTTCTTGTATGTCTCTCTTTTGTACCAACGAAAATTTGGTACAAAGGAGAGACAGAGAAGAGAGATGCATTTTCTTCTAAAACGTTTTACGAGCTGTGCGACGCTCGAATTTTTTTTTGGTTTGACATTCGAGTTTTGATTTTATTATGATATGGTCGAGTTTTGTTTTTGGTAAAAGAGTCTTGATTTGTTATAAAAAAAAAGGTCTCGATTTTTGGTGATGAAAATAAAAAAAAAACTTTTTAGATTTTGCTAATCATTGTTTAGTGTGACAAAATTGATAAGAATAAATAAAACTTTCTTTATGTACTTGCATGATAAAATTAATAAGAAGATTTTATAATAAAATGGAAGAAAATAAATAAAGTCGTCTAATAATTTATTAAAAATACAGTGGAAATTCTAACGGTGTTCATACAGTTTGGTGATTTGATTTTGTTTACGAGTGTGCGAGTCCGATAAATTCCAAGATAGTGTATGCCGGTGAGGGTGATAAGTGGGTGAACCACCCGAAATCATTGGAGTGAAACCGTAGTTTTGGAATTGCAAATTCTTGAGGATGCAAGTTGTATTTATGGTACAAGGTCTACGTATTTAATTTGTTTACGGGGCGTTGTTTTACGGCAAATTATATAAAGAAAAAAATTCTGACATCTGCGATTAAAGTTTTGGATATCATCGGCGAGGACGCCGCAAATATATCGGGTGGCCAACCGGCACCTCGTTTGTTTCATAATATTTGTATCGGGGAGAGGCCCCTCAACTAACGGGTGGCCAGGTGACCAGTTGAGACAACTTTATTTACGGTTTGGCGAGCTAACGCCTTAGTATATAATACGGTATATCGGCGAAAAGACGCCCAATAAAATTATTAACGTCGGCAATACGAGGCCGCAACATTACGGTAGCCAACCGGCTATTGTGTGTATTTGTTAGGTATCGGGGAAAGGCCCCGCAACGACGGGTAGCCAACCACTGGTTGTCCGATTTTTTTTGGTATCGGGGAAAGGCCCCGCAACGCCCAGTTTATTTTGGCGGCCAGTCGAGGCCAAAGTATTTAACGGCCGCAACGGTCCGGACAGGGGTGTCTGAGGCAGGACGGCCGCGCAAGGCCGCAACAGATTTTTGTTTTGTTGAGAAAAAATTAATTAAGGTACAATTTTTTTATTTTTTTTATTTTTTTTTTTTTTGATTTTTCTTTTTTTTATATTTTAAATTTTTTTATATATACAATAATTTTTCAAAATTTTTTTTTTGTAATCGAGCGCCGCACAGCGGGTGCACGCTCGATGCATATTGTTCTCGCTTTTCTCTATCGTTTGTTCCCTTTTTCCTGTTTTCCCTCGTGGGAAGTTGTTTTCTTATCGTCTTGTTTGTTTTTTTTTATAAGTAAGATGAATTACTAATTTTTTGGATTTGGTATGATGGGAGCGGAGACTCCCCTCTGTGTCGGTGCAGTGTTGATCGCGGTCTCTTGGTGCCCGCATCCAGTTTCGTAACCAAGGCTCGACCTTGTTTGAGTTCGAATGGATGCGCGCACCAAGGCACCTCTCTCCCATTTATAATTTTGAGTTGTTCGTTCCTCAGGTTCCGGCCGACGAATTTCGGCGGAACTCCGGGTTTATAATTATTATTTGCGGTTTAATTTTTTTTAAATTATCTGTATTAATCACGGTGTAAGCCAGGAGCCATGCATGCCTCAAACCCCACGACCCTTCGCACTTCTCCCTGAGAACGTAGCCGGCAAAAATCACCGTGGAGGCCTCTGCATGCGCTTAGTGAAATCTGCAGGTTGGCAGTAGCCAGCCTGTAACAGTGGCGCCCAAGTGTTCGCGAATTTTGATAATTTTTTTTTGATTTTTATTATTTGTAGCTTCACTCCCTTTGGCGTGCGCGTCCAGTGTCGAAACCGGTGTTTCGCATTGTTTGAATTCGCATGGACGCGCACACCAAAGCCAGTCTCCCGGTTGACATTCTTTATCTACGATCGCAACCAGCACGGGCTGTTTGATTGCGCGTAGATGGGGGATGTCATCCCCTGTTCTTTGGACATACGACTTTCGGGCTCTTTCCCATTTCCACTATGTTGTGTCAGATTGTGGTGGAGCTCGGATGTCATTTGTCCAGGGTTTAGCTTAGCTTCATTTTATCCTTACCCCGAAATTTCTCGTCCGAAATTTGAGGAACCGCAACTTTTATTATTATTTTATTATTATTATTTCTTTATTATTTTATTATTAAGCCGACATGGAGTGGGATGTCCACTCTCATCATACCAACCGTGTTGTCGTTTTGAGCTAAATTTTTTTTTTTGATAATATATTTGATTTTTGATATTTTGATTTTTTTTCTTTTGGTTTAGCTGGGTTGTATTGGAACCCGCGGGTACTTATTAGTACTTCATTATATTTTTTCGCATTTTCTATAATTCTGCTTGCATACCATTGGGTGTGTGGGTAGTCTTGGGATTTTTATATATTTTATTATTTTTCTTTTCGTATCGTTTCAAATTTCAACGAGCCCCTCCAAATTAGGTTCTCATCGAAAAGCGCCACTTTGGGTGGTATCTCGTCTTCCGTCGTTAAACTAACCGTGGGAATACGGGACCCACAAACCACCACAAGGTAACCATCCCTTCCTTCTTATTATTATCTTACTTGTGTTTTTTTTTCTCTTGCTACTTTGCTTCCTTATCTGGGTGTGTTGGTAGTTTCATTAGCTACGTTATTATTATTATTAAATTTTATTTATTATTATTTTTGTATGAATCCAAATCCGTAGTTGATTATCGCGGTTTGATTCATGCGTTGAATTATGTATTATTATGTATTAAAATGATTTTAACAAGCCCCCCCAAAATAGGTTCTCATCGAAAAGCGCCATTTTCGGGGGTATCTCGTCTACATCCGTCGTTAAAAAAATTGTGGGAATACGGGCCCCACGACCCATTTATAAGGTAACCATTCCTCTTATTCTTATTCGTCTACATATTATATTTCGTGTTTATATTTTTTTTATTTATCTAGTTATAGTGGGTGTGGAATATCTTTAGTTGTAATTTCCTTTAACTTAAAACCTTCCGTTTGAGTTAGAGTTATTTTGAATTAAACTTTTTGTATTTTTTATAAATTAATAAAGATTACGTTTTGTCGAATTATTCGAACCTACTCATTATCCCTACCTAAATTCTAAAATGGACATAACATTTTTCGAGCCAGACGAATTGGAGCAAAGCTATATCGATGGACCATTATTGTCTGAGAGTGGCCTCAATTACACAGGATCTCCAGCGGGCATCTCCATCGACATGTTCCTGTTTCAGCTAGATACCATCGCTTCATCTCGGGGATTATCCGAACAAATTTTATTGTTGGAGTTACACACCATCTTGGAAGACATAGCGTTACAATGGTACTGGACATTTCGTAAACACAACCCGCACGCTACCTGGACCGAACTACGAAACGGTTTGATCGAGCGATTTCAAGACCGCCGCACCAACTACGAAATTCGAAGAATGGTCGAAGCCCGGAAACAACAACCTACGGAAAGTTTTTTGGACTTTTATGATCACGTGTGGACTCTTACGCTGCAATGTCGCAAACCGTATTCCGACGAAGAACTCATCCAAATCCTCATGAACAATATGAAGCCGACGTTACAGTTTCATCTCACCGATCGTCGGTTTAGCACCATAAATGAGCTGATCAAAAGTTGCTCTGCTTGGGAGGAGTCTTTCAGGCGGATCAAAGCTCCGGCGGACCCTACAATCCATCCACGACGCGTGATCAATGAGTCATCAGGCAGTCCGTATGATGATGTTGGAGCATATGACTCTCATGAGAATTATCCCTTGACTGATGTTCTACCTGATAACTCAGTATCCGCAATTCACACGGGGAGCAGGTTTCCATCGGCAGCGGCGAGACGTCCTGGAGGACAAATCTCAACAGACAACTCGAGATCAGATTATATACAGCATTCGCATTACGGTAAAAATGTCGTCACCACAACGGCCACGCAGACAGAGTGTACCGAGATCATATCCACCTCCACTCAGACTGAGTGTACAGAGAACAAATCAACGTCAACCCAGACTGCGGATAGTAGAGAGGATAGAGCAACTCAAACCGATTCTGGAGGATGCAGCGAGCAATACGGACGCGGAAATCCGCTCCTATTCGAATTAATTAAGGTACAATTTTTTTATTTTTTTTTATTTTTTTTATTTTTTTGATTTTTCTTTTTTTTATATTTTAAATTTTTTTATATATACAATAATTTTTCAAAATTTTTTTTTGTAATCGAGCGCCGCACAGCGGGTGCACGCTCGATGCATATTGTTCTCGCTTCTCTCTATCGTTTGTTCCCTTTTTCCTGTTTTCCCTCGTGGGAAGTTGTTTTCTTATCGTCTTGTTTGTTTTTTTTTATAAGTAAGATGAATTACTAATTTTTTGGATTTGGTATGATGGGAGCGGAGACTCCCCTCTGTGTCGGTGCAGTGTTGATTGCGGTCTCTTGGTGCCCGCATCCAGTTTCGTAACCAAGGCTCGACCTTGTTTGAGTTCGAATGGATGCGCGCACCAAGGCACCTCTCTCCCATTTATAATTTTGAGTTGTTCGTTCCTCAGGTTCCGGCCGACGAATTTCGGCGGAACTCCGGGTTTATAATTATTATTTGCGGTTTAATTTTTTTTAAATTATCTGTATTAATCACGGTGTAAGCCAGGAGCCATGCATGCCTCAAACCCCACGACCCTTCGCACTTCTCCCTGAGAACGTAGCCGGCAAAAATCACCGTGGAGGCCTCTGCATGCGCTTAGTGAAATCTGCAGGTTGGCAGTAGCCAGCCTGTAACAACTTGCGCCTGTCCATACCATGCCGCACACAAATAAAACCACTCCGCCATTGTACAAGGCGAATATTAATAAATAAAAATTAAATTTAAATTTAATTTTATTAAATATATTTAAATAATTTAATACTTTTTACGCTATTGGCCGTAGGCACTTGGCGAAACACACTAATACTTAATAAAGACATTTTTATTAATCACTTGTTTTTTGTTTCGCAGTTATTTTGAATAATTTTCAAAAAGTTTAAAAAATCACTCGATCGATTTCGACTTGTTAGGTCATCATCAGGAGTATCTACTGATTTGTGTTAGTAAAAAATTTTGTTATATAGTAGAAAAAAGCAATAAAAGCAAAATATAAATAAAAGAAGGAGGGCAAAAAAATAAAAAATAAGCAATAAAAATTAATCTACGGATCGCGCAGGTGTGCGATGAGTCATAGGCTGAGTAACAAAATTCAAGGTATATTATTGCGTACGTGAGTATATAAAAGGGCGGGATCTGTAATTGGTGAGAACCGGATTTCTCTCTGTTCGTTAAGGATATTTTGGTTAAGAAATATTGATTTTCTAATTTCGTAAGATTCTAAGGTATCTAAACGTCTGCCTTTGGGTTGTATATGTAATATATCTAAATTGTTCAAGCTAGCTGTATGATTTTCTCACGTTAAATGATTATGGAAAGTTGATTGGTTGCAACCAGATAAATGTTCCTTAGCTCTAACTCCAAAATTGCGCCCAGTCTGACCAATATAGGAGAAACTACAATCATTGCAATTGATCCTATAGACACCAGATTTGGAAAGGCGATCAACTCTAGGTTTATTGTTAAAAATCATTTTCTTTATTGTGTTATTATTATAAAAAGCAAAACTAATATTGGTATAATTGGACACGATGTTGCTAATCCGTTGGCTCGTTTTTCCTATATACTCTAAGCGACGCCAATTTTCCCGCGGTGGACTATCCGGTGGATAAATACCCGTTAGAGTTTTAGGCTTTAGCTTTTTATTCAATAACTTTAATATAGTCCTAGTTGCATATCCGTTATTCGTTGCTATTTGAAGAATTATGTTAAGCTCAGTGTTATAATTTGAATTTGACAGAGGGATGTTTATTAGTCTATCTATGAGTGAGTGGAAAGCTGACATTTTAATATTATGGGGATGGTTTGAAGAACTAGGGATAACAGCGTCTGTATACGTGGGTTTCCGATAAATTTTGAAGTCTAAAGTAGAATTAATCCTGGTTATTGTTATATCTAGAAAATTAATACATTTATTTTCTTCTTTTTCTAACGTAAAATCAATGGTGGGATATTGAGAATTTAACCAAGTTAGGAAAGAGTCTAACAGTCTATCAGTTCCATTCCATAGACATAATATGTCATCAACATATCTATACCAAAAGATTATATGACAAAAATAAGGATTGTTATTTGATATGATCATTTGTTCGAAGAAAATCATGAAAATTTCAGCCAACAAAGGTGACAGAGGCGAGCCCATGGGTAGACCGTAATATAGTAGATACTCCTGATGATGACCTAACAAGTCGAAATCGATCGAGTGATTTTTTAAACTTTTTGAAAATTATTCAAAATAACTGCGAAACAAAAAACAAGTGATTAATAAAAATGTCTTTATTAAGTAAATAATTTAAATTACAAATAATTCGAAATACAATAAAATTTAATTTAATATAACAAATTAAAATAAATAATTAATTAAATATAAATTAATTGCAATAAATTAATTAATAATAAAAGAACAACTTTTTTAGGGGCAAAAACAGGAGAAACTTCTCTTGGCCCGAAGATTGCACAGAATCTTTCGAAAAGGTTAAGCGCTCTCTTGCCGCTGTCACTCTTTTTTCACACCCGTTGAATGACATTTCAACATAATGAATGACATTTCAATTGAATGACATTTCAACATAACTACCGACGCTTCCGATGTAGCAGTTGAAGCTTGCTTACAACAACGCAACAAAGGATGTTGGCAACCATTAGCGTTTTTTTCAAAGAAGCTCTCCCCTACGGAAATTAAATACTCTACTTTCGATAGAGAACTTCTTGCTATGTATTTGCAATCAAACACTTTCGCCATATCGTCGAAGGCCGAAATTTCTCTACATTTGCCGACCATAAACCACTTACAACAGCTATTGCGCCAAAGGCAGAAAGTAGTCCCCGGCAATTACGACATCTCGATTATATTGCCCAGTTCACTACCGACATTCATCACATCAAAGATAAACACAATGTGGTGAGCGACTGTTTGTCTCGTTCTGGTGAAACACTTTTCACAGAACCCAGCGTCTTCTTCGACACGAAGGAATTACTTATACAGCAAGAAATTGATTTCAGCACGCACAACAAAATCAAACGTAAACCTGCAACGGATCGACTTACCAGACAAGCAGGAAATTTGGTGTGAGACTTCAACAGGTAAAAATCGATCCTACGTTCCTATCAACATGCGACGAACAATCTTCGATAGTCTACATGGCTTATCATGTAGACTACGCGAAAACTCATAGCTTCAAAATACTTCTGGCCAAGAATGAATACTGATACAAGCAATTGGGCGAAATCTTGTATCCCATGCCAAAAGTCCAAAGTTCACCGCCATATAAAATCAGAACTTGGTAAATTCGAGCCACCAAGTGGAAGGTTTGAACATTTCCACATGAACCTGGTTGGTCCACTGCCGCAATCGAATGGCTATCATTACATTTTAAAGATAGTTGACCGATTTACCCGTTGGCCAGAAGCTTATCCAATCCGAGAAATGACCGCAAAAACCGTAAGTAAGATCTTCTACAACGAGTATATCTGTAGATATGGTGTCCCACTCTTCATCACGACAGACCAAGGAACACAATTCGAATCAACGTTGTTCACCTAGCTCACAAAGCTAGGTTTCCATCGCATTCGGACAACTGCATATAACCCGAAAGCGAATGGTCTTGCCGCCCCGGTGGCAAAGTGGTTAGCATGCTCGCTCCAGCGACCGGAGGTCCCGGGTTCGATTCCCGGTGGTGACAAGGAAAAATTTCACGGCTGGTTCAGGATCAATGAATTAATCACTCATTATCCGAAATGAAAATATGATTATGAAACCTCATTTGAGGCGGCCAAATCCCTTGATGGGATGTATAGTGCCAGAGAGAGAGAGAGAGAATGGTCTTGTCGAACGGTTCCACAGTCAACTAAAATCCGCCTTAACAGCTCGATGTATTACATCCCATTGGAGTTCAGAACTTCCAACAATCCTATTGGGTATTCGAACCTCCGTTAAGGAAGACCTCAACTGCACACCAGCAGAGTTAGTATATGTTCAAAACATCAAGGTTCTCGGTGAATTCTTCATCAATGATCAAAATTCGAACCCAAACACAGATACTTCGGATTTCGTGAATCAGCTTCGTACTACCATGAGAGCCTTAGTTCCTACATACACAAGACATCCTACTGAACAGGCAGCATACATTCTCAAAAATCTGAAAACCTGTTCACACGTATTTGGTCCATTGAGTATACCCTATTCTGGACCGTATCCAGTGACCCGCAAATTGCGCAAATACTTTGTTGTGGATGTAGATGGAAAATCCACAACAATTGGCATCGACAGTAGTGTTCCAAAAACGGTTACATTCAATTTAAAACACAACAGTTTTCGATCCGGGAGGGGAGTGATGTAGCGGCTCAAACAGGAAAATCCTTTTCACTTCGTGGCACTCCTCGTAGCAAAACTATTTATACATCGCGCCGCTTAATTACGAGACATTGCTCGTTTTGCTGATCGCCACCTACATTCGCGAATCTCGATATTTATCGATTATCGATAAATATCGAGATTTCAAAATTACACGACCAAAGAAATAAGAAACGAAAAAGAAGAGAGTCGGGTTTTAGAAATTAAAGGAGACACAGTCTCAGATAACAAAAATAAAAAGTAAAGTGCCGCGAACAATCGTTCACACTTAACAACCATTTTGTGAACTAGTCGTTAATAATGTTTTATAGTAAAAATTTATAACTATATTTTATAATCAAATAATAAATATAATAGTTTTAATAAAACAAAAATACTGAGTGTTATTTATGTGAACAATTAATTATAATAAAACCACGGTAACACCACTATACAACATCAACAGGGCATCGATCTGAGCAAATATTATAATTGTAATTAGTCCAGTGAATGAAGGGGTCAATTAATTTATTAGTAATTTATTAGTTGCGATTTTCATTTTCTGGTGATAAGTGGCATTTGGTACCTCATTAAAAATGAGACCGAGTTTTCAAGAAAACATTTTGTTGTGGGGGGAGAAAATGGCCCGAAAAGACCTGGAAAATCGATTTTCCGCGAATATTTCCCAAAATATGGCAGTTAGAGATATTTTGTTCAGATAAACACTGAAGATCAGTTAATTTTGTACAAAAATGGTCCTGATGACTTTTTCCAAAAAATTGACCGTTTCCGAGAAAAACGGGCCCAAGCGCACTTAGAATATTGAGTTCCTGTGTTATATGCCGGAGAGCCCAGTCCCTGCACTTACACATGACCGGGCGGACAAATTATTCAATAACTTTGTTAAAAATGCATATTTTCTCATGATTCATAGTTCATGTGAAAGAAGAAATCTACCGCTATCATACCCTGTGACTTGAGTTACGTTTTGACTCTTTGACCATATTGGAAAAACGGGTCAAACTATCTGCTCTCGCGCAATTTTGACTTTGCCAGGAATTTGTTCCTATTTTTTTTGTATTGCACTAATATGCTCCAAATTTTATTGATTATGGGTCCTCAGAAAGTCCTTTGTCATCTGATTTGTATAATCTAATTTTCTTCTATTTTGATTAAAACTTTGTTTGTTGAATCCCAATTTTTTGCTATTTTTGGAGCGCGGGGAAATTTTGTAAACAACCACCAATTAAAAATTCATACGGATCATGATCGGATTGGTCTCTATGACATATCATTTGAAAGCTGAGAACGTCTACTCTTCGACTGTGCAATTATTTTTTTTTCACAAAATCGAACATTTTCCAATAAATTTGGAAAACGCGTGCTCAAGGAAAAAACGCACTTTTTCTTTTCGTGGCTTTCTCTCCCGACTCTTTATTTCTTACGTTTCCACACCTTGACTAGTGTCAAGGTGGAATTCTCAACTTTCCATCAATGTATATAAAGTCATCGCATTGATACGTGGGAAAAAACCCGAGTTCTAAACGTAATGCTATAATTTCATTACTTTCATTTCTTCCGTCGTTCCAAAAAATATTGTTTATTTATGAAGTGTGTTATGAAGTGTTTGTTTGTGAAAAAACACAGATTTCCAAACCCAAAAGGATGTCACGAGAGTCAGTCAAGAAAATCCATTTCCGAGTATTCCGAGACCACCTGGAGCTGCTGATTAGAAGTATTGTATCTAATAGCTACGAATTTTTCTTCCCAGGTGATCCTCCTATGATTCGTGTAACCCTGATTGCATGCTTGAAAGACGAATTCAGCAAGGACCGGATAGGTTTTTGTTCTGAGAATGGTAGTGGAACAATGATGTACTTCAAGGATAAAGAATATGAAGTTATGAGGGAAAAATGGAACCATGATGGACTTAACAGCGAGGATGAAGAGAAGAAAATTCTGGACCAAGCGGCAGCAATTATACGACGCCACATGCTGGCATTTCCACGTAATAGGGCCTTGTATCCTCCAAGTGAATTCCTCTTGGCCGAAGTGACTAGCATCAGTCATGCAATAATGGTGACAACTCGACCAAGGTTTTTTGTGTCGCACTTGCAGCTCGGTTTGGGTGTAATGCTTTTCCGAAAATTTGGTTCTCGAAATCTTATCGATATCCTTTCTCAATTAGGAAATTGAGTGTCTTATTCGGAGGTTATAAAGTATCAAAATAGTATAATGTACGTTAAGTCCCAAAAAATCAAGAAAGGTTCCTTTGCTCAATTCTTTTTTGACAATTGCGATGCGACTTTAACACAAATACGATTGACGGAAAAAATACCTTTGATAGAATGGTAGGAATTCTAGCTGCCACACCCGAAGATTGTTTCGAGACCAAGCAACTTTTAATACGCGATATTTACAATGTCGATGAGCAAGTCATTGATGAGTATAAAATAAGCTTGAGAACTTATGATAGGGGCAACGAGGTCGGGTACAAAAATATATTTGCCGCAGTCCTTGATATTCCAGATTTCAGTATGGCCAATATTGATACTGCGGATTTCTTGTGGATGTATGGTAGAGCTAAGGTTTGGAAGACTTCAGGGTCGAACGGGTTCATGGGGGAACTAACCGAAAATATGCCTTATCAACGAAGTAAAGTTATATGCGTGTCATTTGTAAATCATCCTCCAAGTAACGAGGACACAATTTTTACCACCCAAACATATGCTGCAGAAAAATCCCAAGAATTGGTTCTTCATACCTGCTTTGTTACGTTCGACCAGCCACTCTACCAGAAAGCAACTCAAATTGTCAAAGATGTGGGTGCTGGTGATGTCATTTTTAGGATTATTACTAGACTGGGTGGATTTCATTTGCTTCTGTCGTATCTTGGCAGCATTGGGTTCATAATGTCCGGTAGTTGTTTAGAAGAATTGATGAATATTTGTTACGCTGCTAGAACGTCCAGGAAAATGCTCTACGGACACGCGTATTCCGTGCGATGCGAACTCATTCACTTGTTTTTGCTGCTTTATGTGAGCGGATGTTGGACGAAATAGAATTTTCACCTACTGAGAAGATAGAGAAGATAGGCACGAAAGATTACCTCACAAATATTGATACTATCGATTACAGGGATGTTAAAGACTGTGCGTTCATTAAATCCGCGAATGCAAAATTTATAAGTAAAATGAATGAAATTGAGGGGCGCGGAAAACAGCTAAGTTGTGGATACAATACATGCCCATGTTTCAAGTAGCAAAGTGTTTTCTTAAATCAGAAAAAATGGGCGATTTGATTTCTCAGTTAAAATGTATTGAGCAAATGCTTCCATGCAGCCGGTCATTTCAACTACGCACGGTCAGCGCATTTGTATGTGCAGGACATGAGAAACTACCTCGAAAACATCGAGAAACTTCACAAAAGTCAAGGTCAACGTGAAAATAATCGACGACTAGTTGAATATCACAGTTTTGTTCGAAACGGGTTTAACACTATCAGGCGTACAGACAAATTTTGGTCGGGTCTTCACTGACATGACGATTGAACAAGACTTCATGAGAATGGTTAAAGTTAGCGGCGGATTAGTTAACCGTGGATTCAATACGAGTGTCACTACTAAGTTCATCGCATCCCTTCCTTTCATGGTGGATGTTTGTAATCAAATGGAGGAGTTTTGCGGGGTCCATTTCAACTCCAGTGACCAGCATGTAGATGCCCGAGACAGCCGGATAGATCGCGATTACGAAGACTTGGCTAAGTTAAAGGGATGGATTGAAATACACAACCCGTTCCCACATACAGAAGAACTTATTTCCCTGTCCACCGGGCTCGTTGCTGGGAAAGAAGTTAATTGTTACGAAGCTTTTGCGGTTGGAACAAATAGTATCCTTAATCAAGTACAAGGCCCGAGGTTTCATGCTATTTCATTAACACGCAAGTATCACGTAGTACCTCTTATAAATAAAACGTCTTCGATAAAAGTTCAGGATGAAGTTATAACAGTAGATCCCTTGTTAATTTTCCAGAGAATTTGCCTGACCCAAGAAAGTTTCCCCCAGAACCTAGAAACCCATTTCGATTATGAACTAGCTCCATTTTCAATGATCATATTTGACAATGCTATGCTACGGAAAACCGCTAAATCGGCTCTAATAAAGATATTCTCGGCAGAAACCGCGAATATTGACAAGACTAAATGTATTCACGTTGTCGACGGGGGAATGTTGATACATCGGGTACCGCGGACGGGAAAGCAATTATTTTTTGAAATTTTCGGAAATAGTTATTCCCGAGAAGTCACAGTGGTTTTCGATGGCTATGAATGCAATCGCGATAGTATAAAAGGGTTAGAACATTTGCGACGTGCAAACAACATATCATGCCCTCACATAAGGTTCGAGCCTAACATGGTTCTACCATTTCCAAAGGAAACGTTTTTGACCAATAATAACAATAAAATTCGCTTCATTTAGTAGTTGAAGGATGTTCTGGGAGAGAATGGCATTTCCGTTAGGTTAGACAAGCAGTTGAAGATGCAGACTCATTGATCGTGCATACGGCGTTGCAGAAATATGCTTTTAACGGAACTATGATAACATAGCACCGTTAACAGAGTCGAGGAGTCTGTAATCCCGTAGCAGCCATTGACCCGCTAGCTAAAATCGGTGTGGGAGTGAGTCACTGGAGATTTCAAGACCGTTTTCAGCTGAAAAAAAATCACACAAAACACATCAGAAAAAAAACATCGAAACAATACCCTTGTTCTCCCCATCCAGACCCTCCTATTACCCCGTTTTAAAAAATCGTCGTTAAATCATTATAAATTATTTCATTTATTGTAAGAACAAAAAAAAACGGTCATACTCATAAATAAATTTGATAACTAATACTACTCTACACAAGTGATAGCAATTTCAGGCATTCAACTAAATTAAACAACCAATTTTATGATTGCTTTTCTTAAAAAAAATACCTCCACGGAGGAAATATAATAACAAAAAAAAAAAATTAACGATAAACTAACTTACCCACACACCGAACTGTAAAGCGCTTCACTGCTGAAGTGCTGGCGATAGTAGACGTAGATATGTAGATACCTGTGTGTATATCCTAAAAATTAACATGGTAGTTCAATTTAGTTCAATTACAGGGTGTGAAATTGCAACCACCTATGCAACCAATAATTTTTTTCAATAACTTTAGTAGATTAGAAAACAAAATGAAATTAACTAGATCACTTAATTAACGATTAAACTAAGATTCACTAAAACTATTCACTGAATTATTTAGAAAAATACAATTTACATACTTGTACTTTGAAAGATACAGCTACGCTTAGGTAACGATACATAATTAATTTCTATAGAAAACAATAATATCACTTAACAAAACTTAAATCTAAAAAAAATAATTCCCCATTTGATGTGTGTAATTATTTGTTTAAGGGATGTTCCGATAGGTGTTTCCGTCATAAAAAATAACGAAAAGCGCTGTTCACCCGGAGAAGATGATGAGCTTTGGGGAGGCCGTGTTTTGGTGGTTTTCCTGTATTAAGACGGTGGCGCGTAAATATTTACACACAGTCACACCACCGTCCTCAAGCCAACGGAATACGGCTACCGCAACGAACGTCACGGATTTTCCTTCCAATTATTTTTTCAATAGAACGGTATGCAGGCAGACGGTATTCGCTGCAATGCACCAAGTCGACTCGTTTTATGTTCGTTATTTGTTTGCGCTCACACAATTTAAGATCGCACTTTAACTAAAAGGAAATTTATAACAACTAATTAATTAAATGGTGCGCTTGGCATATATTTTAGATGATGCGCTTGGCGTATAACCTCACCTTATCCGATTTTTGTGAGCGCGTAGTTACACAGACGCGATCAAATATATAAATCAGGATTACTCGGTGACTGATCGATCAAGCAGGTCACTATATATAGTAACATACTAATATTTAGTTATATTTGGTTACAAATAAAAAGACATGCAACACAAACCGTCACTTCATTTACGAAGAACAGAGACACGGGATTGGAAGCGGCCATTGAAAGTTTTAAAAACCATAATCTTCCCCACGAGACCGTATTTCAGGACGGGCAAACTGTCGTTGCGTCGATGTACAGTGATGATGATACACAAACCCTGACAAAAGTTAGATACGAGATCTTCAAACGATTCACCAGAGACAGAAACAGAAACCAAACCGCACTCAAACTAACAACCTTGCAACCAACACCTGAAGCGGCAAAGGCAACACCTTTATCGGGTATATCTGCAAGTCCAGCAGTGGCTCGGAAACATCTGTCACCAGAAAAATGGGGATGGAATCGTGTAGGGGATATACTCATGCTGGTCCAAACCACTAAAGAGCCAGCGGTTCCGGAACTCTTAAAGATGATATTTTGTCAATGTAAGAAAGTATGTAAGGGAAAATGTTCATGCAAGAAAGCAGGGCTACCATGCTCATCTATGTGTGATTCATGTGAGTCTCGCCAGTGTTCGAATTATAAACACAGCCAAGACACGTTATCCAAAGAGGTAGAACTAGAGGAAACTCTAGAACCAGAAGGAGTTGTTGGCGAGGGCGACGTTGACGACCAAGAATTATTATTGGAGTGTTGTGACGTGGACTGGTGATTAACAGATTTAAGTCATAATTTCAATGTATTTATATCTATTTTTCTATAATGAATGAAATTTAAAAAACTTTATAACTCATTATCCCAAAAACCTCGATCCGGATGGTTGCAAAAAAACTTGCAAAAATTTGCTGAAAATCTGCAAGAAATTGTTGTTGAGTATTATGAGTAAATATTCTTCACTTTTTAGAGATTATAGTTTTCGTTAGGAAAAACCTCATTTGACAATAGTTTGTCATATGAGCAAGACTGATTTTCGCTATTTTTTCGCCAATTGGTGGGGTCCATCCTGCGGTAGTTAATCTTATGGTCTACTTTCCGAATAGGTATAACTTGAGCCCTCATCTCTGAGAAAAACAAGACGCTTGGAAACATAAAAATTCTTGAAAATTACATGGTTTACATCGTTTCCCATTTATGGCCCCGAGGATTTTGCCAGTGGATGCATTTGTCCATTCGCCCTCTTCAAATGGTTTCCACAGTCCAAAACATTGAAAATAATGTATTTGCAACACCCCCCATCTCAAATTTTGTAAAAAAACTTGCATATTTCATGAGTCTCAAAATTTTGGATTTTTCAACCCGACTTTTTGCAAAAAATATTAATGTTGCGAAAAAAATCCTGAAGATTATTTTGTAGAAAATTAACTGATCTTCAATTCTTATCTGAACAAAAAATCTCTAACTGCCAGATTTTGAGAGATATTCGCCGAATACGGGTTTTTCCGGGTCTTTTGGGGCCGTTTTCTCATCCTATAACAAAATATTTTCTTGAAAACTCGGTCTCATATGTAGGCTCATTATTGAACAACTCTAAAGAATATGATTTCAGTAAGCTTAATAACTTCGTGGTATTTTTCTTAGAATCATGCAACATGTTAATCACCACAAATAATGATATCGCTATACTTAGTTGAATTTTCTTCCAAAACATCATTAAGCTCAGGCTCATATAAGCCAGAAAGCTTAACAACAATAAAAGTTTATTAAGCGAAATTCATTTTCAATTCTTAAAACAAGTGCTCACACTGCCCGGACTGAAGGCCATTTTGTGTTTTCTTAACTGCACAAGTCTGTGTTCTTAAAATTAAATTTTACGTCACTCAACTCTTCACACAATTTTACTTCATCTATTATTGTTCTTGCAAGGCAACCTGTTATTATGTATGTGAAGTTTGCCCGAAAAGTATCCCGAAAAAAATATGTCCTTGCTACATCTTTAACATTTTGCATTATCTTAAATTCTCATCCCCAAATATTTTTTTTTCATCGTATATTAAGCTATTTGATTTGTGAAAACATAAATAATATAATAAAACACAATAAATAAACATTTTGTTTGCCACCATGCAAATTTATCAAAAAAATATTATAATAATAATAATTAAACCGAAATCATAAATGATCGTAGAAAATCTATACTAAATATATGGTTACGTGGTCGCCCTCACAGAAATTTCCAAAAACCACTGCAAGTGCTACGAAAAAGTGGTCAATATCGCGAATCTAAATATATACACTACCGCTCAAAAGTGTTTAGGCACTATCAAGAACAGCATAAAACTTATAAAAACTCAGTAAAAATATGAAAATATTTATTTGTTAGGTACATACACACATATCCCTTTTGTGTTCTACTAACACAATTGTGCGGGTAAGGCAAAAGTACCATGTCAAAAATTTATTTTTGTACGTGTGTTCAACCAACTTACACATTTGTGAATTCCTTTTTAACTTATTTTCGTCCGAAAAAAAACAGTATATCTTTACACAGAATTGTGTTGGTTTTACTTTTCTTGTTTACTTCAAACTAGCTGACCCGGCGAACTTCGTACTGCCTCAAAATCAATAAATGTTTTTTAAAGTTATTAGCTTAATAAAATTGAGTTTTTTATTAAGATTAAATAAATTAAATGAATACTCCAAATTAATTAAATTCAATGAAATTACAAAAATCAAAATGAAATATATTTTAATTACATTGAAATGAATGTAATTCACGTGGCAGCAAGGCTTTCGTTTTATTGAATTGAATAGAAATGGTTCGCGTAGCATTATTGCACTACTTTCTTTTAAACTATTTGCTGGGTGAGTTGCAATGGAGTCGAGTCCCTTCATTGTAGCACCTTGTGATATACGACATTTTTTGTTTTATTGTTATTTGCGAGAACGAATAAAGCAGATGGTTTACCGACACGTGAACATGCTACGTACAATTGGCCGTGAGAGAAACATTCATTTTCTAGATTCAGGCCACAAACACTCAAGGATTGGCTTTGTGATTTGTTGATAGTCATGGCGAATGCAAGACGAATCGGAAATGGAATTCGTTTAAACTCGAATGGCATATCGGTTGGGATCATCGGAATTCTCGGAATGAGAACTTCCTCACCTTTGAACTTCCCTTGAAGTATCGTCGCGTGAATTACATTGCCCATGAGTTTTCTCACCACCAAACGCGTTCCGTTACATAGTTTTGGTTGATTCGGTTTCGTAGCATGATGATTATCGAGCCAACTTTTAGTTGTAAATTGTGCGGTGGCAAGCCAGGTAGATCCAATGAGTTTAAAAATTCAGTTGGATAGTTGGTTGCTTCGTCTTCGTTTGTCACACAGTCAATAGATTTGAAGGAATGAAGTGGACCGACGATTAGATTTTGAATTGTAAAATTTAAGTGATCCACATCTTTGTTCTTTGCCGCAAGAATTACTCGTTCACTCACCCAATTGTGATTTTTGTGGTTAGTAATGATGTTCGGGAACACTTTGTTGATGAGCTCGTCCTTCGTTGAGACAAAAATGCAAAAGTTCTGAGGAAACGAAATCAATCCGTTCGATTTGTCGACCGGAACACGGCCATTACCGATAGTCAGCAATTGCTTGGAGAATTCTTCGGCAGATGGATCGTTTAACAATGCAACTCGCATGTTTGTCGTCAGCTGAAGTTTCTTCACATAACACCACAGAGTCGATGATTTGAGGCAAGCGTTTATTTCATCAGCAGCGGTCGATCTTGGAATAACTGGTATTGTTTGACGGAAATCGCCAGAAAGTAGAATCATTGCGCCTCCAAAACATCTTGAGTCATTGCGTAGATCTTTCATAGTTCTATCGAGTGCTTCCAATGCGCGTTTGTGCGCCATTGTACATTCATCCCAGATGATGATTTTACTTGCTACCAAAACTTTCGCCATTGCTGAGTGTTTTGCAATGTTGCATGTCGGGTTTTCAGCCGATTGAAGGTTTAACGGTAATTTCAACGCTGAATGAGCTGTTCGGCATCCTTTTAGCAATGTGGCCGCTATCCCAGAAGAAGTAACTGCTACAGCAATATCGGATCTCGCACGAACAGTGGCCAAAATCAATGACATGAGGAATGTCTTCCCAGTTCCACCGGGCGCATCGAGGAAAAATAATCCACCATTTCCACCATGAATTGCCTTCATTAACGTATCGTACACTCCTTTCTGTTGGAGGTTCAACAGTGGTACATTGGTTCGAACTGATTGGTTCAATGCATCTCGATCATATTCATGTTCACGTTCCAATTCTCGATTGAAAGCGTCGTTCATTCCACGACATGGCGTTGGCATTCCTAATTTGACTAACAAACTGCCGCACATGCGAAAACACATGTCTTCGATCAAAAGCAAAGCCTGGTTATGTATCTCCTCATTCACCTCGAGATCGGGATTTCCGAAACTGACACGAATTCGATGTAGAATGTCTTCTGACATGTCATTCTTGTACTTGCTCCATAGTTCACGTGGATTTGATGGGAAGCATGTCGAAATAATGATAGCAAATAATGTGTGTATCTGGTTTGGAGTTGCAGAAATAATTGATTCAGCGATTGTCATGTCCCAATGAGTATCGTTTTCAAGCAAGTTGAGCTGTTGACATGCAGCACGAAATGTTGGGCACACTACACCATTGACAGTTCGAAGTGATTCAAATGATGTCGGCCCACGAATATTCACCAGCAACAACCGCAAGTAGAAGCATTCGTCATTCTTTGGATGAACTGTGTAAATGCGACCAAGAGCATCAGTAGAACGCACATTTGGATGATCAGGAACCTCATCGCCTTGCTTCCGACGTTGAAATTTTTTTGATGAGGCGTTCCAAGTGTAATAACGTGGCATCTCAGAGTAGAGCAATGTTCGTGCAAACGGATCACTTTGACAAATCGAAAAGAAACTGGTCAATGTTGTTGCTGGAGGTGTCTCAGCACGTTGAGCAACATTCGATGAGTTGAAATAAACTCGTTGACCATTCTCCAGATGCACCGCCAAATGTACAACAGTGGGATGACGTTCATGAATAGGGAATGAGAATATACGCCAAATCGCCTCATTGCAGCTCACATATCGACCAACTTGATAATGCGTGATTTCATCGTTTGTATTGGGATTTTGAACACCAAAAACTGCCATATCGCTACCTTTCGTGACATATTTACAAATGTATTTTATGGACTTCACTGAATTGCAGTACTCCACGTTGCAATGCGCCTTGAATGTTTTGGAAAGAAGTGGCGAATATGGAACAATCCAAATGTCGTCGACCACGAACTCATTTCCTCTCACTATCGTTGTGATAGTTCTACCGTTATCATCGGCTGATCGACGCCGGTACAGTGGATAACCATCATTGCCAGTGATAGTCTCTGCGGTTAAATTTCGTGGATAACGCTTGGAACACTTGTTGTCGACCATGCACGGTGATTGGGGATTGATGGAGCCACACGGACCATGAACCATGTTCGTAATTACAACATCATGCAGGTCTGGATCAGTTTCGGGATCAGGAATCTCGGCACATATGATGTCATCTATTTGGTCTGGTCGAATTTTTTCGGCTAACCAAATAAGAATGTGAGCATGCGGCAAGCCTTGTTTCTGTCATGTAACAACCTTTAACATTCAAATGAGATACTAACTGTTGCTAACAGATTTATTGCTTGTAGCGTACCTTGGTGCGGTCGACATATTTCCGGCTATGACTCGTCGGTACGGCGTGGGTGGTCCAAGGCTACAAGCAATCGAGAATTAACCGCTTTTCTTAATACTAACTTTACTCTTAATTGAAAGTTACAGTCACATAACATGCTAGTCAACCCACCAGTTTTAATTTCATTCCCTATTCTTTCCTAATTCAAAGACTCATGATTATGAACAAATTTTGATTAAACACGGTAAAAGAAAAATAAACATAACGGTTTACAAAACCAATAGAAATTTAAAAGAAAAGATATACAATGTACCAATTTAGAATAATATTATGTAAAACAAAAAAAATGAATAACTTGCCAAAATTCCAAAGTATAAAGGAAATGATCACCATATACCGCTGCTTCACTGTTCTGCCACTACCGCTTCGCCGCAAACCGCAATCACTCGTGCACTCCAGCTTCCCGTTTTCAAATGTCGTGACACCACAACATAAAATCATACATGCGTTCGAATTGATTAACGCTTTTTTACAAGTTGTTAACACCATCAACCACAACATAAAATCGAATGGGCGAATATTTATTAGCCGTACTGTTGGTATTGTGATCCAAATTTCATTAACAGAATTTTTATTAATTTTTTTTTTTTTTTTATTATTTAACAATGGTATGTTTAGATTTATGATAGGCTTATGTTTCACTTATTATTTTAATTTGTTAGTTATGTTTGCTATTATTGATGCGTTACACTTAATTGAACGTACTTTATCATATCGGCAATTTAAAACCACAGCAACTAGCAACCAACCACATTCCATTCAATGCAACCACAATCACTGACAGGGTAACAAATAACAACGCCGCATTTATATTTTAATTTTTTTTTATCAAATTCATATAATTTATAATTTTTATTCAATAATTTCGGTTAGTTTTTGTTTATGATTACAACTTATTTTTTTTTTATTTTTTTTTTCTGAACATACAATATCACTTCATATTGGTACCTTTAATTATTTAACTTCACTTACTACCAATATGTTTTTTTTTTCCATCCGTGTTATAAAAAGAAAATCACTTCGATGGGATAAAAATTATTTTAACAAGTTCAGGTCTTTCGTATTTGTTATTTTGTTATTTATTTATTTATTTTGTTATATTTGTATATGCTTTTATTTATAAATGCTTTTTAATGGAATTAGTTACCGAACTTAATAAAATAAACTTTTACAAAAACAAAGCCTGTTGTGTCCCAGGTCACAAACGTGCCTCGAAATCCGAGCACAACTTTTATTTTAACTCAGTTAATATTTAATTTAATATCAGGTGTTCTGTTTTGAAAAACCAAATCTTGACTCCTTTTCACCTTCCCACCAACCCATCAAGAAAACTTTATCTTTTATCAACCGGTACCAAAATCGAACGATCGTTTTACTACCACCAAACAAAGTCGCGCCAAAAATGTTGTTTTGTTATTGCACGTTTAATTATAACAATGTTAACCCTAAATTGCAACGGTGTGAAATAACCATTTGACTGTCGTTGCAGCCATTCAATTGAATACATCCAACATCGAGTATCCCCAAAGACGCAATGCCTAACATTGTAGGCAGGCAAGTTCATCAGTTCTGTTCATCAGCGACCGGATTTTTTGTTTGAAGACACGTGCGATGATGTCGTGCCGATCACTTGTTATTTGCCCGGGTAGCAACAGTTGAACAATCTCTATCCATTTCGGATTGCAAGTAAAAGTGATGAATAAATCTGGACAACCGTAATGACGAACATCTGTCATTGCATCTTGCGCATATTCATGCATATGACGCGGGCTGCCAATGTACGTCGCCGGTAGAATAGTCAATCGACCAACATTAGCTGCATCTCCTTCGGTGCTGATTGCATCGCGTAAATGGATATATTCCTCCGAACGCAGTTTAGCTTGGTTCAACCGAATGAAAATGAGGCGCTCTGTTTCGATTTTGACGTACATGTCGACGATATATTGCTGAAGCAAACGACGAAATCGCAGCAAATAGTTGTCAGCATTTTGACGAAT
Organism: Nephrotoma appendiculata; assembly: GCA_947310385.1. Classification (NCBI taxonomy): domain Eukaryota; kingdom Metazoa; phylum Arthropoda; class Insecta; order Diptera; family Tipulidae; genus Nephrotoma; species Nephrotoma appendiculata. The sequence continues at coordinate 4,526,936 of OX371226.1, forward strand.
CATCAAACGATATGCATAATAATTCATCGAGCTAACCTTCTTGTTAGTTTCCTCACCTGAAATGAAATCAGTAAAATTAGTGTCATAATCTAAATTATGATATCAGTACTCACAGCTCAATGGATTTATCATGTTGATATTGAAGTGATATCCATCGTCTCCTTGCCAAAACATCAGCGGGTATTGCAATGTATCGTATGAACGGTGTGTTTCATTTATTCGTTGCAGTTGTCCAGTGTCGCGACGTGTAAGCACAATATCGCGCGGTTCCACGCTTTCACCAACAATCACAATTGCGACTTCATCTATTGTTGGAGCATTAAATTGGCGTTCGTGTGTTCCAGCGGGTCGTTTATCTGCTCTGATCACGACTTTGCAGTCGTCACTTGGCATGCGATCCAACGCAGATTTAAACAATCGAACCAATGCATGATGTTCATGGAGTAGTTGCTGCAAATCTTTCAGAACTATCCTTTTCATTGCTGTATTGATCGTTTGGCGCCGATCAAGTTGATCCTCCATATTGCCCATAAAGTATATTTGGATGAATTTATGCTGTCCATCTTCAATCGGTTGCAATGACCCAATTCGGTGGTGAATTTGGCCTTGAATCTGTAAAGTCGAAGACGAAGTCAGAATTATAGATTTTTGATCACCAAAAGAAAATGAATGTTTACTCTCTCGAGCAGAAATGACCTTAAATGTTGGATTGAATCCGCGTTCTTCGATAATGTCTGCTCCAAATGAAGTCATTTGGAAACATCCGTTGTATCTTTGAGTGTTGGATAGAAAATGTCGTGATTCTAGTGTCTCGCCACGAAGCAATGAACGCAACAGTTCAGGTGGTGCAGGCAATAATGGCAATCTCACCTTGCCACTGAGACAGCACAATCCAGGCGTTTCTCCAGCGAACTTCAATGCACCGCAATGGTCGCACACAAACTCCATTGGGCCAATTCCAACGAAAGGATGCGAGTTGTAGTCAATTGTGCAATCGTATTGAAACGCTATTCGATTCAAATCAACACTTGAAGGATTTCTTCTTGCGCGTCGAAAATTATCTCGTTGTTGATCTGTGCGATAAGCTCGACGATTTCTCATTGTCAACTGAGCCATTTGACGTACTGCCTCTCTTTGTGCTTGTCTTTGTGAAGCGCGAAGTCGGGCCATACTAACGCGGCGCACTTCTCGTGTGATTTCTTGTTCATCTGCAGTGGATTGATTCGCAATAGTCCGAAGTCTAATTGCATTACGGCTTCGTGGTGAAAGATTAGATCTTCTGGCTCGCGGCATTGTAAATAATACTGGAAAATTAATCACACAATCCAAAATTACATAATCAATTATCGATGTGTGCACAATCACAAATGTGATAACCTCACAAAGTGAACATCTTCGAAGGGAACTTACCGTTTAAAAATCCCGATCGAAAATAAAATTCCGCAGAATAAAAAAAAAATTAAAAAAACCAAAAAAAAAAACTGGTGTCCGGTGTTGGGACACTCTGTACCACTAAAAAAATTACGTACTATTGTACGCAAAAAAGTACTGTTTTCTTATTGTTATTGGCATACACCACACAACCTCTTATTTCACTAAATTCCACCACTTATTTTAATATTATATGCTAAACCACAAACCACTTAACTAATATGAAATAACCAAAACCAAAAATAAATTAAATTTAATATTAAAATCGCAAAGGAAAAACACTTTTTTTGGAGCTGTCAAAATCTACTATTCGCACTGAAATCGTAACTCGGACGAAGATTTTATCTATATAAATAGATAAGTAGATGAAATAAAAAAAAATTGGATAAAAAATAAAATGGTAAATGTGCATGCAGCCTCCAGTCGGATTCGTATCCAGTACCTTGCAGTCCAAGCGCCGAAGCTTTAACCACTGCACCACTCGTCGCATACAAACTACACCTACAAAATTCATATAAAAAAAAAGATTTTTTTATTAGATTTTTGGGGCTTCCCTTTTGAGTTTTTCCGACTTTTCTTTTTTCCTAAACCACCACTGTATTGAGACGAACAAAATAAAAAAAACAAAATGTACTAAATATATGAGAAAATGAATTTTCTTGATAACTTTTTTTTTGGTGAATTTTTCCGAAGTTTTAATAGTTATTATGCTATTCGGAACGGAGTCAAATCCAACAAAAGAAAGATCATAAAAATCGGTCCAGCCGTTCTTGAGTTATAAATGGTGTAACTAACCCGACTTTGTTTTATATATATAGATGAAGCGAAATTTTTTATCAACAACGCCATTACATACTATGGTTTTATACTCACACATTTTTGTGGGTTGGGCCAATTTTTTTGTTTTCTTGGTTGAAAAAGGGATATATTAATAGATCCTTTTTATCTATATATACTATATATAAAAATGAATTCCTGTTTGTTTGTTTGTTCCGAATGAGCGTCTCAGCCGCTCAACCGATCGCCATAAAATTTTTACCATGTACAAGTTGCATATCCAGAATCAACCTTACGAATGTTTGGAAGGGGTTGAACTTCGGGGTCTAGGGGCTGCGGTACAAATTTTTTCGAAAATTTTAATTTTCTTAAAAATTTTCCACGAAAATGAGTTTATGGGGCTGGGTATATGAAATTACTGACATAATCGAATCCGAGGGGCCCAGCTCTGGATCAAAAATTAATTTTTACATGTATATAGATACAAATATTTGATTATTCCAAAATGACTTCTCAGTCGCTCAACCGATCGCCATGAAATGTTTACCATGCAAATGTTGCATGTTCAGGACCAAGCCTGCGATACTTTTGACGGGGCTGGACCCTGGCGTCTAGGGGATGTGGTACAAATTTTTTCTCAATTTTCAATTTTTTTAAGATTTGTTGACGGGAATGACTTTAGGAAAGGGGTTATATGAAATTAGTGACATGCTGCAATCCGGAAGTCTGCCCTGGATCGAGAATTAATTTTTACATGTAAAGATACAATTATTTAAATGTTCCGAAATAGTGCCTTAGCCGCAAACTTAGATACCAAAAAGGATATCTAGCGTGCGATTGTTATACACAAATCATACCTCTACTATAATTGATTTAATTATTCAAATTAATTATATTAATTTAAATTTAAGACAATCTTTCATCACTTTAACTGAAGACAAATCTCTGAACACTTATATTATCCATACTAATAATCCATTTTTACTGGTTTGACATGTTCTGTTTAGTGATATCCTATTTATCATATCCTGTTTTGAAATGTACCATAGTCAGCGAGTTCTAATTTCCACATAACTTCAGAAATAATTAACACTCTATTTTAATCAACTATTGCAACCGGCGGCTTTTAATGAAAATAGTAGTTTCATACTAAACGCCAATAGTTTCTTACTTTATTTAGTTTATTACTTAAATAATCAATGATTGTTTCATAAAATCAATTCTAGGAAAGGTACTAAAAAATATTGTACGTATAAACTGATTTACTTTGAAAAGTACTAGCGTTTTATATTTGAAAATAGTATCTTCTACAAGAAACATCCTTGGATTCAAATTATTGTACGTGTAAAATTGCCTTAGTTTGAAAAAACTTCTTTTGTTTTTCGAAATGACATTTTCAACCACAGACCACAACTCGCCGTAAAACGTATCGAAGTGGACGTAGGTTTAATCGTTTTGAATAAATCAATTTTAATTTGTGTTTCGGATGCCGTTGTTCTCGATTAGTTAGCTATATTACAATAAAATAATAGTTGGTGATTATTTTCCAGGTATTAAATATTATTTCAAGTGAATATACATTCTTATTATATTTAAGTTTTCAGTTTATAAACGTGTTAATCTATGATTACTTTTTGATTGTAGATAACATTTGATTTTGCTTAAAAAAAATTCGTAAAGACATTTTCAAACACAGTTTGCCGTGAAACGTATCGAAGGGAACATTAAAATCGTTTTGATAAATTAATACTAATTTCTGTTTTGAATGCCCGTCATTCCTTATTAATTAGCTACACGTTTCATTTTTGCTTAAAAATGCCACCGAAAAAAAGATCAATTGGGCAGGTAACTGCAAAGTCGAAGAAGATTAGAGCCGCAAGGGTGGCTGAATCAAGCGAACAGTGTGAAACACGACTTGCAAACGTTCGAAGCAGGATGTCTTATTCTAGAGCTGATGGAACAACTGAACAGCGCCAAACACGACTTGTAAACGTTCGAAGCAGGATGTTTTCTTCAAGAGCTGATGAAACAAATGAACAGCGTGAAACACGACTTGAAAATGTTCGAAGCAGGATGACTTCTTCAAGAGCTGATGAAACCATTAAACATCGTGAGGCCTGGCTGGAAGTCGTTCGCTTACGATATGGACGATTAATAGAAACTTTTAGAGGTGATTTAAAGTTAGCAGCATTCAATTACGAGGAAGACTATGATTACAATGTTTCAATTGGGCAAATGGAAAACATTTGTTTGTATTGTCATGCTTTAAAGTTTCACAATGAATCGCCTGGAATGTGTTGTTCAAATGGAAAAATGAATTTGCCTCCTCTGGATGATCCACCTTAACCTCTTCTAGCTTACGTTTCCGGAACTACTGAGTTATCCAGACATTTTCTACAAAATATTCGAAAATACAACTCATGCTTTCAAATGACATCTTTTGGAGCACCCAAATTGTTAAGGATGGATGTTTTATGCCCACATTTAAAGTACAAGGACAAATTTATCATAAAATTGGATCACTTCTTCCTCTCTCTAACAACGACTCCAATTTTTTACAAATTTACTTCATGGGCAACGTGGAGGCGGAGACTTATCAACGTTGTGCTAATAGTCTCGGAACAAAACGTGAAATAATATCAAGTTTACACATTTTATTCCATGAACGCAATCATCTGGTAAATTTATTCAAAACTGCATTGAAGCAAATGCCATCAAATGACCACAGAGTTGTTATTCGAGCAGACAAAACACCGTCTGGTCAACATGAAAGACGATTCAATGCTCCAACAATCAACGAAGTTGCTATTGTTATGGTCGGAACGGATTTCAACCGACGTGATATTATTATCTATAGACAAAATGAAAGCCTACAGCGTGTTACTGAAACACACAGATCGTATGATGCTCTTCAGTATCCAATACTGTTTTGGCAAGGAGAAGATGGGTATCATTTCAACGTGATGCAAAATAACCCAACAACAAGTGCTGCGATGACGAAAAGGGTTTCCTGCATGAACTTGTATGCGTATCGTATTATGATTAGAGCACAACAATCAAACCACATCCTGAAGTGCCGTCAACTTTTTCACCAATTCATTGTTGATATGTATGCTAAAATCGAAAGTAAACGACTTCTTTTCATTCGCTTAAATCAGAAAAAACTTCGTTCCGAGGAATATATTCACTTGCGCGATGCAATTGCAAATGATGAAAACGTTGCTGACATTGGGAAATTGGTCATATTACCAGCTACGTATACGGGAAGTCCAAGGCACATGCACGAATACGCTCAGGATGCCATGACGTATGTCCAAAGATTTGGGCGTCCTGATCTATTTATAACGTTTACGTGTAATCCAGCATGGACTGAGATTATAGATTTACTTCTAATTGGGCAATCATCGACCCATCGGCATGATCTGACAGCTAGAGTTTTCAAACAGAAACTCATAAACCTCATGAACCTCATAACTAAAAATCATATTTCTGGAGAAACTCGCTGCTGGATGTATTCTATAGATTAGCACAAAGAGGCCTACCACATGCTCACATTTTGATTTGGTTAAAGGACAAGATTACTCCGACTCAAATTGATAATGTTATATCAGCTGAATTATCCAATCCCCAAGAAGATCCGATACTTTTTGAAATCGTTAGCAAAAACATGATACATGGGCCATGTAGAGCCATGGATCCCAATTCACCTTGCATGAAAGACGGAAAGTGTTCGAAAAAATATCCCCGAAAGATGTATCAGGAAACACAAACTGGGGACGACGGATATCCACAATACCGGAGACGAAAACCCGATGATGGAGGACACACAGCCACTATCAAAGTAAACAATGTGCATCATGAGGTAGATAATAGTTGGATTGTTCCTTACACTCCGTTACTGTCGAAAATATTTAAAGCCCATATTAACGTTGAGTACTGCAACTCGGTTAAGTCAATTAAATATTTATGTAAATACGTTAACAAAGGCAGTGATATGGCAATTTTTGGACTTTCGAATACAAATTCACCATTCGATGAAGTCACGCAATTTCAAATAAGACGTTACATCGGCAGTAATGAAGCTGTCTGGCGAATTCTGAGTTGTAATATTCACGAGCGTTATCCAACAGTTGTACATCTTAGTGTTCACTTAGAAAATGGAGAACTCTCGTTCTTTACGGAAGAAAATCTGTTACAGAGAGCTGCGCAACCAACGAATACGACATTAACAGCCTTTTTTCAATTGTGCGGAACAGATTCATTCGTAAAAACGTTGCTGTATCATGAAGTACCAAAATATTATACATGGAACACGTCGAAGAAGCAGTTTTTCAGAAGAAAGCAATGCACAATTATTGGGGAGTATACACTGAAATACGTGGTTCTGATGCCTTGAGTCGAGTTTATAATGTTCATCCTAACAATACGGAGTGTTATTTTCTGAGAATGCTGCTTCATGAAGTAAAAAAACCAACGTCTTTTCAAGCACTGAGAACTGTAAATGGCGAAGTATGTCAAACCTACAGAGAGGCATGTCCTAAACTGGGCTTACTTGAAAATGATGAACACTGGGATAGAACACTAACCGAAGCATGTCTTATGTGTCGTCCAGCACAAATACGCAAGCTCTTTGCAATCATATTAACAACATGCACACCTTCCAATCCTAAAGGTCTTTGGGAAAAGCACAAAGAAAGCCTTAGTGAAGTGAAGATATACTTTGGCAAGCACGTAGAACAAATCCCGATATGGACATACAGTTTTCAGCAGACATATTTAATAAAGCACTTATATTACTCGAGGATGCATGCTTATACATTAATAACAAAGTCATTTCCCAACTTGGGTTGCCAGCACCGATACGCCATGGAAACATTGTTCGTGATAGAGATCTATTACGAGAACAAAATTACGACGTTGGTCAGTTACGAGTTTTCGCTGAGACTCAAAAAAGTCTCTTAGTGGATGATCAAAGACAGGCATACATTAAAGTGATGCAATACATAGCAAACGGTAACGGAGGAATTATTTTTTTTTTGATGCACCCGGAGGCACTGGAAAAACATTTCTTCTTAATTTGTTTATTGCTGAAGTAAGACAGCAGAATACAATCGGCCTCGCTGTTGCATCACCTGGAGTTGCATCCACTTTACTAGATGGAAGACGCACAGCACATTCAATGTTTAAACTACCATTGAATTCGAATCAAGCGGATAATTTTTCTTGCAATATAACACGAAATTCGGGAATTGCCACGTTATTAAAAACATGTAAAATCATTATTTGGGATGAATGTACCATGGCACACAAAAAAGCATTTGAAGCGGTTGATCGTACTTTGCGCGATTTGCGATAAAATAACCGACCAATGGGAGGAGCTCTAACACTACTAGCAGGTGATTTTCGTCAAACTTTGCCAGTCATTCCACGATCAACACCCGCTGATGAACTTAATGCCTGCCTGAAGGCGTCTCATCTTTGGAAATACGTTACGAAAATCACACTATCTACAAACATGCGTGTGAATTTACATCACGATGGTACAGCTAAAACATTTGCCAGGCAGCTTTTGGACATGAGTCGGGAAATTGCCAAATGACCCTGTAACATGTGAGATATCGTTCCCGCCTAATTTTTGTCAAAAGCTGCCATCAATACAGGACGTGGTAATGAAAGTATTCCCAAATCTGCCAAATAACTTCGAAAATCATGATTGGCTGTGCGAACGTGCACTCCTACATCCCAAAAATTACGGCGTTAATAAATTAAATAATGAAATTCAATCGCAACTACCCGGGCCACTAATGAAATACAAATCTATCGACACGGTTACTGATGTGGATCAATCCGTCAATTATCCAATAGAGTTTCTTAATTCTTTGGAGCCACCTGGTATTCCACCACACATACTATTTTTAAAAGAGGGTTTACCAGTAATACTGCTCCGAAATTTAGATCCACCGAAATTGTGCAACGGAACACGGCTTTGTGTGAAGAAATTGATGCCGAATGTGATTGAAACAACGATTATTACCGGTAAAAGTAAAGGAGAAGATGTGCTAATTCCGCGCATTCCTATGATTCCCAACCGATTTGCCCAGGGGCAATCATTGAAAATAGGTGGTGTTATTTTGGAAAATTCATACTTTTCACATGGCCAACTGTATGTTGCTTGCTCCAGAGTGGGAACGCCAAAAAATTTATTTATTTACACACCAAATAGAAAAACCAAAAATATTGTTTATCAAAAGGCTTTATAATACAAATTATTAACTAAAATATCTTTATATTTATTATTCACTTTGTTTGTAAAAATGGAGTATAATTATTTGGTAATTGGTAACAAACACCAAACCAAAATTAATTAACTATCCTCACAAACAAGATGTCCAATAATATCATTACAAAAGTTCGCCGGGATGCATTGACGGAGGCAGCCGTTACTGAATTCAGCTATAACTTTTTTCATGTGTGATTGCAACTACAGCGATGTAAAGAGAGAATTCTTCCCGAAAACAATCAAGGTATTTAAATTATATACCTCCCATGCAACGCCGGGTAACTCAGCTAGTACTAAATAAATGTCAAAATTAAAATGCTCAATTTAAATTTTACTTTAATTTATGTGACCTCCCGATGATTGAACAATCGCAGCGCACATTCGAGGTATTCTCGCAATTTGCTAGAGTTTCTTGCGTTATTGAGTTCCAAATTGATTGAAGTTTGTTCCACATAACAGTAGCTGATGGTGGAGCTGATTGTATTACTGCCCGGTCCAATTCTTCCTACAGTAATTCAATAGGGTTCAAGTCAACGCTCTGGGGACACCATTTCATAATTTTATTTGTTCCTTAATCCTCTAAATGGTGAAGATAGCCTTAACATAATTTACATGAATGTTTTGGATCATTATCTTGTTGAAAGATAAAATTTTGACTCAAAAGTCGAATTCCTGAAGGTATTGATTAGTTCTCCAAAATTTGTCGGCACCCTTCTTTTCTTAGTATTTCTTCAATTTTCACAACATCGCCTACACTCTCTCTCTCTCTCTCTCTCTCTCTCTCTCTCTCTCTCTCTCTGGCACTATACATCCCATCAAGGGATTTGGCCGCCTCAAATGAGGTTTCATAATCATATTTTCATTTCGGATAATGAGTGATTAATTCATTGATCCTGAACCAGCCGTGAAATTTTTCCTTGTCACCACCGGGAATCGAACCCGGGACCTCCGGTCGCTGGAGCAAGCATGCTAACCACTTTGCCACCGGGGCGGCTACACTAGTACCAGCAAAATAGTACCACCTACACTAGTACCAGCAAAATAGTCCCAAATCATCACTGAAAAACCTCCATGATTTACGGTAGCGGCAATACACTCTTTACTGGCATGTTCACCTACAGATCTTATCACGAGTATTCGTCTTCGGGTACCGAAAATTCAAATTTGGACTCATCCGTCCACTAGTAATGGTTTTTTAATAGCAACACGGCCGGCGGAGTCCGGCTTCCTGTAGGCGACGTTTAACCGTAGGAACACTAACTGGTTTTGGTTGAACAACATTTAATTCTGCGGTTATTTCCGGGGCTGTTTTGCGTCTATTTATCTTGCTAGTAATCAGTATTCTATGATCATCTGCAGGTGTTGTTGCTGTTGGACTTCAACTACGTCTTTTATTAAAAAAACTGCAACTTTCCCGATATTTTTTTACATAATAATCAACCGTGCGTGGTTTAATTCCGATTTTTTTGTCATCATTTACTTATACCAGCTGTACTTGGTTCTTTTCTTGGAGGCATTTTAAATAATTGTCACTCAATATTTCACTTACGGTGTTAACAGTGTAAATATCAGGCAGCAACTGATCGTATTTGACTCATTTCACTGAAATCTTTTCAAAAATTCAGTTTAAACATCATTACCTACAATAAACCTACAACATCATTATCTACAATAATGAAACTGCGTTTCAAATAACTATTTCATTTTATTCAAATGTTATTTCGTAAACATAATACTGTATCAATAATACATGAAAAAAGGGGTGGCTAAACACTTTTGAGCGGTAGTGTACATTAATTATAATATCAGTGGGAAAGAAGGTTCATATTAACCTGAGTCCGCACATAATAATCGGAGCATAAAAATTCAAATTTTCACTGTTACATCTTCTTTTTTTTTTCCTTTATTTCAGTAGATTTATTTTACAAATTTTAACATACATTACATTAAATATATTAGTTCCGTTGCAAGAACCTTATGGGTTGTAGTGTAACTTCTTAATTACATGATTTATTTATCATTTTTTCTTTTTTTTTCAATTTAAAATTTTTAATTTAAAATTATAAATTAAAATAAATTCTGGTGCTGCTTTAAAAACTTAGACAATTCATTTCTAAATTTACCTAAATTAATTATATTTTTTAATTCATTCGGAATTTTGTTATAGAGAGGGATACCACGATATAAAATGTTATTATTGCTTGTACGTTCTACTGCGAAATACTCCCTTACGTAACTATTAACGCTATGCGTACCGTACTGATGTCTTTGATTTGTTCTTGTAATAATAAGTGCATGCCTTATTAGATTATTTACAATTTTATGAATGAGAACTATCAGTTCACGTATATTTAAGTAACTAAGTAAATTAAACTCGCGTACTAATTTTTCCGTAGGATATCTTATTGGAACATTTTTAATGTATATTAACGCTTGTTTCTGCATTCGTTCTCTAATTTTATAGGAAGCTGCCGCACTCCAAATTGGATTTAAGTATATCAATCTCGAGTTAATATAGGCATTATAAAGCATCATTAAATATTTTGTGGATACTAAACCCTTAAGTTTTTTTTAATGCAAAAATATATGGTGCAATTGAATTCTTAATACTCTCAATATGTTCTTGCCAGTTTAATTTTGAATCAATTTTCAAACTTAAATATTTGTACTTTTCAACTTTTCAACTTTTCAACTTTTTTTTTTTTTTTTTTTTTTTTGTTATTTGGCGCTAGCTTCAATAATTAAGTGCCGTTTGGCCCGATTTCCCAAAATTACAATTTTTTTTTTAAAGTTTACATTATTCATGTACAATTTATTTTATTTTTCCTTTTATTCACCTTTCACACATCGATTACCTTTCATACTTCTATCTGATTCATTCTTATAAAATCATCGCACACATCGAACATTTGTATGTTCTGATTGAATGCAGAACATTTCAGAATCAAATGTTCGATATCCTCCACAGCCAAACAACTTTCGCATAATTCATTCTCAATCAAATTGCGTTTCTTCAAGCATTCTTTCCAATTACCATGAGTCAATCGTATGCGCTCCGTCGTTGCAGAAAAGTTTGTATGGGAATTAAGAAAGGAAAAGAGTCGTTCTTGGAGTCGGATAATAAAACTATTCTCCTCCTCCCTTGTGTCATTGCCAACTTGATCCCTTCCATAATTCCAATCAACTCAGCATTCATAATACAGATGCTGACATTCATTCGTAGTATTTTCTCTTTCCTCATTGAAAGAATAAAAATTCCTACACCTCCTTCGCATTTTTAAAAACTCACTCTTAACCGATAACTCATTCCTCATCGCTTTTGTTGTATCTCCAAACTTCAAACGCACAATTAGTTTGCTCGGAGGGACTGTCGGATTTACGGGCCGAATCTTGGAGAACATATTCATATTCTCCAAGATCACCCTTGACCTTGGTGTCCTTTGGTAATCCGTCCCTCTTTGCAACCTCTCTTTCATTTCATTCGCCAATTTATTGTCTTTGGTCAACATCCGCACAGTCTCTCGCACGGTGATCCACTCCCTCTTATAGTTGAGATGTGAGTCACCCAATTCAGACCACAGAGTGTGTATTGGGGTTGAATTAATCGACCACTCTGGCACAAGCATTCTCGACAGTCATCAACTATTTAAACGCGACTTTGGATCCATCTCCATAAACACTCATTCCATACGCAATTTTGGATGATACTAGCGCCTTTCGCAACATATCAGTCACACTAGGTTGAGCTCCCCATTTCGGTTTTCTCACCCTTTTAATCACATTCAATCTGTTCTTGCAATTGTCGGCTAATTTATCCATATGCACTCTAAAATTCAATCGCTTATCAATCCAGATTCCCAAATACCTAGTCAAATTTACACACTCAATTCTCTCATTATACACTCGAACATCTACCATATGATTTGTTCGAAAAGTCATACTACAACATTTCCTCGAATTTACACACAAATTCAATTCAGTCAAACATTCTGTTACCTGATTCACACATTCTTGAGCCGGACTCAAGGCCCGTTAAACCTATGCACTGAGCTCGTGTATAGATTGAAGAGAGTCGGTGAGATTTTACTGCCTTCGGGGAGGCCTATATTCATCGCTCCCTCCAACCTATACCCTCTACCACACAACACTAATTTTCTGTCATTCGTGAAATCATACACCTATTTACAAATTTTCCAAGGAAACCCCAGGTTCATAAGGACCTAAAAAAGTTTTCCCGGAACCACGTAATCAAATGCCCTTTCTATATCCAAAAATACCACCACAACATACCTCTTTTCCTTTCTTAATTCCCATACAAACTTTTCTGCACATTCATTAGCTGAGTGGTTACAACGGAACCCAAAGGTGGTTCCCAGCAACAAATTACCCTCATTCACTTCCATTTTTCCAGTATTTGAATACTCATCCATACTTGATTGAGAATTCGAAGCAAGGCCACCTTGGCTTCGAATTTCAATCTCTCGATCATTTTATAACTCACCCTGTTAGTTCCAGGGGTAGTAGATTTGGAAGTTTCTAAAACCCCACGGAACCGGACAAGTGGTACAGTGGTTAAAGCTTCGGCACTTGGACCGGGAGGTACTGGGTTCGAATCCCATCAGGGAAGATGTCCAGAAAGGGGGGTATTAATTGACCTTCAAAGGACATTAAATCCACTGGACAGTTAATACTTCCTTTAAAAAAAAAAAAAAAAAAAAAACTCATCCCATTCAAACTCCTTACACATGTCATTCATAAATTCTCTTTCATTATCAGGTGACAAAACTTCATTCCTATCACTCAAATTGTTTGTAACGTACATAATCATTTGTAAGCTGTCAAGCTCAGGCTCATGTAAGCCAGAAAGCTTAACAATAATAAAAGTTTATTAAGCGAAATTCATTTTCAATTCTTAAAACAAGTGCTCACACTGCCCGGACTGAAGGCCATTTTGTGTTTTCTGAACTGCACAAGTCACCGACCAAATGGCACAATGGTTAAAGCTTTGGCGTTTGGATCGGGAGGTACCGGGTTCGAATCCCGACAGAGGCAGGATGCAAAATGAAATTTCATCAACAGATTTCGATCTGTGGTGAAATGTAACACATCTATGACCCCCTGTCGGTGTGCAAAACCCATGGGCCGACCCATCTTCCATACCATTATAGGCTGGCATAGAGCTTGCAATGTGCAGATGGTCTTAAATCGGTCCTATAGCCGTACGTCCTCGAGTTGGCTGAGTAGGCGTAAAGTAATGACGTCAAAAGCACAACCACGAAAGAGCAGGGTGAGCCTTGTGCCCCAAAACAGATTGCATTGTAAATAAATAAAATAAAATAAAACTGCACAAGTCTGTTTACTTAAAATTAAATTTTACGTCACTCAACTCTTCACACAATTTTATTTCACTCATCAATTTTCCTTCATTAATTATCGTTCTTGCAACATGTTATGTAAAACTGGTATACTATTTCTTTTTTCTAGTTTGCGATAAACTACCACTGGAAAATATAAAGGTGGGTGAATGGAATTTCATTGAAAAATCCTTGGCTTGCATTACTTAATTTAAGAGTAATTTTTAAAATGTAGTAAGGATTGATCTCTCACTATCTCAAACAAGTTTTCTTTGACACTCGGAAAAATGTAGAATAAACCACCCTCTCAGCAACGAAATTTCACCAATATAAGTCTAAGTCAAAGAATCACCCTTTAAACTGTTTCTACTGAAGTACATTTTACCCTGTATATACTACTTAGATATATATATATATATATATATATATATATATATATATATATATATATATATATATATATATATATATATATATATATAACATAACAACATATAACAGTTATAACATACAAGTTTTCATCTGGAAGTGGGAATAGAAGTACTACAAAAGCAGCTGATTTTCTATCCGTTGTTGAAATGAAAACTCCATATGACAATTTAATGACGTCGGCAATCGATCGATTATACAACTTTATGTCCGCGCACCCTTCCTATATAAAAATATAAACGGTAAATATGAGTGTGGATTTCTTCCCCTATCCCATTTATTTATATCTATTATTTTATAGTAGTAGTAGTAGTATTTGTTATGTTTATATAAAATTTTAATTGCAATACTGTTTATATAAATAAAAAAAAAAATAAAAAAATCGTAATAATGTAAAGCGGGCTTAGTCAATGACTCCATGTCAAATTCATAACACCCACATTTTGTGTATCTCGAGTAAAAATAATAAGTTTGTACTGTGCAATGAAGATACCATAAAAGTGCGAAATTTGATTCTGTTTATAATTTTGTTGGCTCAAAAAGTACTATATGTAATATCCTATCTATATTATATAATTTGTGTCTGTATGTGTGTTTTGCTGCTTTACTCCCCTCTCTGTTTTCGAAAAGTATATTTTGTATAACCATGGCATAGGGGGTACTCCTTTTAATGTTTTATTTTGATAGTGTGTATGTAGGGCCGTTTTTTGTATGCATTCGTTAGAAACACGTGGATATGTGTATGCGTACTTTTTTGTTCATGAAACGAAGGGTGAAATGTTAAGTGCGATTTCAATTTTAGTGAACAGTTATATGAGGTGAGGGTAAAACAGGGAAATATATATATATATATATTATCAGTGTAATTTTGTGCAATTTTTTTTATGTATATATTTTTGAGTCTTTATACATAAATGAATCGATTTGACAATCACACTACCACGTGTTTCATTCATTAAATAATACAAAGGGATTGGAATACACCAAACTTTTAACCAAACACATCCTTATTATATCTATATTGGAATAAATCGGAAATTTATATCCCTCCTAATATGTTGTATGTATGGAGATGTGACGTATCCATACAAGTTTTTGTTACAATAATTACAAGCATTAAAACAACATGTCGGTGTATCGAACATTTTAATAACAGTAAAAATTCAAATCCTAATTTTTTTAATATGTATTTTTTTTTTTTCATTTAAACTAACTCGAAACACGAAATAACACGAATTTTCAAAATAAAACTAACGTGACAAAAATAAAAATTTGAATTTTTCAAAATTAAACCGTTATTTTAAAGTTAACTATCCATACATACATACTAGTGATACGTTTTGAATTATGTAGTGGAAATTCTTGTGAAAATTTGGTGACTTTATATGTTTTAGAAAAACTTGTCATGTTTCTGGATTATGCGCAAAAAATCTGTAATACCGTACTAATATGGAAAGTTATATTTTTGTTGTTTAAATAGACGCCATATTTATTATTATTATTGAAAATAACTGTGTTTTTATAGATACGTATATGTATACATATACTAAATAATTTAATATATTTAGTTTTTTTTGTTTTAATTTCAATTTTAGTTTTATTTTTGGAACCAGCAATAATATTATGTTATGTTTAAAATTAATTTGTTAAATTGCGTGAAAATCCGAAAAATCCGAGCGAAATAAAATCACAAAAAAGTAAAAAAGTGATGTAAAATAATCATAATAAAACAAAATGGGGAGATATAGGGTAGTTTTAAAAAAAAAAAATTGTGAAACAAAAAGAAAAATGTAAGGAAAAACCTATTTAAGTTTATAAAAGAGGGTTCTAATAAAAGTTTAAAACAGATAAATATAAAAAAATTTGCCTTTAACAGTATATAAAACAAATTCTAGTCAATGGTGATAATTCTAGTCATGAAATTAAAATAATCTAATTATAAAAGTAAAAGTGAAAGAGGAAATTAAGCATTAAAACTACAAAATGGACTCAATAGGAGAAATAATTGAGCAGCAATCCTTGAACGAACCATTAGTTGTGGATACGTCTGTTGATTCGCCCACAAATCATCATAGCCACCAGAATAATAATAACAATAATAATTTACACCATGCTGTTGTAATGATAAGTAATCATCATAATCATCATCACAATAATAACAATAATAATCATCACAATCATCCAGAATCGGCTGTATCAGCCGTATCGCTAGGCCCTCTATCCATTAATACACAAACCGGTGGTTTAATAAATAATTGTCGGTCGCGTATTATAACTCATGGTCATGGCCTTGAATTAATTAAGCAGGAGCATCAAGTAAGCAGCGGTGACGTGATAGTGCCATCCGATGATTTATCACCGGACGACGTGGAAGTGTCACTAAAGCACCAAGCAAAACAAGAATCGTTATCCGTAATTGTACATCAATCGCAGGATGATTCGCGTGATTCACAATTATTGTCGCCGGGTAAATTAACGCCATCATCCGAAATGATTGATACATCTGATTTTCGATCGTTACACGAGCCAACGTATCAAACTTTAACGTCCGTGAATAGTCGAATGTCACCACCGGGCTTTAGTCCAAGCCCGAGTTATGCAACATTAACACCATTGCAACCGTTACCGCCTATTTCAACAATGTCCGATAAATTTGCGTATGGCCATGCGAGTAATGTGTCCGGCTCTTTTACTGTTATGCAAAATAATGGTATGGGCATTAGTTTGGGTATGGGCGCTAATTCACCGTACAATTATGATAAATTACCAACAATTGGCATGTCACCGCCGCACAATTATTCATCACCAAGCAATACATTGGGCGGAATCGGAATTTCACAGCAGCCATCACCGCTTTCGCCGCATAGTTCGTATAGCCAAAATGGAGGATTACATTCACCGCAAAAAAGTATGTCACCGGTTGGCTATGAATCGCCATATCATCATCGTGATATTCTAGTGCGACAAAATTTACACTCGCATAGCCCGACCCTGAGTCCACAATCCGTGTCAATGCATTCACCAGGCGGTCTAGGTGGCGGCGGCGGAGGCGGCGGAAATAATACAAATAATAACAATAATAGTATAATATCCAATTTCGGTTCAACGACGTTGAACGGTTTGGCATCAATTCAACCACATACGACTGTTGTTACGGCAATGGCGCACCATAACAATAATACACCTCCTGGTTTAGTACAAATTTCACATATTCATCGTGATGCTGTAGTTGTCCAATCACCATCACCTCCATTATTAGCAATACACCATTCGTCGGTGCAACATGCCACGCTGAATAAACCACAATCAACAAATAATAGTAACACTAATAGTAACAATAATAACAATAGTAGTAATAATTTAAGCAATAATGGTGGTGTTAATATAAATAATAATAATAATAATAATAGTATAAATAATAATTCAAATCTTAATTCGAATACGACTCCAGTTTCGGTCACATCACTTAGCAACGATGTGGAAGAGATAAACACGAAAGAATTGGCGCAACGTATAAGCGCTGAATTAAAACGTTATAGTATACCGCAAGCAATATTTGCACAAAGAGTATTATGTCGGTCTCAAGGTACCTTATCCGATTTACTTCGGAATCCTAAACCGTGGTCAAAACTAAAATCGGGCCGCGAAACATTTCGCCGCATGTATAAATGGCTGCAAGAGCCAGAATTTCAACGAATGTCGGCATTACGTTTAGCAGGTAATTTGAATATTTTGATTTCCAATTTTTTTTTTGTTTGTTTTTGTATTTATTGCTATTATAAATCACCTGGTATTGGAACCCTACATTATATTATAATAAAATTTCATACCAGATGTGTCTATAATAATATATGAGTGCGTGTGATACTTAAATGTTTTTCTTTTTTTTTAATTTTTACGTTTTTCTTTCATTTCTGTTGATTTTGGGGTGGAACTCAAAAATTATGCAGCGGCACAAATACCACAGCGTGGCAGTAAGTATATCGTACCCACTTACAATTCTATATCAACAATTTTATCAACCAGAATATATCGATGATTATATTTTAAAAGGAGATGAACATTTTGTTGTAGGTTGTAAAAGGAAAGAGGAGCCCGTTCAACAAGAACATTTGCCTGCACCGAAAAAACCACGTCTTGTGTTTACCGATTTGCAGAGACGAACCCTACAAGCAATATTTAAGGTAAGTTTTTTCTAATATAACCATGCTTGCTTCACTGGTGAGGATATTTCTTTATAAACAGGACCGCACGGACAGCAAGCTAAATACAAAACAAAATTTTTAGTATTTTGATTTGTGTTTAAATTAAAAATTTATATACACCGGACTAGTTAAAAAACTATACATACAAGTTTTAGGATTCTCCTTATCTACAATACATTGGAAAACATTTTTTTTAGAACAAATAACGATTTGTTTATCTTATTTATAAGCTTATCTCAATATGGCAAACTAGGTTGTGTTCCAGATTTTTTGTTTTCTGATCTTGTTCTATCGCCGATGTTCATAAAAGTAAATTGGCTAAATGCGATATTGATGGATGTATCGGATTGCAGAAATATCGAAGGCCTAACAATTCTTTATATTTTGTCAGTGTTATTATAGTGCTGAATTTATGTAAAATTAGGGGAACTCATTTCCAACAAAAACAGCCAAGTAAAATTTTTTCGAATTGTCAGTGGTGCGAAAGTTATTTCACTTTTAGTGTTTTTTAGTGAAATCGCACCCGCCAAAAAATTTATTTAACCTTTATCTTTACAACCGCATACCCGGGTAAGTTTTCGTGTTTTATTGAACAAAATTTTATTGATTTAGGTGACTTATCAGCTTGAAACCTTGCGTACCTTAATAATTATTTGTGTTCAATTAGATTTTGCCATTTTTTAAAATTAAATTCTAGTGGATCATTTTTAACATTTTTTTAAATACCCTGTTTAGTTCAGCCTCAGCTTGAACTAATTTAACACTTTTAATACACTTTTAATTCCGAGCTTTCCACGGATGTAAGTTTGTTGTAGATAATTAGTATTTGTGGCTTACCTCTGGTGAGGGCACACAAATATATTACGAGGTTCTTGTTTTACAACGGGCTTTTTATTATAGTTCCTATGGTTTTTATACAAAAATTTAGTTTACTAAGCATATTATTATGAATGAATATAGTACAAAGCATATTATTATGAATGAATATAATACAGCACATACGATGAGCGTATATTAGTTGACCAAGCAAGTTATTATACTTGAAACTAAAGTACATACGATATTATGCACCTTGTTGAGTATCAACTTTCTCTCGGGCCTGACTTCCTAACCTGTAGGCTTCGTTTGGTGAGACCTTCTGTGACTTCGGTATTTGTAGACCGTGAAGACGATTATGCCAAAGGCAATAATCGCATAGAGAACAGAATATTGGTGAACGTCATGATGTGATACTGCGATTTCTTCTCCTTGCAAGTGTTGTATGCGCTTGTGCAACTCAGTTATCTCATTCCCTAAGGTTGAGTTTTCCAAATCGATTGAGATGTTTGTAGGATTTTTAATCCACTGCATCGATAAGTTGACTTTTGGGAGACATGATGAATCAATTACAGTTTGTTTGAAGATTTTATGTGTTGTTAAAAGAATTGACCCTTCTTTTAACGTACATCCGTTTTCAAGTGAAATTATTCCATTGCGCGGCAATTGTACTGCCACGAAGTCCCCATCGCAAACTATAGTAGCTTGCCGTTCTTGTCGGATTGAGGAAATCCACTTATTGCCTTTCAACTTTATCCATGTATCTTGTTTATTTTGCGATACTCCATTTACAATATGACAGTTGGATGGTTGTTGTGACGCTAATAAATTTAATTCGCATATAGAATTGTTGGCGTATACGGAATAAATAGGATGGATCAACATACAAATATACTCATAGTTGCTATGTTTGCAGTGACTAAACTCGTCCTATGACATCATGTATTGGGTCTACAAATAAATTTCTGACCTTTTTTACTGAAATAAAAGACATTAGATTTTGTAGAGAATGAAAGAATGTTTTATTCAAAGTATGCTCCTTCGGAAGCTATAACCTTCACCCATCGTTCAGGCAATAAACGGATTCCCCGAAGGAAGAAGTCTGATGGTTTCGAGGCGATCCAGTCATCGACTCATTTTTTGACGTTTTCATATGAAGTGAAGTGCTGCTGTGCCAGGGCTGATTGCATCGACCGAAACAAGTGGTGAGGGAGCAGAGGGAGCAATGTCTGGTGAATACAGCGGGTGGGATAGAATTTCCCAGTTCTGCCTGTTAAAGTAATTTTTGACAGATATAGCAACATGTGGCCTAGCGTTGTCATATTGCAAAATAATCTTATTGTGCCTTTTGTCCCATTCCGATGGTTTTTCAGCTAGAGCTTGCTTTAAAGACATCACTTGTCATCGATAAACTTGTCCCGTAATGGTTTCATGCTCTTTCAGCAGCTCATAATAGACGACACCCTTCATATCGCACCAAATACAAAGCATCGCCTTCGAACCATGGATATT
This sequence comes from Nephrotoma appendiculata, assembly GCA_947310385.1. Taxonomy (NCBI): domain Eukaryota; kingdom Metazoa; phylum Arthropoda; class Insecta; order Diptera; family Tipulidae; genus Nephrotoma; species Nephrotoma appendiculata. The sequence goes on from OX371226.1 coordinate 4,547,740, forward strand.
TGCTTTTGGCGTCGATGGGCCTGGTTCACCTGGCTTGACCCACGCTGTTTTGCGCTTTGGATTGTCATAATGGATCCATTTTTCATCCCCAGTGATGATCCGATGCAAAAACCCCTTCCTTTGTTGTCGTTGAAGCAACAATTCGCACATGGTTTTCCGACGTTCCCTGTCCATTTCTTTCAATTTGTGTGGCACCCAACTTCCTAGCTTCTGAACCAGTCCCATTGCATGTATACGTTGCGAAACACATTGTTGGGTAATATTCAACTCTTCTGCCAATTGTTTTTTAGTCTGACAAGGGTCCACATCAAGCAATTCTTCCAATTCTGTATCTTCAAATTTTCTTGGTTTGCCTTCACGTTCTTTGTCTCTTACGTTAAAATCACCAACTTTGAATCGTTGAAACCACTCTTCGAATGTTGTTTTCGATGGCGCATGTTCACCGTAAACTTCCACAAGCAAACGATTTGTTTCCGCTGCACTTTTCTTAATGAAGTAAAACTTCCCGCAAATGTTGTTTTTTGGCACAAAATTCGGCAACTTCAATTACATGAAAATAATTGTTGTTTACGCTTTGAACAAATGTCACTAGAAATTATTCAAGCTTGACATCTAACCTCGAAGAAACATGTATTGCACGATTGAATAATATGCAAGTAGTAATACTAACGACACCTATCTAAAAAGTTCGGAAATTTATTTGTTCACCTAATAGTATTCATCACGATGTATCGAGGAAACTAAATAGTCCATTGGTGATTGAATGATGATGTCCACGATTGCAGGAAGTGGTATTGGTTTAAATATTTGATACCTCGCTGTGTTCATCAATGGAATAATCAACTCAAAGATCACATATTGACCACTTATTTTTCCTCTGCATGACATTATTTGATACAAGCTCAATAGTTCATAGTTTTCATTTTGCGAGGGCAGCAGTACGTCAGGAGGCATATGATGTTTTATATCTTCCAGAGCCTTGCTGAGTTAATTTGGAGGTAATATTGATGTGCTCACTGCCTTATTGTGTGTGTTTAAAAGGACATCATATAGTTTTTGTTGAGTGTCTTTGAAGTCGAGCATTAGAAGAAGTGCATGCAGGGTTAAAGATGTCAACCTTTCGGTATTGTTAATGTCATTTAACGTAGCGCCTATTTGTTTATTAATAGCTTGCCAATGACGTCTATTGTCTTCATCAGCACGTTTTAAAATGTTTAGGGTTGCATCAGCAATCGAAGTTTGGTTCTTGGCTATCATTAAAAAGTGTTGTTGATTTAGTTTAATTTTTTGTATTTCCTCTTCATAGTGCTTCGCATCACGGTCGTCAAGAACTTCAAATAAGTCACTTGCCAAGTTGCCCACAATATTTAGGATTCCTCGTTTTCTTCTACTTTCTCTATAGTGAAGTATTGCGATCTTGTCCTCGATTTCAGTTAGAATGTGCATAAGCTAATTGCAGCTAATTGCAGAGCATAGTTGATGATTATCTTCAGCTGTTTCCGTACATAGTTGATCCATGTTCCTTGCCAGACTTCTGTATGACGCCAAATCTGAATAATAGGATGTGAGGTTAAAATAAACTACTATTTTCCACAGCTGATTGGTGAATCGGAGGTTTCCTAGGTTTTCTAGATACAGTCCAGGTTGATGACTAAAGGTGGTGATGTTGTACTTCGGCAGTTCGGCCGAGGTTACTTGATTAGGCAATGCAGTGAATGCTATTTAGCTTAGTAGAATCAATGGTAAAGCCAACTTGGTGCTCCTAGGAACCCTTTTGGTGCGGGACTCGCTCACTAACTCACTCGCTGACTCATTTTGCGTCTTCTCGGTGTCGAGAGGTAAGACACTTATTTTGGTGATGGGTCTTTTGAACACAAAACCATTACCAGCTTTTACTGTGACTACCCTTGTCAAGGATCCTTCCCAAGGGCCAGTTTGTTGGCGGTTAAGTTGTTGTCCTTTATTAAAACAATGTCGTCTACTTTGACCATTGGTTGTTTTCCCGTCTACTTAATTTTTTGTTGTAATTCGGTGATGTAATCATTTGACCAACGTTTCCAAAAATCTTGAACCAGTTTTTGTAGTAATCTCCAATGATTACTGACGGAAATGTTTTCATCCAATATGTTCGATTCTGGGATAGAAATTAACGAATCACCAACTAAAAAATGTGCCGGTGTTAATATCAATGCAGTTGGGTCGGATGATACTGTTGTAAGCTGCCTTGAATTGAGACATGCTTCTATCTGCGATGTGACATTTGCTAATTTTTCAAATGTGAGCGTTGTATCTCCAATTACCCGTTTTGGTGGAATTTTAAAGACTTCACCGCCGCTTCCCAAAGTCCCCCAAAGTGCGGAGCAGATGGTGGTATGAATTGCCATTGAATCCCAATGTCAGCTAGCATTCGTTGGATCTCATGATTTGCTTGTTGTAGAGCATGCTCTTTATCTTTTTCTAGCAATGACCGGGCTCCAACAAAATTGGTTCCATTATCACAGTAAATCCGATGGCAAAGGCCTCTTCGAGAGATGAACCTCTTAAGGGTCGCGATAAAGGCTGGGGTAGTCATCACTGACAACCTATATGTGTACAGCCTTAGTAGCAAGGCATACGAATAATGCGATGTATCCTTTGTATAACTTATTCCTACGTCCGTTCGAAACTCTTACTGATATAGGTCTAGCGTAGTCAACCCCTGTGTTGGTAAAGGGACGTGATGGCGTAACTCGTTCTTTGGGTACGCTGGCCATTATTTGGTGTTTTGTTGAAGCGTTGAAAACACGTGATGCGAAAAGACATGATGTATTTTGCTATTTTAGAACGTATGTTGCTACTGCCGTTGGTAATCCAATATTTGTTTCTAAGATGTGACAAAGTTAGCTGGATTCCCCCATGCAAAGCTTTCGTATGAGCATCTTTGATTAACAGCTTAGTGAATCTATGTTTTGGTGGCAATATTTTTGGATGTCGGGTATCATAGCTCAGGCTGCAATTAGTTATTCTTCCTCCTACTCTCAACATGTTATGTTCATCGATAAATGGATTGAGGGGAAGGAGGTTACTTTTTGTTGATACTGAGCCTGCTTTGATAATCTGCATGATTTCTTTCTGGAACTCCGCATGTTGAATCATTCGAATCAGCTCATTACCGGCATCATTAAGTTCTTCGGCAGATAATAAAATTGAAGACCCAATATCCTGTTTTTTTAAACATTTGTTTATAAATCGTCGACAGAAGCCAACAGCACGGATTATTTTGTTCACGTTTGAAAATCGATCTATAATCTCCATAAACGGATTAACTATTGTTGATGTTATATAACCAACTATTGCTGACAAATAGCAACCAATTTGGACCTGTCCACCATAACTGGTTATTTTTTAATTCCCTTGGACTGGTGCTTCTTGATGCGCAGTCTGCTCGATTTTCGGTTGACCTTACACGATGCCATTGATTCGATGACATGATTCAATTGGCCACGAATGTTTTATATTTATGAGGGCGTCCTCAAATTAAACACAGCGTGATCATTGAGTCGGTCCAAAAGTGCGAAGTTTGTAACGACTCCAGCGTCGGCGGACGACGTTACCTGTGTAATGCCACCTTAAGCAGTGCAAAAATTTCCCAATTTTTTTTGTTGACATTTTTTTTGATGACTGGTACTTTTCGTTGAATAATCTTTTCCCTCCATTTGGCTATCCATCGTGTCATAAAAAAGAATATACAGTGAGTCGCACTCGTATTCGTAATTGCAGTTTTAAAAACGATAAATGAATAAAAAACACTTACGTGCATCAAAAATATAAATTTTTTTATTATTAAATCAGAAACACTATAGTTAACTTCATTTTAATATAAAAATGTGTGAGGTATGTGTTACATATTTTAAGAAAATTATAATAAATTGAACTTAGTCTAAAAATCATATCGCTTTCGTATTCGTAATTCATCACAGAAGGTTACTAAATTAGCCAGTTAAATAAAAAAGAGCTAAATCTTTTTAATAATTAATATTTAGTTGGATTTCCTTTGGTTTTGATCACCTCTGACAATCGATTTGGCATTGATTGCACCAACGTATCTGTTATTTTCGTATCAATATTATTGCAGTGCACTCCGTCCTCAGTCGATATATTAAATCATTTTTATTAGATATCGAATATTTTCGAATTTTATTGTGCAATTCTTGCCATAGATTCACAATGGGATTGATATCGCGATATTGCGGTGGGGTTTCCATGACTTTTGGGCAATTATATAATAACCATTGTCGTGTATCGTAAGCTTTATGTTTTGGATCATTGTCCTGGTAAAACATAAAATCGTCCTGTATGCCCAATTTTATCACACTTTCAGGTAAATTTGCCTTTAAAATTTCGATGTACTTTGTTTTATTCATTATTCCCTCTGTTATGTGCAATTTTCCCACTCCAGATGCCGGGAAACAACCCCATACCATTACAGATCCTCCGCCATACTTTACTGTAGGTCGTAAATTCTCTATATTCATTTCAGTATTTGGTTTTCTCCATACAATTTGTCGCCCGTCAGACACAAACATCGTCTGTAAACAAAACCTGTTTCCAAAACTCGAAAATCCTGTTTACATGACACTTTGCAAAATTTGATATTATTTTCCGATTCTTCTTACTGATCCATGTTTTTTTTTCTGGCTACTCTACCGTTATATCCAGCTCTCTTTAGCACGCGACGAGCAGTATCTGGGTGTACATTTTTATTAAAAGAAGTGTTGATTTGCGCTGTTAACTTTGGAGCACATAAACGAGGATCTCCTTTAATTTCGCGCACAATATACCGTTTCTCTGCAACAGTAAACGTTTTGCGGTTTGTGTTTCGCGGTAAATTTTCTACTCGATTTTCAATTTGGTGTCGTTTTACGATGTATCGTATTGTAGAAATACTTCTTTGCACTATTTGGCTGTTTTTTTAAATGTTTTCCCTGCTTCCCGATGTAAAATTACTAATTTTCGTAAATCAATTGACGTTTCACCTTGCTTACGACCCATTTGATTAAAATTTGGATTAAATTAAGATAACTTCCAGTCAATTCGAAACTAAAAGCTTTACTGATATTGAGTGCAAAGCGAAACCGCAAAAACAAAAAAATGATAATGAAAAATAACGGTAAAATTCAAACACAAATCGGAATTTTACGAATATGAATGTGACGCTTATTTTCCCTCATGTACAGATTTTAATTTTTTTATCTGAATTACACCGTTATCGAAACCTGGTATTCATTCTATAATGAAGATTAAGAATGAACTTAAGAATTATCCAAATGATTAAATTATAATATCATTTGTATATTTTTTTAATTGAGTTTTTTTGGAAAATATTTAATTTACGAATACGAGTGCGACATACTTTAAATAGCGAAATTTTGACCTAGAGTTTAGTTTTCATATTGTGCTTGTATTGGGTTGATCGCAAACCACAATAAAACGGTGTAGACCAATTGGTCCAGTCATAAAGTGCACTCAAATATAAAAATAATAATAACATTTTTATGAAATTGCTTTGCGGAAGAATCCCTGTATTGAATAAAAATATATAACTAAAAAGTAAAACGAAAACGCGTGGGAATCGCGGATCGCATTGTCGGGCTAGTTAGATAGTTTAGTGACCCTTGTGTTATACCGCCTTACGGTTTAAGTGACAATATGATTTCGATATCCTAAGCTTATTTGTATTTACGGTCGAGGGTCAGAAAAAAAAATAAATGTCAATAAATGTTGTGAAAAATTGGTGAATGAACGGTATTTTGTTCGAAATACCAAAAAACCAAAACCAAACTCGGTTATGGTTAATCAAAAAAACAAAAAAATAAATTTTTGCGCTGTGTTGTTTAATTTTACATTCTACTTGGTTTGCTTTCGAATTTTTTTTTGTTTAGTGATTTGAATATTCAACAAAAATGAATAAGTGAATAATTAAAATACTGTTGATGTTGGGTAGAAGGTGAGTAACGTGGAGAAATGGTGATCATTTGTACTTACCGCGGAATATTCAAGATCGGTGCATACCTCTGAAACCCCCACGACCTCCCGCGAGCTTTAGCCGGCTACTAATTACTGCTGAGAGGTCCCTATACCGATATTCTGTTAACGGTCCGTCGAAATTCGCAATATTAATGTAAAACCACGTATGACGAACCGTTACAAGTTATTTCCGAAATCTGCATTGCTTCTTTAACTTGATACATTAGTTTAGTGAGCAGCAACGCTCCACAAAGCTCAAGGCTACCACGGGTAGCAAAAGTAAGTTTTTAATTGGAGCAACTTTTGTTTTTGATGTAAGAAGTCTTACATTACTAATGCCAAATGAGTTTGTACATTTAATGTAAATGACGGCAGCATAGGCTTTTTCTGAGGCGTCGCAGAAACCGTGCAATTCTGTTTTATCGTTCTTTTCACATTGGATCCAGCGTGGAATAGCTATTTCTTCCAGAAGCGGCAATGAGTTTTTAAATTCCTCCCATCTTGTTGACATGTGTGGCGGAAGTTGTTCGACCCAAGAGAGGCCTGCTAGCCAAATTTCTTGCATCATAAGCTTGGCTACAATTGTTATTGGCGCCAGCCAATGGATCAAACAGTTTAGCAGTATCCGAAAGCAGGTTTCGTTTAGTAAACTTGCCAATGTCAGACATAGATCGGATGACAATAAAGCCGAATGTGTCTCTTGCTGGATTCCAGTGTAGTCCAAGTGTTTTAATTGCATTGTCAAGCTTAAATTCCAAACGATTTTGATATCTTATATGTTCTGGTATGGATTCCGAAAGGACAGCGTTGTTTGTTGCCCATTTTTTAAGGTAAATCCTCCGCTATTTAGTAAGCCAATGATTTGCTTTTGGATGAGTGAGGCTTCTTCCAATGTGTTTTGTTCAGAAATCAGGTCATCGACGTAGAAATCGTTTAAAACTATGTTGGATGCAAGAGGATATTTCTTTTGTTCATCGATGGCAAGCTGACGTAGTGACTTGACTGCTAAATAAGTAGCTGCGCTGCTGTACCATACGCAACGATGATTAACTTATACTCCGGAATCTCTTGATTCGGGGATTGTCTCCATAATATACATTGATAGTTCTGATCATCTTCATCAATGATTATTTATCTAAGCATTTTTTCAATGTCAGCGGTATGGACGTACTTGTGCTTCCGCTATCTTAATAATATGGATGATAGATCCTGTTCTAGAGTAGGATCCTTTAACATTACATCATTTAATGATATCCCGGTTGATGTTTTGGCTGACCCATCGAAAACTACCCTAAGTTTTGTAGTTGTACTCGAAGATTTTAGAACTGCATGATGCGGTAGGAAATAGTAACCAGATTCATTGATTGTATCAGCAACCTCCATGTGTCCCAAGGCGATATATTCATCCATGAAGTTTCTGTACTGCGTTGCTAGTTGTGGATTTTTAGCAAGGCATTTTTCTACCTGAAGTAAGCGTGCCATTGCTAATTTGCGCGAGCAGCCCAAAGGCTTGGAACAAAACAGTTCGGAGTTAAACGGTATTTTTACCACGTAGCGGCCAGCATTGTTACGTTGATGGCTGATTTCATATAACTTTTCACATTATAATTCTTCTTTAGTGAATGCTCGGTTGCACGGGATTTCTCCTATTTCCCAAAATGTTTTAAGTTGTTTATCGATATCTACTGCCTCCACTGACAATGTCTGGGTTACCGAAATGTTGCAATCAACTGAAGTTCGTCCCATAAATATCCAGCCTAATTTTGTATGTTGTGCAATCGGTTCTTCGGATGATGGTTTTAAAATATTATTCAACAGAATGTCTCCATAATAATCGGCACCAAGTAAAATGCCGATTGGACCAGGGGTGTGGAATGTAGGATCAGCCCACAAAATGTTTTTGGTGTGTTTCGATTTCCATGGATCTAGATGCTGCTCTGGCATGTCCCGGGTCAAAGTTTGAAAACTAGCGCTTTGATTTTTATATTGAAATTGAATTTGAATCTGGGACTTATTGTAAGCTCAACGACTGAACTTGCTGTTCCGGCTTCTGTTTTTCCCATTCCAATGATGTCTGTGTGCGCATTGAACTTTGTTAGTTTTAGCTTGTTGCAAGCCTCTTCTGTTATGAACGTAGTCTGTGATCCAGGGTCAACTAAAACGCGAAGTAGCTCTTCGGAAGTGTTAGAAAATGCGTTTACCATAGCAGTGCCTACTGTATAGCCGGTAGTGTTGGTAGTTGAGATTTACCGACTCCCTTTGGATTGTCGTTACAATGAAGCAGGCTGTGATGAGCACTCTTACATAAGTCACAGCTTTTGAAACAAGGATTTTTGTGCCTTGGAAGCAGGCAGCGCCGACATAATGGTCGATAATAAATTGCCTTGGAACTCTCGGTGTGTGGCAAGTTCTGAAATTGTTTGCATTCTGGTAGATTGTGTTCTTCATAGCAATAACTGCATTTCGCTCGTTTTTTGGCCACTATGACATTTGCTGCCTTCCAAACTGGAGTAGATTGCTGATCTCTTTTTTTGTTGACGTTTTCTCTGGATAGTACTCCAAGTGATTGGAAGCGTAATTGAAGAAAGTTCAGGAAATCTTTCACTGTTTGAATATCCTTTGAATTTTTAAGTGATGTTTCATACAGCCGATGTGTCTCTCTATCCAACTTCCGTGTCAAAATATTTATGAGTATAGCATCCCAAGAATCTGTGTTTACTCCTTGATTCTTTAGGGCATACAGACATTCTATGACTGCGTCATGTAGCGTTCTTAAGTGATTTGCAGATTCTATCTGAATGACAGGTAATTCCATAATCGTATCAATAAAGGTGTTTGTTATAAGTCTTTTATCCTCGTATCTAGAGAATAAAATATTCCAAGCGGTAGAGTAATTTTCTTTTGATACGGTGAGGTGACTTATGAGTTTGGCTGCATCACCTCGGATTACTGAGTGTAAGTAATGCGTTTTCTCCTCACTGAATAACTCCTTGTTGCAGTGAATTATTTTAGTGAATAAGTTTTGAAAGCTTGGCCATTGCTTACAGTTCCCATAGAAATGCGCTATTTCTATCCGAGGGAGTTTTATCCTGGATTGGGATTGATTGATTATCAGTTCCTTCCTTGGTGATACTTTCCAGTTGATCTTGAAGATGAATGTTCCCGAATTCATAATCTTGTTGAAGTGTCTCGTAAGTTTTCTCACCAAAATATTGATTGCCGAGTTCTTCTTCGGTTGCGTTGCTCAATATTTCTTCGTGGTTGTTTGTGAAGATAATCCACAAGGTATTTAATAATTTGATTTTCATCTCGTAAAATGATTTGCTGCGTAGTTCAGTGCTAAAGATGAATTCCATTATGCCATTTATTGGTGCGTAGCATATTTGCTTTTATGTTTTGGATCTTGTATCGCTTTCGTTGTTCTTGGTCGGCGACGTCAATTTTCGCTAACACCTCAGTATCGTCATCATCGTTGTCTTCTAGCACGTATGAAGAAGTATCTGCCGCCTTTTTGTTCATCTTATCATTTGTGTCAGGTGAATTGGCTGGCATAGCCTTGTCTCGGGCATCTTTGAGGATTTTTTTAGTTTCTTCATATGCAGTTTTGACTTGATCGAAGAATTTTTCGACTACATACGGATGATTTTTGTCGAGTGTATGTACCAAAGCAGCATCCACAGTTGAAAATTTTTCAAAGAGTAGCTGTATATTTGTGAGTCTTTCATCACAATATTTAACAGTTTTTCTAACAGCTGAATCTTTTTTAACATTTGTTCTTATTTTGTTTATTAATTTTCCAGTTTGTGTTTGCTCACACAAAGCTTTGACAGTATCCATCTTCGATGTTATGTTGGTTTTGAAATTTTTAGAAATGTATCTCCAAGCGGGGTTCTTACTTTTAACTCGAAGGACCAAATTTAAGTTTGTTGTAGATAATTAGTATTTGTGGCTTACCACTGGTGAGGGCACACAAATACAGTGAGTGGCACTCGTATTCATAATTGCAGTTTTAAAAACGATAAATGAATAAAAAACACTTACGTGCATCAAAAATTATTTTTTTTTATTTTTAAATCAGAAACACTATAGTTAACTTCATTTTAATATAAAAATGTGTGAGGTATGTGTTACATATTTTAAGAAAATTATAATAAATTGAACTTAGTCTAAAAATCATATCGCTTTCGTATTCGTAATTCATCACAGAAGGTTACTAAATTAGCCAGTTAAATAAAAAAGAGCTAAATCTTTTTAATAATTAATATTTAGTTGGATTTCCTTTGGTTTTGATCACCTCTGACAATCGATTTGGCATTGATTGCACCAACGTATCCGTTATTTTTGTATCAATATTATTCCACTCCGTCCTCAATCGATATATTAAATCATCTTTATTAGATATCGAACATTTTCGAATTCTATTGTGCAATTCTTGCCACAGATTCTCAATGGGATTGGTATCGGGCGATTGCGGTGAGGTTTCCATGACTTTTGGGCAATTATATAATAACCATTGTCGTGTATCGTAAGCTTTATGTTTTGGATCATTGTCCTGGTAAAACAAAAAATCGTCTCGTATGCTCAATTTTATCACACTTTCAGGTAAATTTGCCTTTAAAATTTCGATGTTCTTTGTTTTATTCATTATTCCCTCTGTTATGTGCAATTTTCCCACTCCAGATGCCGAGAAACAACCCCATACCATTACAGATCCTCCGCCATATTTTACTGTAGGTCATAAATTCTCTATATTCATTTCAGTATTTGGTTTTCTCCATACAATTTGTCGCCCGTCAGACACAAACATCGTCTGTAAACAAAACCTGTTTCCAAAACTCGAAAATCCTGTTTACATGACACTTTGCAAAATTTAATCTTATTTTTCGATTCTTCTTACTGGTCCATGTTTTTTTGTGGCTACTCTACCGTTATATCCAGCTCTCTTTAGCACGCACCGAACAGTGGGTGTATATTTTTATTAAAAGAAGTGTTGTTTTGCGCTGTTAACTTTGGAGCACTTTAACGAGGAGTCCTCTGCAACAGTAAACGTTTTGCGGTTTGTGTTTCGTGATAATTTTTCTACTCGATTTTCAATTTGGTGTCGTTTTACGATGTATTGTATTGTAGAAATACTTCTTTACACTATTTGGCTGATTTCTTTAAATGTTTTCCCTGCTTCCCGATGTAAAATTACTAATTTTCGTAATTCAATTGACTTTTCACCTTGCTTACGACCCATTTGATTAAAATTTGGATTAAATTAAGATAACTGAATTGCACCGGTATCGAAACCTGTTATTCATTCTATAATGAAGATTAAGAGTGAACTTAAGAAATAAGCAAATGATTAAATTATAATATGATTTGTATATTTTTTAATCGATTTTTTTTTGGAAAATATTTGATTTACGAATACGAGTGCGACTCACTGTATATTACGAGGCTCTTGTTTTACAACTGGTTTTTTATTATAATTTCTACGGCTTTTATACATAAATTTAGTTTACTAATCATATTATTATGAATGAATATAGTACAGCACATACGATGAGCGTATATTAGTTGACCAAGCAAGTTATTATACTTGAAACTAAAGTACATACGATATTATGCATCTTGTTGATTATCAACAGTGATCATATATCAATTTCAATATTTTAATATTTTATAAAATCCAAAAGTGCAGAATTGCATGTAAAAAAATTAATTATTTTATTTATAGCTAAATTAAAATTAACATTCTGCAAAACTGCATAATGTCGGAGTTAAATGGCCCTGTTCATATTGAACATCTTGCGGCGCGGGTTTGGACGGGAATTGGAAGGACGGATGATTGGATACAGCAGTTTCTTCGTATGTGGCGAATTATGACAGTTATCCCCACCGCAACTGCTATCCATAGGATAAGATGTATTGCTGTATAATGATGAATATGATGAAAGTGCTCGTTGGTTGTGTTCTCTTTTACCTCTTTCATAAGGGAGATTTGTTCTTCTAAACCCCTTGTATCTGGAGTGGTTAATAGCTCATTTTCCTCATAGTTTTGTTTAGATATCTCTATTGTTAAATCTTTTAAGTGCATCCCCTTTAAGTATGGTGCAATTCCGAAATTCTCTATGGTAGTTTCGAATCTATCAGAGGCCAGTATGCTTAAGTGATTGTCTCTTAGGGCGCATCCCGATTCTAGCTTTATTATTCCCGACCCTGATAATTGATTTTGGTTTGTAACTGATCCACATACAACCGTCACAGTTGTTTCCTTTATCATTACGAATACGGAATATCCATTGATTTGGTGCGTATAGTTTTATCCAAAGATTTGATGTAACATTTTTGTATTTTATGTCACATATGTCTTGTAAATTGGACCTGTGTTGCAATATTGCGATTTTACAGCAGGTTCCTTCCCTGACACCCGACAGTATTGTTGGTCTCTCGCATAATAGATGATCATCATTGATAATGTTACATTTAGATATATCTCTGGCTGATAGTTGCGTAAAATGTTCATTTTGAATATCAACGGCGATAAATTCAGTTGTTGGCACTATATGTGCACGCCTTTCACTTACTAATATATTAGGTACAGCTACTACTGAATAAATGTTATAGGACCAGACATATGATAAGGGAATTGAAATTTCGATTATCACATATGCCTTTGTCACTCTAGTCCTGGTTGTCATACTTTTAAATAAGTGGTCTAACTTGCGCAATCCGTGACCCGGAATTGTAATGGAGACTGGTATTTGTTCTCTGATAGATGCTATCTGTTCTTCAAGTTGTGTTGGGCTCAATAAGAGTGGGTGTAAAATGTTTAGATGTGCATTGTGAAAAACCTCTAGTAATGCTTCCTGCACGTCCCGTAAATTTCCCGTGGCAACGACTAGTTCAAGGGATGTCATCAAAATAGTTAATACTTGTTGTTCTGTTACACGCGTGTTATTTATTCTTTTTTCTAGGTGCTGCAACCTCATCTGAATGTTATTAATTGCCTGTACTGTGGCATTTTGGCTGTGCTTGAATAGTTTTACAGAGTTATCAATCATTGAGGTTTGATTCTTTATAAGCAGTAATAAATGATCTTCATTGGTTTCTGTAGTTTTAAAATGTCCTTCATATTGATCTGCTTCTCTCTGCGTTAATATTCCAAACATGTCACCTAACACTAATCCTGTAGTGTCACCAATCCCCCGCTTCGCTCTGGTTACTTCTTTATTGGATGACATCAGTAATTGATTGCCTTCATCTATTCTACTCATTTGAGATCGTAATTGCTGGATTACTAGTTGACAGTTAAACCTCTTCATATCTATTACCGAATGTATTATTTTACACATAGGTGCAAGTTCGTCTATTAAGCGGTATGCTTGAGTTGTTTTTTATATCGCACAACCAAAGTCCATCTCATGGCAACTAGCTCCATCTTACTGATTTCCTCAAGATATATGCCAGTAGAATGTTTGTAGTTCTCAATCTGCATCGGTTCTTTAGCGCTGCTAGTAGAAAAACAAATGCTCATCAGGGCCAATAATGCCAGATGGAGCTTTGACCCCTTTTCGCCTGTCTTCCTGGTTGGCGTTTAACTGGGTGGTTGATGTTAGACGTTGCTAGTTTTGCATCTAGAGTCTTATTTGCATTAATTATTTGTCGTGACCATGAATTGTCTTCTTCGCTTGGTAGCTTGCACAACTTAGTGATAGGTCGTACCAAGCCATTTGAGGCAGTATGCACCTCCTGTACTCTCCCCATTTTCCAACGCGACGGCGGCAGTGATTCTTCCTTCAGTAGAACGGCATCCCTTACAACTAAATTGAGCTGACGTTCCCTCCATTTAGTACGTTGTTGTAACTGGTGCAGGTAGTAAATAAGTAAGATTTTTAAGTAGATTTGGGTGGTATCTAGTGGGAGTGAAGCAAATATTTAAAGCTAATTTAAATATCTAACCACAAGCGTAGCTAAATTTATTTAGCGTATTACCCAGAGATATGGGTAAGGGGTCAAGGTGTGATCCGGGTCAGTCTTCGCAAGAAGATGACTTTCAACTTTTCAGAAGGCGAAATACGACGAGAATCTGAATGACTCAACCTCTGATGCCGAGCTTGTCGGCAATGATGAGACGACGGCTGAAGTTGAAAACACTTCGCCAAACAGTAGTGGGCAAGTAGCAAAAAGCGAACGACCCCATTATAACCTCATGATTGAAATCGTTTCTCTTGAAACGATGCTTGAGCAAGTCAAAAACACGAAACTTACTGAGCCTAAGTTTCGTGATCTATCCATGCAAATAAAAAACATGAAAATCCATATCCTCGAGGAAGCACGCAACTGGAGGAAGCACGCAACCATAGGTGTACTTGCAGCCGGGAACCAAAATCAATGGTTACTGTGGAAAAGGCACCAAAGGTGGCTGCACAGAATTCAGTTCTTAGTGCTAATTCGGGCCTAACAAATAACGTGGACACCGATCCCAAAGCAAGCGGAGGAAACTGGCAAGAGGTCTGTAAAAAGCGAAAGAAACGCAGAAACAGAAAACGCTGGCAAAAACAGACAACAAAACGGATAATTATCTCATCAAGGGATAATGAATCCAGCCTTACGACCACCGAGATAACAAAGAAAATCAAAGAAGTTATCCGACCTAGCGAATCGAACGTAAAGATTCACTATTTGAAAGTTTTCACGGAAAACAAACATCTAGAAGGCATGGGTCTAGTAGCCACCGAACCAGTGCCTATAAAGAGATTACCGAAGGTAATTATCTTTGACGTCAGCTCTGATCTTGATGGAGACATGGTAACTAACAGTCTTATTAAACAAAACTGCCTGGAACAAAAAGATTTTAAGGTTCTATTTAGAACTGGTGCGAAGAACCAAGAGACCGCTCACTGGGTGGTAGAAATAGAACCAGCAACCACAAACATGTTGCTAAACTGTAAAAGACTGCACGTAGACTGGGTTCGATGCCATGTGAGAAAATATGTGACTCCAACTAGGTGCTTTAGGTGCCAGCGATACGGTCACATTGCAAAGAATTGTAGGGCACGCACAGAGACCTACTCTCACTGTGCACATCATAGTCATGGCTTCAAGGGATGTCCGAATAAAGACAAACCTGCCAACTGCGCAAGCTGCAAGGAAATGCAAAAACCAAATGACAACCAAGTAGGTCGCGTTTCATGTAACGCATACAAAAGTGCTGTGCAACGCCTAAGATTTAATACTAAGCATGATGATTAGTCATAATCAAAGGAATTGTAACAGCAACCTACGAATCGCCCACCTCAACATGCAGAGTGCTAAAATAGTCGGATCAGAGATATGTGAAAGCGTGTCCACCCACGACATAGATATTCTGTATATACAAGAACCACACTCGGTCATAGTCAAATCAGCGGCATGCCTTCTACAGCCAGAGTAGCAACAGGATGCTCTGAGAATCCCAAGACTGCAATTAGCATTCATAGTGTCGGCATGGACATGATGAAGCTAACTCAGGTTTGTGATAGACACTGCACATGTGTTGAAATATCATCGGAAGCTGGTTCATTCTACGTACTTTCAATATACGCCCAATATAGTGAACCGATCGAGTACCATCTGTGCAAAATCAAAACAATCCTAGGCTCTTTGTCGGGTCAACAAAAAAATGTAATGATCGACGGAGACTTCAATGGCAGAAGTAAAATGTGGCATGACCGTTTAACCGATGAAAACGGAAGAAAAGTAGAGGACTTCGTGTCCAGAAATGACTTCTTCATAATAAACTTGCAGGGACACCCAAAGACGTTCTCGTCTAATGGGAACTCCAACATTGACTTAACAATTGTCAACGGAGCCTTGCTGGGCTCGATAATTACACCACCCAACGTAAGAGAAAATTGGACATATAGTGACCATAGAGTCATCACGTTTGAGCTATCAAACGCGCCACAGAATGGTCCTCTTGCAAGTAGCAAAACTCCGAGATTTGCCATAAAGATAGCTAATTGGGGTCTATTTGCTAGACACCTGGTCGGGTCTTGGGACAGTGTAGAAGCACTTTCTGAAATTAACTCGATTGACGAAATTGTTGATCGTGTGAAGCTGATCACAACGCAGTTAACCAGTGTCTGCAACAACTCAATTCCAAAGAAGAGAGTGGCAAAGAGACGAAACAGTTGGTGGAACTCTAATCAAAGGAAACTTAGATCCTCGATGCACATGCTCAGAAGAGCATACCAGAAGGAGAGGAACCAAATAGCAAAAGAGTTGAAATTATCTCTCTTTAGAGCGGCAAGGAATAAATACTTCCATGAAGTATTTATAGCTAAGCAAAGTAGTTTCCAAAGGTACGTCACGGAGTATGGCAATACCCATGGGGACTTGTATACAAATTTGCCGCCGGCAAAGCAAGACCACCTGAAGTCTTAAACACCATCAGGAAGACAAATGGAGTCGTCACTGATACGTGGCATGATACACGCTTGGAGTTACGAAACTCGCTTCTGCTGGACGAAACACCTGACGTTACTGGGCCTCAAACAGAAATGCGCGAGATCGCCACCAACAATAGTTGGATATCTGATGCTAAAGACCCACCATTTACGTGGGAGGAGGTCAACAGTGCCCTTACTTGCTTTAAGCGTAACAAGTCTCCTGGACTTGACAACTTGAACGCTGAAATAATCCAACTGGCTTGGCCCATAATAGGGACTTCCATAGTAAAATTATTAAACAGCTGCCTAAAATTTGGCTACTTCCCGAAGGTGTGGAAAAAGGGTGAAATGATTATAATCAGGAAACCTGGGGATAGAGATCCACTTTCTCCGACGTCTTATAGACCAATCATGCTACTACCTGTCATGGGGAAACTCTTAGAAAGGCTACTAGCGGTTCGTATCTCTCCAAGAATCGAACAGAGCGGACTGTTCTACAATTCGGCTTCTGACGTAGCATGTCTACTGAGGACGCGATAGTCCGCCTAACAAACACTGTCAAAACCCAAAGTTCAAAATATGTTACGGGTATTTTCTTGGATATAGCTGGAGCATTTGATAACTTAACGTGGCCTAGTGTCATTGCAAGGTTATCAGTTTACAATCTACCTGGAAACATCATGAATGTTTTTAAGAGTTACTTCAGCAACCGAACCGCAGAAATTACAGACATATATGGCTCAGTAACAAAACAAGTTACAAAAGGATATCCTCAGGGTTCAATCCTAGGCCCCTAATCTGGATATCGTGTTTAATACGAGTATGATGAATAACCTGGACGAAATAGCATTCGCAGATGACAAAGTCATTCTGGTGCACGGCAACTTGAGGCTTGAACTTCAACGCCAGGGTCAAATCGTCATAAATAACATGATACAATGGTGTGAAACAAATAAAATGTCACTATCTGCAGAAAAAACAGTGATGCTGCAACTATAAAAGGCAAATTTGACTCTAGTCAACCACCAACAATATCACTAAACGGTCGAAACATGAAAATGGTCAAGTGTGTTAGATATCTAGGAGTTGACCTAGATGAACGAATGTGCGTAACATCTCACGTTCTTAGAGTCTGTGAAAACGCTAAGAAACTGTTCCACTCTTTGGCGAGAGTATCAAGAGAGGGATGGGAGCTGAATCACAAAACACTTGTAATAATATACAAAGGTGTGGCGGAGGCGCTTTTCACGTATGCCGCAGCTGGTTGGTATGACAGGTTAAACTGTCACCACATCAGATCACTAGAAAGTGCTCAGAGGAATATTCTGCTACGAGTAACAAAGGCCTACCGAACAGTATCTAAAGACGCTGTTGTGGTGCTGGCTGGCGTGCTCCCGGTGGATATTCTAATCAAAAAGCAAGCGCTCATGTATCACCTAAGAAAAGGCGCCATAAATGGAACAGGTGACCATATACATGTCGCAGATAGTAGACAAATTCAATTCAGCAGCAAAAACGAAATTGAGGAAATGGCGATTGACCTGTGGCAAAGAAGATGGAATGAATCAGCAAATGGAAGGCATACATTTGCATTCATTCCAGACGTAAAAGATCGTTTAAAGAATCAAACTGCAACTAACAAGCTCGATTAGTCAAGTCATCTCTGGGCATGGTCAGTTTAGGCCTACCTCCAGAGATTTAAAATAATAAACCATTATCGATGTCTATGCGGCTCGGAAGTAGAAGATGTAAACCACCTACTTTTCGAATGTACCGAGGTGACGGTCAAGTCATTAAAACAAAAGTGGCTTGATAACTCAAACATACATGAATTACCACTGCCAGAATTACTGAGTGCCGAAGTACTCCCACAGTTTCGGGCATATTGTGCCGAACTGATCAACGTCTTAAAAGAACGTAACAGTGCGCTAGAGTAGACCGGTTAACCGGACGGTACATGTCTCCAAGCGACTAGGGATTGGAACGCTACAATTTTTGAATTGTAACGGCTAATATAATGTTCGCGGTATGAATAATATGAATACGTTTGATGATGTTATTTTATTTAGTGAAAATCTGCACGAAAACATTGATATCTTGGTACTTGGTGAAACTTGGGTTCATAGTCACAACGCCATTTCATTCCAACTAAATAATTTTCGGAGTGTTTTCTCTTGTCGAGATGATAGAATAGGTGGTGGTTTAGCTATATTTGTTAAAAATAATCTGAATTTTAATATTGTTATGTGCGATGATAATCACTTTCCCTTTCATTTTATATGTATTGAGCTTACTGATTATACATCATGATTTTTGGAAGAAATTCTGGAATATGGCCATCTGGGACGGAACTTGTTTAATTCTTAGCTGATTATGATGGGATTATGTATATTGGATTGAAATGGGATTCTTAAATGATTTTTGGAAGAAATTCTGGAATATGACCTCCTAGGACAGAAATTGGGCATTTTGGATGAAATGATATTATGAAATAATTTTTAGAAAAAGTTCTGGAATGTCGCCATTGGATTATGCGCTCTTATATTGCAAGTAGCTCAAAAATGTAAATTGTCGCTTGGTTTTAAAAGTTCTGAAGATCTCATGATATTAGAAGACATTATATTCCATGTTCCCTTGAATAGTTTTCGAGGTCGTTGTTGATAAGAATAATATAAATTTATCAAAGCCCTTTGTGTAGGGTTCATAACGTGATTTTTTGTGAGAGTAAGTAGTTGACCTGCCGCTCAACCCACTAATCCCATGAGTAGGGTACGTACTGGTGATAGATGTTAAGGCATTTTGCTTTACTAGAAACATGTTAGCATCACGAGCCGCTTGCTGTAAGAAAACCGGCTGCTTATTATCGAGTTCCACCCTAGTTTAAATTACCGAGTTTCGTGGCGATATTCCAGAATTTCTTAAACAGAATTCCTTTTCCATACCCATTCTCATCATAATCGGTTAAGAAATGACCTAGTCCAGTCCAGGGTGGCTATATTCCAGAACTTCTTCCAAAAATCATTTAAAAATTAAGGACAAAGCCGTAACTACTATGGCTGTAAATCTGAAAATCTGAAATGGACGAACGTATATAAATAATATATGACACGTTAAAAACAACCAGTCGTAACTTTTTTACTGGTTACTATTAGGAACCGAACCAGGGACCCCCGAGTCACAGAGAAGCACACTACTTACTAGGCTAACGAGGGCGACTTTAAGAATCCCATTCCAATCCAACATACCCAATCCCATCGTAATCAGTTAAGAATTGAATGAGTTCCGTCCCAGGTAGACATTTTCCAGAACTTCTTCCAAAAATCATTTAAGAATCCCATTTAAATTTAACATACCAAATCCCATTATAATCGGTTAAGAAACTACTGAGTTCCGTCCCAGATGGCCATATTCCAGAACTTCTTCCAAAAACCATTTAAGAATCCCATTTCAATCCAACATACCCAATCCCATCATAATCGGTTAAGAAACTACTGACTTCCGGCCCAGATGGCCATATTCCAGAACTTCTTCCAAAAATCATTTAAGAATCCCATTTCAATCCAACATACCCAATCCCATCATAATCGATAACCGAAAAATGGAAAATAAAAAATTGTCCGTTAATTAAAATATGCAGGACGGCTACAGCCGTCATTTGCATATATATCACCAAAAATACGACGGCTATAGCAACAAAACAAATAAATGCATTAGTACACTTCGTAAGAATTATGTTCCTTTTTTTATTAATTAAAATATGCTTGACGGCTATAGCCGTCATTTGCATATATATCAACAAAAATTTGACGGCTATAGCCGTCATTTGCTCTGCAGAGAAAAATGATGTGATGAGCAAATGACGGCTTTAACCGTCGAGAGTTTTCATGGAAAATCTGTGAGAAAATGTGATAATTTTCACTTCCAAGCATATAAAGAATGCTCAATTTCATATGGCAGTCATAATCAATTGAAAAAAGAAGTGTGTTTCTGAGCACGGTCATCGATATAAAAGTGTGCGGGAATGGGTTAAAAGTGTTGTTGCTAAATTGAAGAGCAACTCTTGTCCCTGGATGACTTATAATTTGTGGAAACTCAGTGGGAAACGCAACAGATTATTAAAGAAACACAAATTAGACTCCAATAACATGGTAATTCGTGAACAATTGTGTCATTTAAATAAAAAGATATCATCGGAGAAATATTATGCGAAGAAACAGTTTTATGAAATTATGTTTAGTAATGTGAACCAAACACGTTCACATTACTAAACATAATTTCATAAAACTGTTTCTTCGCATAATATTTCTCCGATGATATCTTTTTATTTAAATTACACAATTGTTCACGAATTACCATGTTATTGGAGTCTAATTTGTGTTTCTTTAATAATTTGTTGCGTTTCCCAATGAGTTTCCACAAATTGTAAGTCATCCAGGGACAAGAGTTGCTCTTCAATTTAGCAACAACACTTTTAATTACTGTAAATTTATCAACTAACTGATTATATTTCTCAATAATCAGTTTAAAAGTTGTATCAGGATCATTAGTATCAAAATACGTGCTTTCGAGAAAATCAACAAAACATGGAAAAACTTATAACTTATGGAAAAATATCAACCAGTTTTTAAATAGAAATAATTATAACTCCGATATTCAAACTATTGTCGTTAACGATGATAAATATAGTAATATATCTGATATAGTTGATATATTTAACGATTACTTTGTACGTATAGGTAATCCGTTGGGAGAAGCAATTGGAAGTGATAGAGATATTAATAAATTTAACACATTGCGTTCGAATCCTGACTCTATATTTCTATCGCCCACTACTCCTGCGGAGATTTGTAATACTATTTGTTTTCTGGATAATGGTAAAGGTAGTGGACCAGATAATATTCGTAATCAGGTTCTAAAGCGTAATGTAGCCTTCTTCTCTGAAATTATTGCGAAGTTAATAAATACAATTTTTCAAACCGGTGAATATCCTGGTCATTTAAAAATAGCCAAAGTTGTCCCAGTTTTCAAAAGTGGTGAGAAAAATCTAATTTCTAACTATAGACCTATTTGTACTCTATCTGTATTCGATAAAATTATTGAAAAAGTTATAAATTCGCGATTCAGGAGTTTCTTAAATGAATTGAACTTTTTCTACGCATATCAGTATGGGTTTAGAGAAGGTGCGGGCACTGATGTGGCTCTTGTTGAAATGACAAACATGATTTACAATGCTTTGGATCGAAAGGAGTATGTTGCAGCTCTCTTTCTAGATCTAAAAAAAAGCTTTTGATACTATTGATCACAAGCTGCTTCTCGATAAACTGTATGGTTATGGATTTCGTGGTGTAGCCTATAAATTGGTTACTAGTTACTTAAGTAATCGTCAGCAATATGTCATGATTAATGGAATTAGCAGTAATATTTTAACTGTTAAATGTGGGGTTCCTCAAGGCAGTGTATTGGGACCATTACTGTTCCTGATATTTATCAATGACATCTCGAATTTGCCCTTGATTGGCAAAATTCAAATTTTTGCACACGATACTGCAATATTTTATGAAACAAAAGTCCCTTCTACAATACAGAATAGCATGAAGTATGATATGAACATCTTACTGGAATACTTCAAATCGAATGTGATCTCATTGAATTTAAATAAAACAAAATTTATGATCTTTCATTCACCACAAAAACTTCCAATTGATTTGCCATATCTTAATATAAATAACGTTGTAGTTGATAGAGTTGAATATTTCAAGTACTTTGGAGTGACTTTTGATACGCACATGTCTTGGGTTGAACACATTAAATCCGTTTGTACTAAAATGGCTCCTTTAGTAGGATTGGTAAGGAAACTCTCGTATTTTGTGCCTTTATGTATTGAGACTGATGTACTTTGCATTTATTCATCCCAGAATCCTTTATGGAATTATTGTTTATGGAACGGCAAGTCGGAGCAAGCTAAAACCTCTTCAAATCATGCAAAACAAAAGTGTGAAAGCTTTCTTGAAGCTCCCTTTTCGAGTATCATCATTGTATTTATATGAAATTGAATCCAAAAGAATTTTGCCGTGCCGTTGGGTGCGTTGTATGATTACCAAGTTTCATTGTATACGTACAGGACATTAAATGTCTCTTCTACCTTATCTAATTTAGAATTTAGTAATAGTAATCATAAATATGGAACCAGATTTGCTAATGACATATCATGCGGATCTATTACAAACGAATTTGGACGCAGATCAATCCGATTTTCCGGTCCCTCAATTTACAACAGATTACCTGAGTCATTGAAAACCGTAATGAATATTCATCAATTCAAGAAACAATTAAAGATCTACTATAGAGAATTGGTAAATAATTACATTTTGTAATTTGTATAACTTTGAAATGCTTATATCTGACACATGTATGAGAAATATGTTTATTATAATGTTAATTTCCCTTTAAAGGACAGTAAATCCATTGGGGAATTGACATTATAATTTTATTGTAATATTATTTTATTGTAATATTATTTTATTGTAAATAAAGTTAAATAAAAAAAAAATAAATAATAAAAAAAAAACTGTACCTAGCACTATTATCCTCGAACTTGCTAATTTATTAACAATGCAAATATTGCAAAATGAGGCTTGTGACCTGATATATATTTAAAAATTCTTAGTTTAAGGTTATACCTAGGTATAAGAATTAATGTAAATTTTACGGGAATGTTGACTACGACTAATAATTGAATAAGTGCAGGTAGTCTCTAGACCATCTTTTCCAAAAGTCATCTACAATCTTTTGTACTAAATGCCAACGTGTTCTTAGCGTGCAAGTAACATCATTACTTTCTGGAACAACCTTTATTGGTCCGCCTATTAGAAAATGCACAGGTGTTAAAGATTCCAAGTTTTCCGGATGGTCGCACAACGTAGTCCATGGTCGAGAGTTTAAGCATGCCTCTATTTGAGCTATTAATGTTGTTGCTTCTTCAAATGTCAATGCGGTTTCACCTATGACTTTCTTCATGTGAATCTTTACTGACTTTACCCCTGTAAAAATCTGACCTCTGTCTAGATTTTGGTTTGTTTATGTGAATATTTGGGTTGCCACTGGTGAGTTCCAAATATTCACTGAGAATTAAACTAACTGTTGTTTTGCGTTTATAATTCAATTCAATTCTAGTTTTATTACTTCAATAAACCGGGTTTTATACATAAAATATTGCTTACGCATGAAATCGACAATAATTATATACAACAAAAGTACAATATAAAAAAGAAAGAAACATTAAACCTGTTGAATTTGCTACAATATACAATATTCCACCCGTGTCGCTACTGTGTCATCGACCGCTTGGAATATTGTGTTATTGCGCATGTTGACATTGATTCAACATATTCCCGGGCCTACTGATGTCACACCTCTGTTAAACCATGCTTTCGTTGGCTCTCTCTAGAGGAGATGGCGGCCGGTGGTTTGCAATGCATCTTCCTCTTAATTTGTTTGCTACCCAGATGACTCCTATTACTACAGCACTCCCAAATAGAATGTGAATCATTGCGTAATGGTGGATATGATGAGCACTCTGACGATGAAAGGTAATCTGTTCATCACCTTTCAATGATTCTAGCTGATCATCCAATCCGGTTGTTTCTGGTGTGGTTAGTAAATTCAATTGATCCACCTCGTTTGCCTTATTTTTGACCACAGCACTGAATTCCCGTAGGTTGTTGGCCCTATGCATTAAATGAGTCGCCTGCTGAGCAAATTTATTGATATTGTGTTTAGCTGTTCCTACAGCAATTAATTGAACGTCCGAGTCTTTGAGCACGCAACCGGATTCGATTTCCACTATACCGGAACCTACGATAGTATAAGATTGGATTCTAGACCCACATATGACATCGATTGTGATTTCGTTGGGTATCACATATATCCACTGATTGGCAGCGTGAAGTTTGATCCAATGATTACTAGCTTTGGTTGACCTAGTGCCGCATACGGTGTCCAATTCGTTCTTTCGTTGTAGTATTGCTACCTCACATGACGTTTGATTTGACGGAGTGTTGATAATTTGTGATACTTCGCATAAGAGATGTACAGGTTTAAATACTTGACATTTATGTACGTCTTCTCTGGTTAATAATGCGAAGTGTTCACGCCGATTGTCCATTGCTATATAGTCAGTGGAGCTAATGATTTGTGACTGAGTGCTTCCATGGATAATGTTGGGAATTGGGACTACAGCTATTAGTGTATAGTCCCACACGAACGATAGTGGTAACGTGATTTCAATTATTACATTTTTTTTGAGTTACTCGGCTGCGGATTTGCATGCTTTCATACACATGGTGGAGGTCGTGAATGTCGTGTCCTGGTAGAGTAATGGTTACCGGCACGCGTTGTCGAATGAATTGTAACTCTTCTTCCAACTGACTTGGAGTGAGTATGGAGGGATGCAGGACATCTTGATGAGCATGATAAATCACGTTGAGTAAGCTTTGTTGCGTGTCCTGGAGGCTCTTTAGAACTAGCATCATTTCAAAAATAGTCATTAGCGTAGATCGCACTCTGTCTTCATACGTTCTATATTCGTTTAACTGCAACATTTCCTGCCGCAAACGATGTTGATCTTTAATTAAGTTGTTTATAGATGCCGTGGTGAGGTTTGTGTTATGTTTTACCAAATTGATGGTGTTATCCACAATAGTTGTTTGATTTTTGATGAGAGTCAAGAGATAATTTTCGTCACTGTTAATTTGTTCAAAATAAGACTCATACTTGTCAGCTTCTCGCTGGGTGAGTACTCCAAATAGGTCCCCTAGTACAAGGCCCACTGAGTCACCGAGCCCTCGCTTCATCCGTTTACGATCCTTATTACTTTCAAATAACAGCTCGTTGTCTGCTATCAAATAATTATATTGAAATAAGAGTTGCTGAAGTATGATGTCACATTTTAAACCGGACAGCTCCCTACAAACTGATTGTAACTCTGTGTGGGCTCTTTTAAAGTTTTCAATTTCCTCCCAGTAGGAAGATAAATTGTATTGAACAACTAATGTCCATTTTGTCGCCACAATCTCCAACTTGCCCAATTCCTCGAAATGTATTCCAATAGAATGATTGAACGGACTTATTTCGATGTTGCTGCTCACAAGACCGAATAGGCAGCACACTGAAAGGATGGCTAGTGCCATGTGGTTCATTTTTCCTGTCGCCTTGGTTCGACGGTGAGGTTGTTGCCTGGATACCAGTTTGCTGTTTTGAGTTGGAATTGCACTGGCCTTCCCGGTGGTTGTTTCCCTGAGCGTTGCAATGGCCTTCATAGGTAACATCTCACTTGAATCGTCGTTGATAGGAAGTTTGCACAGCTTTGTTATTGGTCGTTTGTAGGTCGCGTCTTTACACTTTACTGTTACGATTCGTACCAAGTCATCTTTTCCGGCGTGAGTGTCTGTGATCCGTCCCAATTTCCAGCGAGTTGGGGGTAGTTGATCATCCTTTACCAATACTAGATCGTTTATTGCCAAATTTGGCTGGGAGGTTTTCCACTTGCTTCGTTGTTGAAGTTGGTGAATGTATTCAGAAGACCATCGCTTCCAAAAGTCTTGCGCCATTTTTTCGACCATGTGCCATCTCGTTCTTAATCCTATGTTGCTGATAGTCGCTTCCGGCATCGCCTTAAGAGCATCTCCAATGAGAAAGTGTCCTGGTGTTAGCGCTGTTGTATCTGTCGTATCGTTGGTTAATGCGATCAGCGGCCGAGAGTTGAGAACCGCTTCGATTTGAGTGGTGAGAGTAGTTAATTCTTCGAATGTTAGAGTTGAATCTCCTATTACTCTCTTAAGATGAAATTTCACGGATTTTATTCCTGCTTCCTAGATTCCGCCAAAATGTGGGGTATGAGGTGGTATGAAATGCCATGTCGTTTCATCACTGGCTAACATGGCTGCTACGTCGTCAGGTAATGTGGTCATCGCTGAACTGTACGTCTTCTTCATTACGGAATTTGCACCCACAAAATAGGTTCCGTTGTCAGAGAATATATCCGTACAAAGCCCTCGTCTAGAAACGAATCTTTTGTAGGCCGCTATGAATGCCTCTGTTGTTAGGCTGCTCACTATCTCAATGTGTATGGCCTTGGTTGTCATGCATACGAATAGGGCAATGTATCCTTTATAGGATTTGTTACCCCGACCCTTGGTGGTTCTTAGCTGGATGGGTCCTGCGTAGTCGATTCCCGTTTTAGAAAACGGTCTTCCCGGGCTCACTCTTGCTGATGGTAGACTACCCATTAGTTGCTCCATGTGTTTTTGTTTGTAGCGGAAGCAGGTTATGCATTTTTGTATCACTTGTTTTACAGCTCGTCTGCCATCGATGATCCAATACTTCTGCCTCAGCATTGCAAGGGTTAGCTGTGTGCCACCATGTAATGTGTTTTGGTGGGCTTCCTCAATTATCCGTTGAGTAATTATGTTGTTTTTGCTTAGAATTGCAGGCTGTTTGCTGGCGGTTGTCAGATTGGAGTTTTGGAGACGTCCCATCACACGGAGTAAGCCTTCGCCGTCTAAGAAGGGGTTTAATGAACCTAGCTTACTGTCCTTTTCTAGCTTTCTGTTATTGTTCATGCAGGCGATTTCTGGCCCGAAATCTTGGTCTTGGGTTATTTTTATAATTGCTGTTTCTGCTGCCTTAAGTTCATTACCGGTTAGCCAACCCTTATTACGGCTTTCTTGTTGGCAATTATTTATGAATCGTAGACAATATGCGACCGTGCGCTTGATTTTACTGAATGTGGACAGTCTGTTAAATAACTCTGCAAGTATGTGTGACCCTTTTATTACCGTCACCAGCACTCTCTTTTCTTCCAGCTCTGCTTGTAAATCTGATGGTGGGTCCGGAACGAATTCTTCAGTATTCCACTGCGGTGGCATAGTTGTTAGGAAGCTTGGTCCATGCCACCATAAGTTGTTGTCAATGAGCTGCTTGGGTGTTATGCCACGTGAGGCGGCGTCCGCGGGATTTTCCTGAGACTTCACGTGATGCCAAGTTGTTGTTGGTAGTGTCTTCTTAATCGTCGAGATTCTGTTTGCCACAAACGTTTTGAAGCGGCTTGGGTCTCCCTTAATCCAACAGAGTGTTATTGTTGAATCTGACCAAGCGTATGTATTAACGTTCTCAAGCTTCATGGTGTCTTGAACGTGTTTCAGTAATTTTGCCAATAATAAGGCCGCATTTAACTCGAGGCGAGGGATTGATAGCTTCGTTTTGCTTGGTGCAACCCGTGTTTTGGACATTAATAGCTGAGCTGCTGGTTTACCGTTGTCATCTACTGTCTTACAATAAACCACTGCCGCATAGGCGTGCTCTGACGCATCAGCAAAACCGTGTAGCTCTGTTTTGCATCTAGACGTTGTACTGAGCCATCTTGGAATTTTTAATCTTGATATCTCATTCAGGTCATCTTTGTAGTTCTGCCATTTGGCACTTATTCTTTCTGGTAGTTGTTCATCCCAGCTTATTCCGATTTTCCAAACATCCTGCATCATGATCTTGGCCATGATTGTTGTCGGCGACAGCCATCCTATGGGGTCAAAGAGCTTTGAAGAGTCAGATAGGAATGAGCGCTTGGTGTGCTGGTTGTTGGTTAGTTGCAGTCCGGCTATATCGAATTCAAAAATGTCTTCCGACGGGTTGTATAGTATTCCCAACGTTTTAATGGTGTCATTTAATTTTATTTGAATATTTCCGTTGGCCTGTTGCTCTCTAGGAAGGCTTTGCAATATTTTGGGAGAGTTGGATGCCCATTTTCTCAAATTGAATCCACCTTGCGCTGTGAGGGCTTGCAGATCTTGCAGCAACAGTAGAGTTTCGTCAATGCTGTCTGCGCCAGTAAGTAAATCGTCCATATAGAAGTCGGTCATCATTATTTTAGCTGCTTTTGGGTGAGTATTGCATCCTTCCTTGGCTACTTGAATCAATGTTCTTACCGCTAGGAAGCTGGCAGCGGTAGTTCCGTACGTTATTGTTTTTAGCCTATATGCTTTTATCGGCTCGGAAGAGTCTTGTCTCCATAATACTCGGTGATAGTCCCGGTCGTTTGTGTTGAGCCAGATTTGACGGAACATTTTCTCGATGTCGGCTGTCATGACAATCTTGTGCTTCCTCCACCTTAGTAGTATGTCGGCCAAGTCCTCTTGTAGTTTGGGCCCGGTCATCATGATGTCGTTTAACGAGACCCCAGTTGTTGTTTTTGATGATGCATCAAACACTACTCGAAGCTTGGTCGTTGAACTGCCTGGTTTGATAATGCCGTGATGAGGTATGTAATACGTATTATCGCCGCGCTCCACTTCTGGCTTTTCTTGTATCAACTCCATGTGGCTCAAATCTATGTATTCTTGCATGAATTGTTTATATAATTGTTCGTAGGCCGGATCTTTGACGAATCTTCTTTCGATTTGGAGAAGTCTGGCTACTGCTCTTTTTCTAGACTCGCCAAGTTTGACGTGATCGTCCTTAAATGGAATTTTTACTATGAATCGTCCATCTGTGTCTCGACTCAATGTTGATTGGAATGCCTCCTCAACTTGATTTTCTTCCGCTGTATGGCTCCTTTCTTCAGGAATGCTATCAACCTCTATAAATAATTTTAGTTGTTCCTCGATTGACTTGGTTGTCACCATGGTTGTTCTTGTTTTGGTGTTTACGTTACTCAGGCTGCCAATTACGACCCATCCGAACTCCGTGTTCTGTGCCATTGGTTCTCGATGGTCACCTTTGATAATACTATTGGTTATTATCAGTGGATAGTAATCTGCTCCAATTATGAGATCAATCGGCTGAGCTTGATTGTAGTATGGGTCCGCTAACTTTATGTTATTAAGATGGGTCCATGCTCTAGTGTCAATATCAGCTTCAGGTAGTTGTTGGGTTAGCTTGTTAAATATTAAAGCTTCGATGTCTAAGCTAAAGTCTCCATCAAATCTTGGCACAAGCTTAATGTTGATTGTATGCTTGCACATTCCTGCTTCGCTACCGCCAATGCCTGAAATGTTAACATGTGTTTTTCTCTTTTTGATGTTTAGCAGATTGGCAGCTCTCGATGATATTAATGTAGCTTGGGACCCTGAATCAATTAACGCCCTCAATGTGGTGAGATGTCCAGTGTCTGTGGCTACTCTGACCATTGCTGTTGGTAGTAATACAGGCCCTTGTTGTTTAACTACTAGAGTTTGTGTGATCCCCATGTTGGTTGATGCCTTGTTATTACCATGCAGAAGAGTGTGGTGATGTCCTTGGCACACAATACATCGTATTGCGGATCTGCATGGGTTACCCATTGGATGTCGCGTTAAACAACGTATGCAGGTAGCTGTTTCACAGACCAACTTGCTTCTGTCTAGCGTTGGCATTAGCTTGAACTGATTGCAGTCTTGCAGCAGATGCTTTCCTTGGCATCCCTTTACTATACACTGGCTGTCTACGGTTGAAGCGTGTACCCGTTTCAGTTGTACCATTGGTTGCGGCTGTGCGCTTACCACCTTGTTGAACCCCATAGCCTCTAGCGATTGGAATCTCCTTTCTATGAAGCTGAAGAATTCATTGATTCGTTTAGTTTCTCTCGGATTCTCTAATGATGTTTCGTAGAGCCTAGCGGTTTCCGGATCTAGTTTTTTGCCTAGAATGAACATCACTAGGGCTTCAAACGGAGAGTGTAATTTTAACTTGTTGATGTTGTGTAATATTTCAACTGTAGTGTCATGCAAATTACGAATTGCTGCCGCTGATGGTGCGTGTATTGTTGGTAAAGTTAATAATGAGTTGAAATACTTATTTGCTAATAATCTGGGGTTGTTGTATCTTCCTTGCAGTATTTCCCAGGCCTTGTTGTAATTGTCACCAG
Source organism: Nephrotoma appendiculata (assembly GCA_947310385.1). Lineage (NCBI taxonomy): Eukaryota > Metazoa > Arthropoda > Insecta > Diptera > Tipulidae > Nephrotoma > Nephrotoma appendiculata. The sequence goes on from OX371226.1 coordinate 4,578,061, forward strand.
TTGTTGAGAGGTGACTGATCAACTGGGCTGCTCCCTTTTGTAGATTTGCCTTCAAGTACGTCATTTTGATTGTGTCCGCCAGCTTGTTGTTGTTGTGGATGAGCTCGGTGAAAATATCGTTGAAGGAGCTCCAATGCTCATAATCGCCATAAAACGTTGGTAGTTCTATCTTGGGCAATTGTACCTTGACTTCTCCAGCCTGGTTCGAAGTCTCTTCTTTCCGGCTGCGCTGCCATCGCAATGTTGTTGAGTCCACTCTATCCTTGAGTGCCTCATAGTAGTTGTTTTGGAAGTAGGGAGCTGTTTGCTCTTGCTCTTCCATTTCTACTAAGAGGTTTATGTGCAAATCGTCAATTGCCCCCATTTCTTGCGATAATTGAGCCATTTTTAGCCTAATGAACTCCATTGGAATGTTGTTGTTGTCCAATGCTTCTTCAATTGATTCTAATCTTCTATGCATCATCCTCATCAGGACATCTTGCTTCTTGAGCAGCTTCTGGTTGTTGTATGCTACCCCTTTACTAGAATTTTCAGACTGATGCTGGTAGTCCTTACTGGATGATTCAGATGATAGGTTATTCTTGTTGGTTGATGAAGTTTCACCTCCTCGGTCGTTGTTATTTGACTCCATGTTATTTGAACGTGTTGGCTGCCGGTTGTTGTGGTAGCTCGAATCCCAATGTAAATTTCCTTTACAATGTGAGTTTTATTGTCCGCCGGTTGTTTTGGCGGCTCGAAGGACTATGTAAAAATCTGACCTCTGTCTAGATTTTGGTTTGTTTATGTGAATATTTGGGTTGCCACTGGTGAGTTCCAAATATTCACTGAGAATTAAACTAACTGTTGTTTTGCGTTTATAATTCAATTCAATTCTAGTTTTATTACTTCAATAAACCGGGTTTTATACATAAAATATTGCTTACGCATGAAATCGACAATAATTATATACAACAAAAGTACAATATAAAAAAGAAAGAAACATTAAACCTGTTGAATTTGCTACAATATACAATATTCCACCCGTGTCGCTACTGTGTCATCGACCGCTTGGAATATTGTGTTATTGCGCATGTTGACATTGATTCAACAACCCCTGCCTCCCATATGCCACCAAAGTGTGGTGCATCAGGTGGTATGAAGTGCCAGGTTGTCTCATCTTGTTGAAATACCCTTGCAATTTCTGGTTCTAGAGTTGCAATCTTCTTGCGTTGTTGTTTCAGTACTTGTTCCGCACCAACAAAGTTGGTACCAATATCCGAATAGATTTCTCTACACAACCCTCTGCAAGATGTGAACCTGTGGTAAGCTGCTATAAATGCATCTGTTTTTAATCCGCTGACTACTTCTACATGTAAGGCCTTGCACAGTTAAAAATGTTGCTACAATTTTTAATGCAACCCTTGCATTAAGGCTTATACGATGCAATCGTGTATCACATTCTAATGCAAAGCTTGCATTAAAAATAGTTATGATGCAGTTACATTAAAAATTACGGCAGTAGTGCGTTGAAAGAAAATTTCTATATAATCTGGGGTTAACTAATTTTTAGCGAATTAGTAAAAATTCGCTAAGTCATTGTGTATACTTTTAATATAAGCTTAAAACATTTTTCATGTATTTGCTGTGTAAGGACACCAATTGATTAACGTCAATTGAGTTGGAAGGAAGTAAAAAACTGCAATCTGTGGAATTTGCCTTATACTTTTAGTTTTAATACAAAATAATACAAGTATTAATACAAATACATATTTGGGAATTTCTAATGTAGTGTGCTCTACTGTTTAAAGTACTGGACTATACAATTTTAATGCTATTTACTAGAAAACATGATGCTTCCAAATGGATATTTTGATTATTTTTTTTATGCAATGTGCTATAAATTTTAATATAACTTGTATCAATTTTAACAAAATATTCCGTTAAACTTTAATGTAAACTATACAATAAAAATTAATGCAATTAGCATTAAAATCTGATATAATGCAACTTTTGCATTAGTTTGTAATGCAAGCTTGCTTCGGACCTATATGTAATTCATCTTGCATTACATAGGCCATATCTTTTCAACTGTGTGGTGGTCAGGCAGACAAATACCGCAATGTATCCTTTGTACGTGGTTTGACCTCTTCCTATCTTGTTCCTCAGTTGAATTGGCCCGGCATAATCAATACCCACCTTGCTGAATGGCCGTGATGGAGTTACTCTGCAGGACGGTAAATCATCTATTAGTTGGTTGAGGGTTATTTGTTTAAATCTGATACATGTAACACATTTCTGTATAATCTTCAATTATTCACTTGCTGATTCAGCTTTCCTTCGGTAAGATAATTGGCTGCTTTTGATTCATTGGTAGTTGCAAATTTTGTAAACGTCCGTGTAATCGTAATATCCCATCCTTGCTCATGACTGGATTTAACGCAGATAGTTTGGATTTTTTATTTAACAAAATCCCACTCATCAATGCCTGAAGTTCTTTACGGTGTTGTTCAATCCTAATTATTTGGACTTCCGCGAGTTTCAGTTCTGGTTCTGTCACTTCTTTCGACTGTCGCTGTTGTTTATGAACATGCACGTTTATGAACCTTTGGCAGTACACCAATATACGCTTTAACTTATGAATGTTTGAAATTTTATCAATTAATTCATGTAGCGTGTTTGCTTTAGATTCAGCGGTTATTGCGAGACAAGTGATATACCCTGCGCTGTCCTGGTTGCGATCAGGTTGTGCTTGTGGACCCTTGTACGAAGGTGTTGATGGCCATGCATCAGAATTTTCCTGCAAAAATGTTGGTCCCGTCCACCAGATCGAGCCTTGTGAGGTGATGGTGGCCGCTGCTAATCCTCTTGTTGCTAAATCAGCTGGGTTTATGTTTGTTGGTACGTAATTCCATTGTAGGTAAATTACCTTTAATCTGGGATACCCGATTGGCTACAAACGTTTCTAACTTCGTGATATCCGCTCTTATCCAGCTTAAAACTATGGTGGAATCCGTCCAAGCGAACATCTTTACATCCTGGATGTTCATTGTATTTTTACCTTATCTTAGAAGCCAGATGCACTACGTTTAGTTCCAGCTTCGGAACTGTCAGTTTTGTATTGATTGGAGCAACTCTGGTTTTTACTACTAGCAAACTGGTTGTAACTTGCTCGAACGTATTTGTGATTCTTAAATAAACCACCGCTGCATATGCTTGTTGCGAAGCATCTGCAAATCCATGTAACTCTGATTTTTGCGTTGACGTTGTTTTAACCCATCTTGGTACCTTTATTTTGCATAATTCTTCTAATTCGATCTTATACTTTTTCCATTTTTCTTCAATAGCTTCTGGTAGCTTGTCATCGCACTGTGTATCAGTTCTCCAAGTGTCTTGCATTAACAGCTTTGCTGTTATTGTTATCGGTGATAACCAGCCGACAGGATCAAATAATGTTGAAGAGTTGGACAACAGTAGACGTTTCGTTGGTTCTTCCGTTGAAAGATTTAGCCTGGTCAGGTCAAATTCAAATGTATCATCCTCAGGACTATAGAGAATCCCTGGTGTTTTTATTATGTGGTTGATTTTTAAATTAATCATTCCTTTTGCACGTAGGTGCTCAGGAAATCCTCCGCTCCGTGCAAGTTTTGCCATCTGTTGTTGAATGGTTACGACCTCCTCAACGCTGTCACCCCCAGTCAGTAGATCATCCACGTAAAAATCTCTTTCCATGATCTTTGCAGCTGCCGAATAGTTGTTCTTTTCATCTTCTACCAATTGCATTAATGTTCATACAGCAAGAAACATCGCTGCCGTTGTTCCATAGGTAACCGTTTTTAGTTTGTATTCTCCTATTGGTTGTGATGGATTTTTTCGCCACAATATGTGTTGTAAGTTCTGGTGACCATTATGCATCCAGATTTGCCGAAACATCTTTTCCGCATCTGCTGTTAGCACGAATTTGTGTGTTCGCCACCTCAAGATGATGTCAATTAGTTCACTTTGAATTTTGGGGCCCCTCATCGTTATGTCATTTAACGATAATCCCGAAGTAGTTTTGCTCGATGCATCGAATACTACTCTTAGCTTTGTGGTAGTACTTTCATGGTTGATCACTCCATGATGTGTAATATAGTATACTGGATTCTCATCTGGATCATCTTATGCCAATTGCATATGTCCCTGCGCTAGATAGTCTTCCATAAATTCGCGATATAATTTAGGGAATGGTTTATGTTTCAGAAATTTTCTTTCGATTTGCAGTAATCGTGCTACTGCTTTTTTTCTGGATTCTCCTAGCATAGATGGTTCTACTTTGAACGGTAAATGTACCACGTTTTTCCCATGTGGTAGTCGCGTTGTGCTTTCTGCATATAGCTTTTTAGCGATGCTTCCTCCTGGGTATGTGTTTTTTCTTGCGGAATGGCATCATTTTCAATTAATAAGTCTAGTTTTGCTTAATTGTTTTGGTTGTGACCATTGACAACATTTTATCTTCCTGGTTATTGCCTGTGCTGCCCATTATGGCGTCCTCTAATGATGTTACTGTTTCCAATTAGAGGATAGTAGTCAACCCCGATTATTACGTCAATGCTATTGGACTTGTTGTATTGTGGATCTGCAAGTTGTAAATGCTGTAAATGTGCCCATTTGTTGGTATCAAAGTCCATGTCTGGAGTATTATCAGTTAATTTTTTAAACACCATTGCTTCAAACTTAATTTCAAAGGAACTCTTAACTTAATTTCAAAGGAAGATAAAGTTAGTTCGACCTTGTGACTGCACACTCCGGCTTCCTTTCCTACCATTTCTGAGATTTTAGGGTTTCCTTGTTTCTGCCTAGCCTTAAGAAGATTTGCTGCCTGTGTGGATATGAATGACGCCTGAGAGCCTGGGTCAATTAATGCTTGAAGCGCATGCATTTTCCCTCGCTTGTTGTTAATGCGATTAGAGCTGTAGGTAATATCACAGGACCTAATTGTGTTGTTAAATATCTTTTAGATACTCGTTGCATATCTGCGTTTGAATCGATGTGCAGTCCTGTGTTATACTTTCCATTGCATATGTTACATTGGTTTTTCTGCCTGCATACATATGTTTCATGTTCTGCTGATAAACAGTTTCTCCATAATTTATGAAGCATTGCCATTTGCGATCTTTCACTGGAATTTAATTTCCTAAATCCTCCACAATCATTAATTTTATGTCCCCCTCGGCAGTAGACACAGATATTTGTTGTTGTTAAGAAGGTCTTTTTAACTATTTGAGCTTTGTTTTCACGTGAGCTGGTTGTTGGTAGGATTAATAGCTTTTGGTTGCCATTGGCCTCTAATGATTTGAACCTTCCTTCCAAAAATTTTAAAAATTCCGTTGTTGTTTGGAATTCCCTTGGATCTTCTATAGAGTCGCCTTGACTCATTGCCTAGTTTTTTAGTTAAGATGAAGATTATTATTGAGTTCCACGATTCAATGTTTACTCCTGCGTTACGTATTCCATACAAACATTCAATTGTTGTATCGTGAAAATTTCTCAATGCCGCTGCAGACTCGATGTTTATATTTACTTGACTGAGTAACGTATTTAAATATGTTGAAATCAGTAGTCTTCTGTTGTTATATCTGCTATTCAAAATTTCCCAGGCGGCTTGGTAATGGATGAGTTTGGTGAATGTGTCACGAAATCCACTCCACTTCTGGTAATCTCTAGCAAATATTGTGATTTGAATTCGTGGTAGCCAAATGTCCGTTGTTTAGTTTGTTGGTATAATTTTTTCGGTTTCTTCTATCCTCGTTGTTATTTGAATGATTACTGCTTGACACTTGTTATCAATGTTCTCGAAGTACTGTTCTGTGAAGTACTTTATACGTGCTCTTCCTCATCAGTAACGAGCATGCAAATTTCCTCATGGAGCTCAGCTATTTGTTCCATGAGTTTTTGCTTCACTCCAAGTGACAGTTTCATTGCCGGTTTTGGCCCAGTCACGACAAGGTTTTCAACCTCATCAATCTTCCTATAGAGACTCCTCATCCGAATGGTCTGTCGTTTGATTAATTGCTGTAACTCTGGATTCATTGTTTCCAAACCTGCCTCTTTGTTGTTACTGGTGTTCGACTCTGGTTGCCTTATACTGCGATGATCTGGGACCGGTGTAAGTGGTGGGCCGTTTAGTTTTGCATGCATTATAATAATAAATTCATTATATTTTCCTACTACACTAGTTACCATTTTAAAGTACGGGTGCTCTAATTTGACATCTTTCAGCTTCCTTATTTGCTCATCTGTTTCTTGAAATTTTGTATAAAGCTCTTTTAATTGTTGGATTCGGTTGGTGAGGTAAGTTTTTGTTTTCCTCTCTGGGCCATCCTACTTATAATTAATACAAATTTTATCAATCTGAGTCGCAAGCTCTTCTTGATTGAATGCAAGCGTTTCCATTTTTGAATTTAGGCAGTTCTTGTTCGCCAGTTGATTAATTATCGCGTGTTACTTCTTCTAATGTAGAATATGCGTTTGTTTTCGCCTGTTCTTAATGGCTCGAAGGACCACTGTTTAGTTCAGCCTCAGCTTGAACTAATTTAACACTTTTAATACACTTTTAGTGGCAAAATGACGTGTGATTTGAGGATTCTTGGAACGCATGAGGATTTCTGGTATATAACTAACTGCTGACATAATTCTTGTAAAAATTTACTCCGAATGTTTGGTTGCCGATTTTAGGGATGGATTATTACCAGAATAAACTATATACGCTGCTTATCCTGCCACGTCCAAAATATTATAGAAAAATGCAAGTGGACATTGATTCAACCTCTTTTTACATGAATATTCGCTTATCATTTTGTCCATATTGTCGACTTCTGGATTTCCTTTTCATAGTGCATAGTCAAAAAAGAACTACAGCTTTCCTTTTTTTGGAATCTACAAACACATTGTGACGTTATCGCTAAATCCACAAATGGAGGATTCGATACGTTTGCCTTTTACAATGAGGAATTCTGCTGGTATGGTTGAAAATTTATAATTGAGCATCAAACTAGTGAACAAAAAACGTAGAAAATCGTATGAAAACGTAGAAAAAAAAGTTGATGCATAGAAACGATGATTTCTTACCTCTCTTTTCTTTCTAAACACGAAAATAAAAAAAAACAAAATGTTCCAAAACTCACGAAAAAACAACTTTGATGTCACGATGGGGTACGTACACTCACCAAGCTGCTTTTGACAACTGCTGCAGACGAACTAACGGTCGCGGCGCTATCACAGTGGCATAGGTACAAAAATGTACCCCTTGACTACCGATAGATCTCGTTACGAGTTTAGATTTCGAAGATTTAGATATCTAAAATCGACGAGAAACAGCGTGGGGTTCGTACATACCCCACATGCCAGGTAAAGGTTAATCGTTGCTTAGTGCGTTTCGAACGTTTCGTTACTTTTACTAGTATTCGACGCATAGATTATACGTTGCCGCATCTCCTGATCGGTCTGGTTTACTCTTTCATAAACCAGCTCCTTATAATAACCCCACAGAAAACACAGTCTTACGTTCAGATGTTGTCTCGCTACTTGTAAATAGTAAGGGGGAGCTCCATCATGCTGCAGCCACATATTTCCACGTGTTTGTAGAGAAACATCATTGTTTAAAAAAAACCATTTTCCGAAATAATTTATTTTTAGTTAATATAATTAGTTAACTTAATTTATTTTATATAATAAAAAAAATATTAATATTTTGTGACCAAACGTCCTCGACGTTTATCCTTAGTTCGATCACTGTATAATTGGTAAACATACATACTAGTCGTTTCAGCACGGACCATCAATTCTCTGTCGGGTTGAGATCTGGTGAATTGTCTGGCCACGGATGAATGTTTATTTTTTTACTGTCCAAGTACTTTTTAACGCTTAATGTATTGTGATATGATGCGCCATCTTGCCGCATCGTTCCTTAAACAAAATCTATTGGTGCCCCTTTGTAAACGTTTTGTTTACTTGTATTGTTAATTTTACAGACATTTAAAATATTAAGAGTGTACATATTTCAAGGATTGTAAATATTATAAATAAGTGTCGTTTTATTTTTTTTTTTGTTCTGTGTCCGCGAAAGCTAATAGAAATGGTGGCTAGTAATTGTGTTATTTGTGCTAGTCAAAACGATATAAACGTCATTAATTGCAGTGGTAATTGTAAAAGGCTGTTCCACTATAAATGTGTGGGCCTAAAAAAATCATCATATGACTTTATTGTTAAGTGTATTAATGTGCATTGGTTCTGCGATGATTGTAATAACTTTTACAAGATGCAATGTGATAAATTTACTGATTTATCTGAACTATGCCATAATATTAATAGTACAGTGAAAAGTTTGTCACCATTAGTTTTGGCCAATGAAGGTTGTGTATTTTCTAGTAAAGGTAGCTCTAAAATTTACAAACAAATACCTGCTACTAAAAATTTAACTTTTGCACGAAAACCTGTGAATGAGAATGTTGTGGGAAATGCACCACATTCTGTTATATTATCTTCAGATGCCGTTTCTTCATGTGCTTCTAGTGGGGATATTAACCATTACCATCATCTGTCAGATTTTGGATTGTGTGCTAATTCGTTGTTAACTCAGGATTCGTGTGCAGTTGTAAATGTTCCCGAATTTTCGGAAATTCCGGTTGCTTCCTGTAGTTCATCTATTGGAGTATCTGCTATGTCTCCTTCTGTGTCCAGTGTGGATAATAATCTTAGAACTACTGGATTGTTCTCTGATATGCTGATAAATCCGCAATCAAGTTCATCTTGTGATAATGATGAAACTGTTACAAATAATTTGGAGTTGCAAAATGATGTTATTATTGGTACAGCTACGGAGTGTACTTTACGTACTGTGGAGCCGCGTTCACAAGTATTTATTTCAAGATTACATCCTGATGTGAATGTAGATAATGTGAAGCTGTACTTACGGGATCATTTTAATATAAGTGATGTTAAAATTCATCGATTTAATCCAAAAAGTGCCAATGGGTTTATTCAAGATTATTCATCGTTCAAATTATCAGTTTCCAATGTTCATATGGATAAATTGTTAACTGCATCCTCGTGGCCGGCTGGTATTCTAGTGAATAAATTTGTTTATAAGTCTAGAAGTAATCCTTTTTTAGTAAAACTGCAACCTCCACAAAGAGTGATATAGAGATTCAATTTGATAAATCTCCTTTAGATGTTATTGATCATTCCATTTCAATTGATAAATTGCATTCTAATAATAATTGCTTATTTTTTGGTCATCTGAATGTACGTAGTTTGACGTTGCATTTATATGAGATAATAATACTTTTGCATAAATTTAATTTTGATTTTCTAGCTGTGTTTGAGACCTGGTTAAATAACAAAATTTCAACTTGTTCTCTTCAAATTAATAATTACAAATTTCTGAGGTCTGATCGTATTAATGGTCGTGGTGGTGGAGTGGGATTATACTATTGATCTAATTTGAATGTTAAAATGTTATCATGTGGTTTAAATGGTAAAGTCGAATTTATGACATTTGAACTGTTTGGTAAGTCATTTTAAATGATATCTGTAAATTTCTTATTGTTGTTTTTTATCCCACATTCCACTACGAGAGGAGACATTACAAGTATTTATGATATTCTTACTGATTTATTACAAGAGTATGAAAAAGTGTTTTGTTTGGGTGATTTTAACTTTAATATGCTAAATAATAATTTATTGACTGGTTGTTTTAACATACTTAATTTACATTTTTTGCCGTTTAGTGCTACGAGGTTAGAAAGCCTTTTAGACTTGATTGTTGTTTTTAAGCCTGACCGACATAATATTATCAGTTATGGTCAATATTCTGTTCCTTCAATATCGGATCATGATTTAATTTTTGCTTCTTATAAATGTTGTCGCACTAGAGATAAGTTAACTTATTCTATTGTGCCCAATTATAGGGAAATTAATCATATGAATATTTTGTAAATTGTTTTTTCTCCTTTGATTGGTCTAGTCTTTATTGTTGCTCTGATGTAAATATGATTGTTGATTTATTTAATTCAAATTTCTTACATTTATATTCTATGTGTGTGCCCCGTAAAAGAGCTATTAACAATTGTCGCACAGCTCCGTGGTTTAACCAGACGATATTAGATTCAATTCAATATAGAGATTTGAAGTATAATAATTAATTATAAAAGGAGTGGATTAGATGCTGATTTTAGTTCCTATAAAAGGGCTCGAAATAAAACTACTAAGTTTATCAATCAAGCTAAGTATAGTTTTTATTTTGGTAATGTTTATAACTCTAAAATTACTTGGAATAATTTAAAAAAAACTTGGTATTTCGTGTTCTGTTGCTAAAGTTGACATAAAGTTCACTGCTGAAGATATTTTAAATGATATCTGTAAATTTCGCGAAGATTTAGTGGTTCTGCCATTGCCAGATATTGGATCTGTTGATCCTGATGATAATTATAAATTTGCTTTTGATTGTGTTGACGAGCTAATTGTCTTGAGTGCTATCCGTTCAATTAAATCTAATGCTATTGGATACGATAAAATAGATTTTAAAATTATAAAATTATTTATTGATCTGTTTCTTCCACAAGTGACATATATAATTAATCAATGTTTGTCAAAATCAGTTTTTCCGAATTTGTGGAAAGTTGCTTCTATTGTTCCAATTCCAAAAATGATATTGTTGCCAGTCTTAAAGATGTTCGACCAATAAGTATACTACCTGCCCTTTCTAAGGTGTTAGAAAAAGTTATGCAAACCCAGGTTCTGCAGCATTTTAAAAATTTTGATTTTCTTTGTAAATTTCAGTCAGGGTATAAGCATGGTCACAGTACTACAACGGCTTTGGTACATATTGTTGATGATCTTTCTTCAATCTTGGATGGGCATGGTTCGCAAGCTTTATTGGTTTTATTGGATTTCTCTAAGGCGTTTGATAGTGTTAATCATATACTTCTACTTCAAAAGCTTTATTTATATTATAAATTTTCTAGCTCTGCAATTAATATGTTGTACTCTTATTTGCATAGTGGGGAGCAGTTTGTTAAGCATGGTGTTAACTGCTCTGGAATGGGTAGAGTAACTCTAGGTGTACCACAAGGATCAATTCTGGGTCCCTTGCTTTTTTCTATATTTATAAATGATCTTCCATGGCGAATTCGTCATTGTTCTTTTCATCTCTATGCTGATGATTTACAACTGTACATCGGATGTAAAGCATTAGGATTGAATGAAGCTGCAATGAAATTGAACGAAGATCTTAGTGATATCTTATTATGGTCTAAATTTAACTCACTGGCGCTTAATCCCAATAAAAGTAAAGCATTATTTTTATGTAAAAGTAATTTGAATATTATTAAGCCTACTCTTGTTTTGGGTGATGACACAATTAAATTTGTTCCGACTATTAATAACTTAGGACTGATATTAAATTCCAAACTTACTTGGTGTGATCATATCAGTATATTGTGTCAACGTGTCAATTATAGTTTATATTCGCTAAGATTAATAAAGAAATTATGTCCAATTCAGTTGCGAGTATTTTTGGTTAAAAGTTTAGTTGTACTTTGTTTATGTATTGTGATGTGATTTATAGTGGATGTGACAGTTTCTCTCGGCGTCTACTTGACATTACATTTAATAATTGTATTCGATACGATCATGGCCTCAGAAAATTTGATCATATTCCTAGTTTAAAAACTTCTATTTTGGGATGCACTTTGTTCGAGTATTATCATTATAGAATAGCTGTATTTATTTTCAGAATTATTACCTCTGGATTGCCTCTATATCTTTATGAAAAATTAAATTTTTCCAGGTCTCTGCGCACTGGAAACATCAATTTGCCCCTTAACAAAAGTAATATGTATAATAATTCGGTTTTGATGAATGCGTTTATTGTTTGGAATAGTTTACCCTATGAACTTAAAAATATTAGTTCTCTTAAAATGTTTAAAAAACTTGTATATTTAACTGTACAGGAAAATGTTTAATGTAATTATAATTTGTAATAATATTTTTTTTTACCCCTTTGTAAATAATTTTGTATATTGATGAGATTGTTAATTTTTCTTTTTTTGCTTTCTTATAATTATTATTATTTTTTTTTTCTTCTTTTGTGATTTTTTCTTTTTCATAGTATAAAAGCTTCGGCTTATGCTTGTAAATAAATATGTAATAAATAAATAAATAAAAAATAAAAAAAAATATACAGCTCCATAACATGACGACCGGTGGATGTTTGGCTGGTTTTTCCACGCAGTCCTCATTATAGCGTTCGCCTGGTCGCCTGCACACGAAACTGTGAAATTCCGGGACCACCTCTAAGCGGCACTCGTCGCTAAACATAACCTATGCAATTGAAAAACAAAGTTGGTTAGTATTTTTCATGTTTGAACACAGCTAAAGAGAATTGGTGTTTTTAAATTTGCAACTTACCCTATTCCAATCGAATTCTGTGAATCCCTGATGCTGCCGGGCCCAAACCAGTCGTTGTTGTCTCATGCGTGGAGTGGGACGAGACTTTTTTGCTGGGCGTCTGCATATTAGTTGATTTTCTTTCAGATGACGTCGTACTGTTCTTTCCGATATTTTCACTCCAGGCTCGATAATCGCATTTGTGATTCTTCGAATTAGTGCATGGCAGTCTTCCAATGCAACACGGACTATTTTGCGATCCACTCGATTTGATGTTCTCCGTTTCCTACACACACAGACAGACACGTTTACGCGACCGCCCATTTAAATTAGTCATAAACAAGAACACGAAAGTGACTCAGAAAAAATAGTAGGAGGAAACTTAAAGACGAACAGAAAAACTAGTATTATTGTGTAAAAACGTTGAAATGATGTAACCGCGCAAGTTTTTGACCAACGACTGTAATTCATTCAAGTCATTTTGTAGAAACTTAGATAGACTTCTCCATTGATTCGACGTAGGAGTTCAAATGGGTCAACTAATTTTCCGTCGACTGTTAGCGCCCACATGTTCACTATAAATTGATGTTGAAACTTACTACACCGTAATACTACTTTTAGATTTACGCGGGCCCAATGGAGCAAACTGGGAATATTGAATATCCCTTACCTTTTAAAACATGTTTCCTCACTCCATAAAATGTTGTTAAAAAACTGTTAAATTTATTGCACATGGTAAGGGTGCGACTGATTTCGTTTTAAAATACGATGCAACGTGGACCGTGGCACTCCCGAACGTCTTGATAAACAACGAGCACTTTTGGATGGGTCGTCCGTTGTAAGTGTGTTTTGCAAAGTGCCTACTTGTGGTGTGCATATTTGCGGTGGGAATAAGCTACATGGTTAATGACCTTTTAATTATAAACGTTCGAGTATGGAACTACTAATATGAATTAAAAAAATTTTTTTATTTTTATACCAGAAAGTTTGCTTAATTTGGACTACCAGATTTGCTTAAAACAATTGGTATACTTTAGTTTACCATTTTGTTAATCATTTTGTTTTATTTCTGACAAAACATCTATTTAAGATCAAGAAATATTGTTAAATGCATTTTTTAATAAACACGACTTCCTTTGTGAAAAAATTGATAAAAAACCATCTGTTGTGAATATCATTAGTGTCGCATATTTTTCTGTTAGTGGGTGAAATTTCTGTAGTACATTCTTTTCCCGCTCGCTGGCGTCACTTAAACATTAACAAAAAAATATAAAAAAGAATTTACAAAACCATTGTTTTTATTTGACAGAAGATAATGCTTACAAAAATGATATTATTATAAAGGCACACTCTTTAAGATCGTATTAAAAAAGAAAGTTTTTTGGTGGGTTCGCATTAGGGTGGACCAAATTTTCGAAAGTTCCAATTTCTAACGGGACACCCCCTAGAAATGTAAGGTTATGCTAAAAACCTAAACAGAAAAAATATTGGGTCGATCGAAGGTCGTTTAGAGGTCGCGACTTGAGCGCGAAGTTCGATAAAAACGGTATTTTTTCAATTTTTCACTTTCAAACGAACAGAAAAATGATTTAAAATTTATTTTAGACATAATAAAAATTGCGGTGAATAGAGGAGATAATTACCTTTCCAAAACATCAAAGATAACGAAAATCGGTTTACAAATAGCGAGAATATTGCTAAATTTCCAAAATACAAAAACAAGACCAACTATTTACTATATTTTTTTTTATTATTAATGCATAATGTTTCTTCTATACAATGATATTAAGAATTAATTTTTATGATGAAAATGATCAATCTAGGATGACCTTCTACTCATTAAGGATGTTTTATTATATGTTGCAAACTTCTGTATGTAGTCATTTACGACTTGTAGTAAAATATTGCATGTCATCAACATTTCTTGTTAATTTCTTATTTTAATCTTGTATTAACTTAACACCACGAAAATTTGTGGAAATCTTGAACCGTTTTAAAAAATCGACAGTGTTTGGCAACAAAATCTGTCGAGATGTTGACAAGGAAGATATAATAAGCTTGAATCCAGTTTCTGCTCTAAAATAATAGCTGCTCCATATTATCTTCCTGTATTTGTATATGTTGTATCGAAGCAAGCCACCACGACACCGTCAGCTGCTCTCTAATCGAATAAGCATTAGAAAATAGCCTCCACCATTTCCAAACCAGTTAATCTTGATATTTTTGGAACGCCCAGTAGCTGTTCTCCATCTATATGGAAAATAATCACCGGTAAATGATCCACGGTCTCCGTTCCAGACAACTCCGGAAGTAATTTTCCATCCCAATGTGCTACACGTGTTGTAAACTTGAAAGTCGATTTAACTGATGCTGTTGTTCGATTCAAAACGAGTTCATCAATAGAATGTCCAAAGTCTTGGACTTATATATTATATCCTTTCGCTGTCACTCTCCGATGACGAAAATAATGCTTGTGAGTCTATTGGCATTGATTTACTTTTTCTTCAAGATATCTTCGTTTACGATTTTTATCTACCTTCGTACGTTCAGATTTCCGTTTTTCTTTTTCAATTTCAAATTGACTGGCTCCAGCCAAATATCCGGAACTCCCTTTCTCACGCGATGACAAGAGGAATCGCTTATCGCCCTCACTGGTCATCATGGACAATTGTCCTTGCAAGGCATTAGTGTGTGCGATATCGAAAATATCATCCAGTTTACTATTAAAGGCAATTTTGCTTTCACGGTTAAGTTTTGAAGGTTTATTTTTATTCTTTAGAAGATTTTTTCACTCATCATGCAATTGTTCCAATTTTTCAATGGAATGTTGTTCCTTTTTCACTGGAATTCGGGCTTTTGACCAAAAAATAGACACTCCTTGCACTTCCTGGATTGTCAAAGCTGCACTTTCACGATTCGTTACCTCTGATGTTTTGGAAAGGTAATTATCTCCTCTATTGACTTTAATTTTTATTTAAGCAGAAGAAAAATTTTAAGTAATTTTTCTATTCGTTTGAAAGTGAAAAATTGAAGAAAATACCGTTTTTATCGAACTTTGCGCTCAAGTCGCGAACTCTAAACGACCTTCGATCGACCCAATATTTTTTTGTTTAGGTTTTCAGCATAACCTCACATTTTTAGGGGGTGTCCCGTTAGATATCTCAACACTTTTTTTTCCCCATACAAACGTGGACCACCCTAGTGCGCATGCGATTTCCAAAAACACTAAAAGTGGAATAGCTTTTGCACCATCAACAATTTGAAAAAACTTCACTTTGCTGTTTTTGTTGGAAATGAGATTGATATATATATATGTATATATATATATATATATATATATATATATATATATATATATATATATATATATATATATATATATATATATATATATATATATTTATTTATTTATTTATTTATTTATTTATTTATCTATAATGACATTTTTTTTTAATCTTATTATTATCTTGAATTAATTAAATAGAACATAATTATTATACTTAATACTAGCTAAATACTAATTCTTTCTTTAATAAATACACTCAATAGTCCCAAAAACTGATTGTATTGTAACTCTCGTAATTCTCCCAAAGTATAGAAATTGCTCAGAGAATTATATAATTTGACTCCATTATACCCTAAGGATCGTTGCGAAAAAGATTTACTATACATTGGTAATCGATAATGTGTGTTTCTGGTATAGTTATGAACGTCTCTATTAGAGCATAACATTAAGTCCAAGTATTTTGATAGAGCTCCGTTTTCAAGGCGAAACATCAACTTCAAAACGTTGTAGTGTATTCTTTGGTTAATAGACTTCCATCCTAGTACTTTAAGCATTTCACTTATATGTGTCCTAATATCTGCTCCTAAAATACCTCGCATGAATCTGTTCTGAATTTTTTGGAGACGATATATTTGTGATTGATTCATTATGAATAACACTGATGAACAATAATCAATATGTGGGTCCAACAATTGATTCGTAAAATATAATTTTTGTTTCACGTGGCATTTTATCCTTAATTCTATTAAATAAACCTAACTTTTTATTCATTTTTTTAGCAACATAATTCAAATGATCATTAAAATTTAACTTTTCAACCCCAAGGTATTTATATTGTTTAACACGTTCAATGACTTCAGTATCTACTAATATATTTTGATTACATTCTAGTATTGTTTTTATTGACATCACCATGTACTTTGTTTTAGAGATGTTAAGTGTTTAAAACCTGAGATTTTCAGAACCTTTCAAACCAAGCAGAAATTTGCACTCTGTACGTAGTTATATCACAAGAACTAAGATAATCTAAGAGTTGGATACGTACTCGTAACTTCACCGATGATTACACATTTTACTAGAAAATTTATTAGGAAAAATAAAAAATAGAATATGACTTTTTCATCCAACAGCGACTTATCATCGACTTTCGTTCAATCAATCAGGTGGCAATTTTTCCAGAACTTCTTCCAAAGATCATTTAAGAATCCCATTTTCATCCAGCATATCCAATCCTATCATAATCGGTTGAGAAACTACAGAGTTCCGTCCCAGGTGGCCATATTCCAGAAATTCTTACAAAAATCATTTAAAAATCCCATTGAAAGAAAATTGTTCTACGATAAATTGTGTCCACGATAAACTGTTCTACGATAAATTGTTCTACGATAAACTGTTCCACGATAAATTGTTCTAATATAAATTGATTCCACGATAAATTATTTCCACGATAAATTGTTCTACGATAAATTTATTTATTTATTTATTTATTTAGCATAAAGGATAAAGCATAGCTTTTCTATCCATACAAAAATGTATACAAAAAGTAATCTAAAACATAAATTAAAATGTATTCTTAACAAAATCAAACAACAACTTTTTAAATTTAGTAAAAGGCTTCACACGTCTAATCTCAATCGGCATCTCATTCCAAATTGTGAAGGAGGTAAACAGAGGCGATTTGTTGTAGATGTTTGATCGGTTAACAGGCAGCATTATTTTACCATTTCGATTAGACCCAAATTTTATTTTCTCATATAAATATGAAGGAGCACGATTATTAATGACTTTTTATAAAAGTAATAACACTCTAAAGTAAAAGAATTGAATCATAGGGCAACCAAAAAATTCTTTAAACTTAGCTGATATGTGATCAAATTTTCTCAGCCCATTAACATATCTAACGGCATTATTCAAAGTAACTTGCAGCATGGTACTTCAGGTAGAATCACATCTTAAAAAAAGAAATTCGCAATATAGTACGTGGGGAATTATTAATGATGTAACCAACAAAATTCGAACATTTTTAGGGCAGATATTTTTATTAAGCTTCAAACCATACAAAGTAGAATTGATCTTACCACAAACATTAACAACTTGAGTATGCCAGGAGAAACTCCACTGGGAAACTTCTTTTAGAAATCAGAATTGGTTGTGTTTTAGCGATGTTCAGTGAGATTCCATTAGACTTGGACCAAGCCAATACATTGGATAGATTCAGATTAATATTGTTAAACCTTTCCAGTATACTTTCACTAGTACCACCAAGATAAATTTGACAATCATCAGCATACATGTGATATTTGCAGTATTTTATTGCTTGTGGTAAGTCATTAATAAAAAGGGAAAACAGAGTTGGGCTAAGTATATAGTACCTTGAAATACACCTACACCCAACCCAACAAACAATTTTTATTTTATAGTAGTAATTGTAATATTTCCATCACCAAATTATTTAACCCAAGTTTTATAGGTTAGTGTTCGAAACTTGATCGTTACCTCTATAAACCCCTTAAAGAGCTTAAATGGAGGAGTTTATAAGGGTTGCCGGCGCTTGATTATGGTAACATTATATAAATTCCGGTTTTTTAATTTAGTAACGAAAACATCCTCATTACCTTAATATAACTTGAAAACATTCTTTATAAAGGTATTAGAAACGTTTCCATAACCTCTCGTAAATGTCAAATTTTGCTTTTGTCTTTCACTATTGTTACTTTTATAAAAATATTTCATAAATACAACAATACATTAATTTGTTACTAGTTTTATAAACAAACAAAAAATGTTAACATAGTTCTCCATCGTTTTATAATTTAATTTAATATTTTATATTCATTAAGCATAATTATGTACATTATGATTGCGATTTATGGGCCTATTTGATGGAAATCAACTGCGATTAAAATTTTACTGTGATTATTGTTGCTGATAGGACTAAAAACAACAACGCGCCTCAAAAATAAGCAATTTTTAAAATTTTAATTAATTACGATAAATAAAAGAAAATTTAATTAGATGATATTACATCTTCAAATTAATTTTTTTATTGTTCTGGTATACCAAGCACATCAAAATATTTGTTCTCTTTGCATTATTAATTAATTTGGAACAGATATTTGTGTTTTAAAAAATTGCGTCTAGCCTACATTTTATAATGGACATTGGCAAAAAATTAGAAATGGCCGAATGAATGGAGTACCTCTATAAAAACTAACGTAGTGCAATATAAACTGTGAGTTCATTATATAAACGGAGTTACTCATATAAAACATTTAGAAATATTAAAAACGTCTGTGCCTCGAAATTGTGTTCTTATATACCTTTTGGAAAATGTTGTTATCTCTAATCGCGTTATGTAATTAATAGTAACATTCATGCTTTAGCTGTGCTACTATATAACTATTGGTGACGTTTTGTTACTCTTTGTATGTTACATAACTATTAGTAACAAAAAAGTCCATTATTGACATACGCCTTCAAAAAAATCACCATTATAAACATTTATTAGGTTTAATATAAACTGAGTTTATATTAAGTAAACTGTATTACCTTTTTAAAACTTTAAAAAATATTATTAAAAACTAAGGTTAGGTTCCTGCTCGAAAGTTAAGTCATAAAATTGTTTGGTATTATTTCCTTTATATTGTTATATAATATTATTTTAATAACGGCAACTTCCGAATACGGAAAAAATCATTATAAACACAATTATAAAATTGCAAACAAACCGAATTTGTGCATGGTCCTGACAGATTGGACAACATGAAATTTGAAGCAGTTTTAAAATGCAGCCATTTTATAATACATTTTATAATGGTAATGGTTATTACTGAATGTTCGCGATTTTTGTTAAAGTCACTGATGGTTCTGATAGTAATCGGGGTTTGTAAAAGTAACCGTCCATACCACTATAAAATTTGGTATCAGTTAGTTGTATAACGACGGTAACGTTAACCATTATAAAACTTTTTAATATATCATATGGTAACAGCAACTTAAAGTTTTATAGAACGGTGATAGAAACCGTTTCATCACCAACTGATAAAACTTAAAGTAAAAAAAAAATCTCTTCTTTCAATAGCCTTAAGTAACTCTATAAAACTTTAAAATAACTTCGTTTCTGATGGTAATACTATAATACTCTTATATACCCACTAAAATTTTTATATAACACGGAAACCAATATATATATCCCTTATAAAACGGTCTGTGACTTTTAGTCACCAAAATTTGGAAAAATTGTTTGTTGGGCAGGTATATGCTCAGGAACTGATTCTATTCCATTTACAATGATTTTTTGATATCTATCTGTTAAGTAGCTATACATAAGTTTAAGTGCTCTATTGTCAAAATTAAATAAAAGCATCAACTTCTGTAGTAACAAAACATGGTTCAAAGAGTTAAATGCTTTGGAGTAATCCAACAGTATTAGAACGACAAATGAGTCTTTTTGGTCAAGATGACCAGCCAGATCGTCTACAACATGAAGCAGGATAATTGTTGTACTGTGGTTATTGCGGAATCCAGATTGAAATTTATTTAGATAATTAAAATTAGCCAAATGCTGGTTGATTTGATCACGAAGAATGATGTCGAATACTTTAGATAAGATGAAAACTAAACTAAGCAGTCTAAGATTATCCAAAGAATCGATACCCTTCTTTTTTACAATCGGAATCACAGTGTTCATTTTCCAGATTTCAGGAAATTCAGATCGCATAATACAACTGTTAATCAGGAATGTAAAAGATGATAAAATGTATGGTAAAATATTCTTAGGAAGTTTTAAGTTTATTTTGTCATGACCGGGTGAATTTGATTTAATAAGATACACGGCTTTGGAAACATCTAATTCAGTTACGCTGCAAAAGGAGAGAGAAGTATCCGTCACTATGCGCTCCATCCCCTACAATGGAATAACTACCGATGAATGGAGTACATTGCAAAAATAAGCGTTGATATAATTGAAGGGTCTAAGCCAGTAGAAACACCAGACTTGCTAGTCCCCAATCCAATATGGATATAAATATAATTTACTGTTTCCAAAAAAATATTTTTGTTTGGACATCCTAATCAAGCTAATTACCCTATTGCGTTCTTTCCGATATAATTCTAGGTTCCTCACATCGCCTGTTCTTTTGTACTTTGCATACGCATGATCCCTCACACGCATACTTTTAGCAATATTGCAATTAAACCATGGGGCAGCCGATTGGCAATTGACTTTTTTTTTTTGGTACACAATTGTTACGAATATAATAAAGGCAGTTATAAAATGATTGGAAGAGGAAATTGACATTATCAGACGCATGCAAAAAGTTCCAGTTAATGCTAGAAAAGTAATTCACTATCTTTTCCGAATCTAATTGACTGTAGTCATGGATAAGCTTGTAGTCCAGTTTAACACGCTGTGATTTGACTTTATAAGAAATGATCAGAAAATCATGGTCAGAGATATCAGGCAAAGTGTGTTGACTAAACCCCATTACTTTAAAGTAATCTGCTTCTGGCACAATGTATGGATCGAGCCGCATGTACGGTTATGGATAGGTGAGAACGGGACTGATAACAAATGGTTGGCTTTTAAAAAATTATGAAATTTATGGGACTTATCAAGCATATTACAATTTATATCGCAAGCAATTATAAAATGATTATAATTTAAAATATGCGAGGATAAGAATTCCTGAAAATTATCCAAATCGGATTGCACTATAGAAGTTGATGGGTAATAGCAAGCTACAATCAGTACAGTCATAGATGGAAATATCAGTTCTGCCATCAAAACTTCAGTTTTACCATAAATGGATGCATGAATTTAAGTGTAAAACATTTTTTATAGTAAATGCACAAACCTCCACCCCTTTTATGAGTTCTGACAAATCTCAAGATGTCGTACCCATTCAGCGAGACAGATTCGATATTAATCTTATTTGTAAGCCATGCTTCCACGGCACAAAATACGTCGAGATCTTTGGAATCGATGAATATTCTCAGTTTATCGATATGGCAAAAGAGACTACGGGCATTAATAAATCCAAAATTAACACTTCTGTTATCCCGATTCACAATCGCAACATTCTTATTTGATAAACATACCTGCAATGAGTCCAGATTGAGAATAGAATTGGTTAAAGACCTAAAATACAAAAAAATATTAGAAAGCAAGGTATTCAAATTATAAAATTTACAATTTAATACAAAACTGATATTACAAATCCTGGAAGTGGAGAATGAATGATTGTCGCTGTATAATTTACTGTGATGGCAATATTTGTGTAGCTGTTGATCTTCTCGGCAAAAAGAAAAATTACAGTACGAGTCTATTATCTCTGGATAAGGTTGTCGATCCCCATTTATGGTAGGGAAACTCCTCTGCCGTTTTTTGAACCTCCGGTTTTACGCACAAAACGTCGAACTAAGACACCCTTTAGCTAAAAATTAGGCGACAAAACTTGTGCTGCGAAACACTTCTCTAGAGTAAGCTTAAACGAAACAAATGTGAGATTAGATTTATCCCGGCCCTTAGGGAGCAGTAGATGACAATTAACCACGCCTAGATTTTCCAGATTGGATTTTAAATAATCAACTAATGCAGCCTCCTCTGTGTGTGGATTCAGCCTGCTCACATATAAGATATCGTTATCTGCGACTTCAACGGATTGCAATGAACTGGACGCGGCTACAATTCCAATGACATCTGGTGTAGCATTAATATGGTCGGATTGGTTATGCAGTAAGTTGTTTGAGGTGTTGGCAGGAATCTGCATTTGCTGCGACAGGGCTGAAAATCGCTGCGCGTCAATTGATACTTTCATAAACTCATTCATCACAGAGAATGATTCAAACATTTTAACCATATGGCATGTCAACTCATCAAGCTTTTGTAGTACAGCAAATATATTAATTTCACTAAACGATGCACAGAACCAACGCAGTTGCTTTGATTTCATTAACTGGTTGTACGTAGTAGTATTTATCCCGGCACATTTGAGGTGATAAATTGATTTGCAGACATCGCTGCATGGGCACATCTTGTCACGGCCATTCCATTCAAATTTACATTTACCACAAGACTCCATTTCGTTTTTTCTTACACTATAGTATATATGCACGATAAATCAATATGATTGTTCTACGATAAATTGCTCACGATAAACTGTTCACGATAAACTGAAAGTAAATCTTCCACGACACGCGAGATACGGTGTATTTTGTTGCGACACGAGATAACTACACTAACAAAAATGTTTTATGCGATCACAAATTTTGCTATGTAATTGTTGCACTAATTACTCGCACAATCCCCAATAAACACTGAATGATATACAAACACGTAACGAATGCAAGATGAACGATCGCTCAATATTTTATTTTATGTTTTATTGATTTACAATATCGTTCGTTATATACGACACTAGCTGACCCGGCGAACCTCTTGTCCTTCACGAAAATTGATTTTGATGAGAGTTAAAATGAAACAACTCAACTCAATTCACAATAGAAGATTGAGTTCTGCGGCATTCCATTTTATTTTCATCGAATTCAACACTTAAGGCAAGTTTATATTGCGTTCGTTCGTTCGTTCCGTCGTTTTTTCGACCAACCATCTGTTGTGAAAAAATCAAGAAGTGGAATCGTATCTAGGTTAAGTCTATCTACTCACCAAGTTTCATAAAGCCCTAATGAATTCTACCTACCCTAAATGGTGCCGGGAATGTATACCACCCCATAATTCTTAAAGCCGTTCGGTTAGCACGTAATACTAAATAGGGTTGCAGGATTTTGGCATCGGTTTCCTTGATAGTGGAAGCGTATCTAAGTTAAGTCTATCTACTCACCAAGTTTCATAAAGTCCTAATGAATTCTACCTACCCTAATGGTGCCGGGAGTACATACCACCCCATAATTCTTAAAGCCGTTCGGTTAGCACGTAATACTAAATAGGGTTGCAGGATTTTGGCATCGGTTTCCTTGATAGTGGAAGCGTATCTAAGTTAAGTCTATCTACTCACCAAGTTTCATAAAGTCCTAATGAATTCTACCTACCCTAATGGTGCCGGGAATGCATACCACCCCATAATTCTTAAAGCCGTTCGGTTAGCACGTAATACTAAATAGGGTTGCAGGATTTTGGCATCGGTTTCCTTGATAATGGAAGCGTATCTAAGTTAAGTCTATCTACTCACCAAGTTTCATAAAATCCTAATGAATTCTACCTACCCTAATGGTGCCGGGAATGCATACCACCCCATAATTCTTAAAGCCGTTCGGTTAGCACGTAATACTAAATGGGGTTGCAGGATTTTGGCTTCGGTTTCTTTTATAGTGGAAGCGTATCTAGGCTAAGTCTATCTACTCACCAAGTTTCATAAAGTCCTAATGAATTTTAGCTACCCTAATGGTGCCGGGAGTACATACCACCCCATATTTGTTAAGCCGTTCGGTTAGACGGCTACCACGTAATATTAAATGGGGTTGCAGGATTTTGGCATCGGTTTCATTGACAATGGAAGCGTATCTAGGTTAGGACTATCTATTTAGCAAGTTTCATAAAGTTCTAATGAATTGGTGCCTGGAGTGCATACCGCTCGATAATTCCTTAAGCCGTTCGGTTAGACGGTTACCTCGTAATACTAAATGAGGTTGCAGGATTTGGGCATCGGTTTCCTTGATAATGGAAGCGTATCTAGGCTAAGACTATCTACTCAGCAAGTTTCATAAAGTTCTAATGAATTCTACCTACCCTAATGGTGCCTGGAGTGCATAGCGCTTCATATTTCTTTAAGCCGTCCGGTTAGATGGTTACTACGTAATACTAAATGAGGTTGCAGGATTTTGGCATCAGTTACCTTGATAATGGAAGCGTATCTAGGCTAAAACTATCTACTCAGCAAGTTTCATAAAGTTCTAATGAATTCTCTTATGGTGCCTGTAGTGCATAGCGCTCCATAATTCTTTACGCCGTTTGGTTAGATGGTTACTACGAAATACTAAATGGGGTTGCAGGATTTTGACATCGGTTTCCTTGATAAAAGAAGCGTATCTAGGCTAAGACTATCTACTCAGCAAGTTTCATACAGCTCTAATGAATTCTAACTACCCTAATGGTGCCTGGAGTGCATAGCGTTCCATATTTCTTTAAGCCGCTATGCACTCCAGGCACCATTAGAGTAGGTAGAATTCATTAGAACTGTATGAAACTTGCTGAGTAGATAGTCATAGCTAAAGTACGCTTCCATTGTCAAGGAAACCGATGCCAAAATCCTGCAACCTCATTTAATATTACGTAGTAACCGTCTAACCGAACGGCTTAAAGAAATATGGAGCGGTATGCACTACAGGCACCATTAGGGTAGTTAAAATTCATTAGAACTTTATGAAACTTGCTGAGTAGATAGTTTTAGCCTAGATACGCTTCCATTGTCAAGGAAACCGATGCCAAAATCCTGCAACCCCATTTAGTATTACATAGTAACCGTCTAACCGAACGGTGTAAAGAAATATGGAGCGCTATGCACTCCAGGCACCATTAGAGTAAGTAGAATTCATTAAAACTTTATGAAACTTGCTGAGTAGATAGTCTTAACCTAGATACGCTTCCATTGTCAAGGAAACCGATGCCAAAATCCTGCAACCTCATTTAGTATTACGTAATAACCGTCTAACCGAACGGCTTAAAGAATTATGGAGCGCTATGCACTCCAGGCACCATTAGAGTAAGTAGAATTCATTAGAACTTTATGAAACTTGCTGAGTAGATAGTCTTAACCTAGATACGCTTCCATTGTCAAGGAAACCGATGCCAAAATCCTGCAACCTCATTTAGTATTACGTAATAACCGTCTAACCGAACGGCTTAAAGAATTATGGAGCGCTATGCACTCCAGGCACCATTAGGGTAAGTAGAATTCATTAGAACTGAATGAAACTTGCTGAGTAGATAGCTTTAGCCTAGATACGCTTCTATTATCAAGGAAACCGATGCCAAAAATCCTGCAACCCCATTTAGTATTACGTAGTAATCGTCTAACCGAACGGCTTAAAGAATTATGGACCGGTACGCACTCCAGGCACCATTAGTGTAAGCAGAATTCATTAGGACTTTATGAAACTTGCCGAATATGTTCATTAGATCTGTATCTACTCACCAAATTTCAAAAATGGATGCTAAAATCCTACAGTCTTGTTTATTATTAAGTTCAGTTTGAACTTTATAACGGAAGACGACATAGCTTACCGCGGGCAGCATAGTGGATGCAAAATGTAATAAAACTTTATAAACTGGCTGGTTTTATAAATTTGGTCTTAATCCAATTTTATTGTCAAGGAAACCGATGGAATTAAAATTGGTCTGCGATTTGTTAATTAATATCTTGTTCACTATCGTATACTATTAATATATTCGCTAAAAGAAACAGAACTTTCGAATTAACCTACATCATGCGTAGGCTTAACTTCAATATTAATGGTTTTTCCTAACTTGTATACCAAAAACACCTTAATGATGGCAATTTACTAGCATGCTCAAATATTTTATTATTTTGTTATTTTAGGAATAAAATAGTATAAACTTCATGTCACTTTATAGACGTGTGAAGTTTTTCCTAAGTTAATCCTAACTTCTCATTTTTTTTGTTTTAAGATAAATTTAGTATAAACTTCACATGCATCCATATCCTGACTATTCCGAACACAATAAAAAAAGATTAAGCCAAATCATTTCAGCTGTTTTTATATATATAGAAGATTTAGATAAATAGCTAAAATAGATCGGAAAAAAACTATATTAATTTGCATGCAGCCCTCCGGTGGAATTCGAATCTAGTACTTCCTAGCCCAAGCGCCGAAGCTTTAACCACTGCACCACCTAACTCATAAATAACGTGCACACAAAATTCATATGAAAATAGCTTTTTATTCAATTTTTCGGGTTTTCCGACTTTTCCGGTGGATTTTTTCAAAAATTTCTTTCGTAAGAACCATCTCCTGGTAATTGCGAACACAACAAAAAAAGATCAAGCCTAATCGGTTCAGCCGTTCTCAACTGATGCGCACACATACATTTTTTACACCATTTTTATATACAGGGTGTTTGGCAGGTGGACCGACAAAGTTTTACGGCAGATTAAGGGGATCATTTGGAAGCTTTCATCCTATGGAACCGATGTCCAAAGTCTCACGGTAACTGAGATATGATATTTTTTAAGTTTTTTTTAAATTACCCAAAATCTCATCTTTAAATGGTCATAACTTTTTTGTTTGTAGACGCAAAGATACGAAGTAAATTTTATTGTATTCTGCAATGTGATTTTATTCTAAATAAATCATTATTTAATACAATTGGTTTAATAAAAATGAGTTATGGGCTTCCATAACCTAAAAAATGTATAAAAGTATAAAAAATGTCTACCTTCTATATGCATTTAAAAAAACTAGCAATTGTTTTGAAATAACTTTTGTTTTAAAAACTTTTCTAGTGTATGCCCTTTCCAACGGTATGCAACGTGTCATAGAAATCATTCCCTTTGTGGCCCATATGAAGTACTCTCTTACCGTTCAGTACTTTTGATAAAAAAAAAATTCAGTACTTTTGATATCATAGCATTCATGGAGAGTACATTTACTAAATATTATTTTAATAGATTAAATGACTATGGTTATATGTAACATTAAGTGTCGGTAGAGGGAAACTTTATGGGTTGACTTATTTTTTGGCTTGGAGGCTACACAATAGGGTTTATAATCAGACAAATATTGATACATAGATGTTTTTTTGTATTTTTGGGATCATGGCACTTCTTTAATTAGATTATTTTCTAATAGCTACTTATTACTAATTCTGTCATCTTACAGATTCCTGATTAGCTTAATAGTTTTATTTAATTCTAGTTGATAATAAATTGTAATCTGTTAATTTGTTTAGGTATTGGGGGTTATTGTGACACATTCATTATTGATATATAACCTTATAGATTCCAGATTAGCTATTTTTGAAACCAGATGTCTTTGTTTCATTTTTATTGTTATTAATAAACATATTGGTTTATTAGGGATGGTAAGGTTATCCGTTGAAGTGGGGATCCATCCGTTTGATACTACAATATTTGGATTTGATTTATTTTATTTTATTTGTTTTACGACAATCAAATTATAAATTATTTAGTTATAATAATCATTACATTACATTACATTACATTTATTCTATTCAAGAATAATTTAATTTTATCGTACAAAATAATGATTCTCTAACGCATAATAATGACATTTTATTTCAAGAAATTTACCATTAAGATGCCAACATTATTGATTATCAATTTTTTTAAGATGCTATAATAAAGGTGTGTGGAGGGCCTGGCGTCGCGTTATTGTAAATTGATATGAGGAAATGGTATTAAATAAAATTCATCACTCATAATAATGAAATTTTATTTCAGGACATTTACTAATTAATCAATTACTTTTTAGGATGTTGATTGCTGATTATTTATATCCCGAAAAACAAAAATAATTGTGCCGTCTTGTGCTTTACTAACTATTGACTACTTAGGTGTCTGTAACCGGGTCAAGTCTATCATATCTAACAACCTTTCCTATCCCTCCATCTTGTTATTTGTAAAAGGGGTGTACGGTTGGCCCGGCGTATCCGGGATCCTTGCTTAGTCTTGGCCGTACATTCTAATCAATCAATCAATCAATAGCATTCATGGAGAGTACATGTGCATGATATTTTATTTAAATTCCTAAAAACACTATTTTTTAAGATTCTAATTCGTTTTAATATTATTATTTTTCTAGGAGACAAAACGACCATCAAAAGAGATGCAAGTCACAATAGCACGCCAGTTAGGTTTGGAGCCGACAACGGTTGGTAATTTCTTCATGAATGCACGCCGCCGATCAATGGACAAATGGAAAGATGATTCCGAATGTGGTAAAAGTTCTCAATTATCACCAAATGGAACACATTCATTAGAATTAGATGATGGAGATGATGTTGAATTAGATTTAGTGAATGATAATGATGTTGATTTCGATCATACCGATCCAGACAATGATCCGGATAATGATGACATGTTGTGACATAACACAATGCGTATAAATCATACATCAATTATACAGCAACAGCAGCGGCATCAAACAATATCACAACAACATAATAATATTATTAATAGTAATAATAGTAATAACATAAATTATAATCGAAATAACAATAATAATAATAATAATAATAATAATAATAATAGTAATAATAATAGTGAACAAAGTATTTCTCATTATTTAATAGAAGAGGAAGATGAAGATGATGAAATGGGTGATGAGGAGGATGAGGAGGAGGATGAAGATGAAGACGATGAGGCAATTGGGCATAATATTGATGATGAAATAGATGATGAGATAAACGAAATCGAAGACAGTGTCATAATGATTTCAAATCATCACTCGAGTACCAATAGTAACAATCATAGAAATAATAATAACAGTAATATGTGTATAAATGATAATAATGCATATAACCATCATTTAAATCATCATCATAGTAGTCAGCATCATCATAGTAGCAACAATAACACTAGTACACATCATCATCATCATTTTAGTAGGGAAACTAGCGATAGCGGTCCCAATTCTAATTCATCAACAAATTCAAATTTAATAAATGACCGCCAACTTCTCATATTGTGAGTTCTGCATAACACAGTTTTAAAAAAATCCTTTAAACAACACAACTATTTGATAAATAAATTAACCGTTTCTATTTTGTGCTATTATAATAGTGTTGCTAGATTACACATACATATGAACATAAAAACACACACATATACACAAACTAATTTAAATAAAATAATAACATGATTAAGCGCCATCTGTAATGTAAGCTTAGTATAACAAATTGTCACCGTGTGTCGGAGGCTACGGGTGAGGTTAATATATATATATATATATATATATATATATATATATATATATATATATATATATATATATATATATATATATATATATATATATATATATATATATATATATATATATTTAAAGATAGTTTGGAACTCTATTTCAGATGGCGCCGACTACATTAATATATTCGTATACGTATATGTTATATAAATTGTGCTGGCAATATTAACTTACATTTATGAAGTAAGCGACAGTAAACTGTTTTAAATTTATTTTAAATATGCCAATCATTAGAATCACCAATCAGTCTTCTAAAATCCTCGTTCCTTATTATAAAGTTTTACACGCCATAAAAGTTCCAGGTGCCATTACAGGTGTGATGACTTTAACAAAATTATTTATTTTTGAATTTACACTAATTTGCATTTAATATTTTATTTAACAAAATGTTGGAGTCTCAGGGTTTCACAGTACACAAATAGCCTAATCGATTAGGCTTTTAAAATATTTTGGTTAAATTTACGGTTAGTAAGAAGCACCAAGGTTAAACTGGTCTTTAATTGGAAATGCTACCTAATATTCATATTTTTATGTAGGAGATGGTTTTGCAATTTGTTATATTGGGGCCGATCCTACAAATTGCATAACGATTTCCAATCAAAAAATTGAATTTATTAACATTTCCAATAGAAACTTGTTCATAGAACTCCTCACTACTTAGTCGTAAATCTTACCATAATATTTTGAAAGCTTATTAGTTAGGCTTTTTAATGTAAAACGAAAATGCTTGGAAATTTTTTTGATCTTACCAGTATAAAATAAATCGATTTTAAAAAAACATATCCCTTTAGTGTTTTACAAACACGATTGTGCGGGTAGGGCAATAGTACCAGGTCAAAAATTTAGTTTTGTATGTTTTTGAACCAAATTACACATTTGTGCATTCCTTTTTAACTTATTTTCGTCCGAAAAAAACACTATATCTATACACACAATTGTGTTGGTTTTATTTCAAATCAAGCGAAATTTTTTATCAACAACGCCATTACATACTATGGTTTTTTCCTCACACATTTGTGTGGGTTGGACTAAAATTGAGCCAATTTTTTGTTTTTCTTGGTTGAAAAAGGGATATGCGAAGGTCAAAACATGAATAAATCCGTCATTCCACACTTTGATTCTTTCATCGTGACTCTTTTCCTCATTTTCTTCCCCTTCACCTACAAACTGTTGTTAGTTTGTTGGTGAAGGGGAAGTAAACAAGGAGAGAAGCACGACGAAAGAATCAAAGTTATGAGCGGCGGAATGAAGTCAGACGATCGATATTTAACTATTTACAAATGCACGATTCTACGAAAATACGAATAGAGATAAACAAATGTTAATTTATATTTATTGTCTAACAGTAGTAATTACGCTTTACCCTGGAAAGATTGTGTATGCGTGAAACATGTAATTATGAAATAGCTACAGTCAGTCACAAAAGTCTACATATACCACTAAAATTTTCAAAATCGAGGTAAAAGAAAATGATTATTCTACAAAAAAAAAAAAAATTCAAATCATTACAAAAGTCTACATACGAGTACAGTAAATAAAACCAAAATGATCATGTTCAGACACACTTAAGAGCATTGATAAAACCAGGTTCTCAATAACCCCTGACGAAATTTTAATCCATACACTCGAGAGTGCCCTTTTTAGTGAATCCCTATTGGTAATCCTATGTTTTTGGACCCTTTGTTCCAGTTCATACCAGATTGGGAGGCGGATGAAGTTGTTTCGGTACATTATATAGAATTCATTTTCTTACTGCGATCGACGTATGTTTTGGATCATTATCTTTATATAAGATCCACTGGTTAGTTCTGCTAAGCAATATGTTCAAATACATTCGGTGATCCATATTACCTTCTATAAATATCAATTTTCTCACGCCAGCTGCAGCCATAGATCCCCAAACCATTACATTTTAACCGCCATGTTTAACGGTGGGAAGCCAATTTTTTGAAGCCTTGAAGCCATATCTTGGTTCATCTTTCGGCAAATTTTTCCCCCTTCATCGGATCCGAATATATTGAATTTACTTTCGTCAGTGAAAAGCACTTTGCTCCAAAATGTATATTTTTGCAAATTTAAGCCTCTTCTGCTTATTTACTAAGCTTATAAATGGTTTATTCTTTGGCATTCTTCCATTAAACCCTTCATTTCGTATTATTCGACGAACTGTTTCGGCGTAAGCATCCTTACCAGTGCTATTTCGAATTTCAACCGCTATTTTTGGGGCACTAATCCTCGGATTGGATGCCACTGTTTTAATTATGCTTCGAACATCAAGTGGGTTAAGTTTTTTAGGAAGCCCAGATCGTTGTTTCATTTGAATACTTCCTCTGTTATCAAAATTTCGCTCTATTGTTTGTATGGTTGCTCGACTTTTACCAATAATTTTAGATATTTCACTATAACTCCTATTCTGTTCCCGTAGCTTTATTATTAGATTTCGACAATTCCGTTCGACGCAAGTGTGATATAAATTATGTGCAAATGTGATATAAATTATGAATATGAATTTTTAAAATTTTTTGAATTTTTTTTTTTTTTAATTTTTTTTTTTTTGACCAATAGTAATTTTATTTGGTTCGTTTCATTTATCTCGATTTTCTCAGATTTTAGTGGTGTATTTAGACTTTTGTTTCTGACTGTATGTATTGTTTTCTTTTTCAGATATTTTTAATGAAATTTGGACATGGACGAAACAAACACAAATGTATTCTACAAGCCACATTGTTGGAACACATACACAATTTTCGGTTCCAATCTTTGGCTATCGATAGCATTATGATTCAATTTGTATACCATAATCTTTTTTTCGTGAAACGTTAATCGCGGTGAAAAAAGCAAAAAATACTACAACATTTTAAATTGAAAATTAAATTACAGACTATTGGTAAGAATTAATTCATTATATTATTATTAAAATATGTATTAAACATTTCGTTAAACCGAGAAACTGTAGAGATAAAATTGATGACATTTCAAGCAGTACTGTTTGGTACCAATGCTCTCTGTAGCATAGACTCTCACTAATCTCATTTCTTGCGTATGATCAAAACCAAACACGATCATATTCTATAAGCCGAACTACGATCGGTTATACACGTAAATAATGTCACTTTTTAACTTCTATTTGATAGTATCGGTGTACGGCCAATAAAAATCTGATACGACACATTTGATAGACTTAAAGGTCAAATTGATGTAGTCCCGCCTCATTCATGCATATAAAACTAAAACAATAAAGAAAAATAGAAGTT
The DNA here is from genome assembly GCA_947310385.1 of Nephrotoma appendiculata. Lineage (NCBI taxonomy): Eukaryota > Metazoa > Arthropoda > Insecta > Diptera > Tipulidae > Nephrotoma > Nephrotoma appendiculata. The sequence continues at coordinate 4,610,968 of OX371226.1, forward strand.
AAAATGGAGTTACTACCTTTTCCTTAACAAGACACACCCACTGGTTTTTGTCTTCTATTTTTCCCTTTAAACCAGGGTATCGAACCCCGACAATTTCGGGTTCGGATTCAGGTTCAGGTTCTTGCACAAGAAAATATAGGGTTTGGGATCAGGTTCGGGTTCAAAAAAAAAATATTTACTTATTTATTTTATTTATTAAAAAAAAATTCATTTAAACGTACAAGTAAAATATTTTTCAAGGAATTTTCACTTAATTGGACACGCTGTGGCGCTAAAACCAATTTAAGGGCAGAAAAAGTTCCACGCTGACCTGGGTTGCTGGAACAACAAGTACAGTCTGAGCAACTTCGTATAACAATGGAGTGCCCAATTTATGATTCTCCCAGAACTCCAAATATTCCTTTCCTTTGGAACTCTAGGAAAAGTTTGATATAGAGAAAACTTTTTTTAATAATAAAAACAACGCAGTTGGCTTTGTCATTTTCTTCACTTTCTGTAGCTGCCATTAAATTCTTTTCTTTGGTCTTCACGATTTCTTCCAACACGTCGTGGTCATTTTTATCATCCGATGAACTGGAGAATATTCGAAAAATTTCCATTTTTACCCCAATTGTTTGTCGATCTATTTGCAATGATTTTATATTTTTTATGGTTTTTATATCTGTGTTTTGGCTTTGCCGGTATTTTCTTCATTTAATAATAGGTTGAATCTAGGATCCAAATAAATCGCAGCGCTTAGAAGTTCGTTATTAATAAAGCTGGCTTTCCTTTTTATAATTTTACTATATAAATAATTATAAATCTCCAAATCCAGTTTAAATTTTATCCAAAGTCCATACCCCTAGATTAAGCTGTTCTAATTGTAACGTACCTTTGTTTACTGGCTCAAAAATTTCCACAAAATCTGAACAAAAATCCCACATATTTGCATCCATGGATAGTTCAGAATCCATTAATTTAGATGACATTAATCAAAATAATTATTCCAAAATCATACGGTATAAAATATGTATCTCGTTCATTCATGTATCACCATAAAACATGCCTTTTCTGTTTATTTTGCAAAGTGAAAAGAGCAATGGAAAATCGGATGGAAATCTGAGATTTTTCATATCTCAAACGAGAAGTTAGTAACATATCGGAATTTTGCTCTGTATTTGGTCTATTTCAATTGTGACATAACTGTCAAAAAAATTTATTTTGTTTTTGGTTTTGCTTGGCTTAATTCATCCAGTCATTTTCGTATTTTTGAGGTTATTTAATAATTTTGTTTGCATTTTAAATGTAACATCATATTAGTTTTCGTTTTTCGTTTTAGTTTTTTCATTTTTTAATAAATTCATAGTATTTCAGTTTTTATAAATTAATTTTTTTCCATAAATTTTGTTTCGTGCTCTTTTTAATTTTGAATTTTAAAATTCGCGCTCTTTTTAATTTTTAATTATTAGTAAAACTAAATAAATCTAATCTAAGTAATAAAACTAAATTAAACCTATATAAACAATATTACATTTAAATATTATTTATTTAACTAAAATAAATGTAATAAACTAAAAATAAACACAATAATCTCAAAATAATACGAATTGGTAGAACGCTTTACAACACAACAAATTCAAATGTCATCCCGAAGAACGCATTACATAACACAACAAAAACGAGCAAAAACGTAAAATTGTCTACAAAATATTGCTAAAAAATTACAGTTTTGTATTTTTAGGTTGGTAAATATTGCCCAAAAATTACAGTTTTGTTTTTTTAGGTTGGTTGTCTGCAGGATTTTTCCTCATGCTGAATTCACGGAACGGGATTATTTTTTATCCAACTTTTTAGCCAATCAAATCTTTATATTCAACTAAGTCCCGCCCATTTTGATCTCGGTTTATGCTGAGTTCACGGAACGGGATTATTTTTTATCCAACTCGTTAGCCAATCAAATCTTTCATATACAACTAAACCCCGCCCAATTTAATCCCAGCTTTAGTTGAAATATTTCCATCTTTTGAGCAAATAATCTAAGTCGTACCAACATAGTAATAAAAATAACCGGAAGTATGAGCAACATTTTTGCTCAAGTATTTGTTGTTGTTGTTTATTTATGACATTTTTGAAATGAATTTCGCATTAAATAATTTAATTTAAAGTTAATATGTATATAAAATAAATGGAATAAATATGCGAGATGCATTTAAGTAAAGCAATTAGGATGAGAAACAAAAATTTTATTTTGCTGCAACTGTTGGATATGCAGCTCTTTGATACGAAATTATTTGTTTAATTTGTAAATTGTGATGTGTGTATAAAACCGAATATTGTGTATTTGTAATCCCCAGACATAGGTTTATTCGATAAATTAAAATAAAGTCCCCAACTATTTGAAAACAAGCAGAAATTGTGAACAAAAAATACAAAACATCAGAAAACATATCGCACATCCTCTTAAAACCTGAACACAAAAAAAACAGTTTCGAGATAAATGCATTTTAATTTTTTTTTTTAATTGCTTCCGCTACTGTGATGCTGAATTTATTCATTATTAGCTTTATAAAATAAATAATATCAGCATCACAGTAGCGTTAGTAATTTAAAATGCATTTATCTCAAAATTGTTTTTTTGTGTTATGACATTTTTTTACAGGATGTGCGATATGACTTACATGACAACCGTAGACAAATTTTTTGAGCAAAAGTTGGTAGAAAAA
>OX371226.1:4613869-4791301 GCA_947310385.1 Nephrotoma appendiculata
GGTTAACAATATTGCTTTTCAAATTATGATTGATTGATTTAAACATTTGTATTTGTCAAGCTTAAATAGAATTAGGTTTTACAACAACCTTCGCATACTAAAATATTAAAATTGGTTTCTGTTGATCTGTTGTTCAAATCATTTTTCGGCTGAAGAATGTTGAATAACGGTGACGTATTTATCTACTTTCAGCTGAGAAAGCGAAGACACTATTTGCATTATCGATTTTTTGATTTTTCTGCTGGAAACTTTCGGCTAACTTTAATAGTATCTCTTTTATTGCATTTTATAGCAGTTTTTCTAAAAAAGAAAAATAAATTAAAAACAGTTTTACGATGTCTGGTTTTTGTTGTTATAGAAAAAAATGAAATTAAATAAAAAAGTATTTTATTTTTGCCATAAAAATATACAAGATTTTAACTCTCTCTCAAAGTACAATTAAATGTAAAATAAATAAAAATTTGCTCTCTCATTTAATCGTCAAAAAGAGAAGATAAAGCAGACGCTAAAAAAATCACCGATTAATTTTCTTTATTATTGGAGTTCATGCAATGCGATCTATGATTAATTATTTATCATCATCATTATATTCGGGCATAATTGTTATGTGAGAGAGAGAGAGAGAGAGAGAGAGTTGAAATTTTCGTATATTTTTATAACAACAAAAATCCCAAATGTAAATTAAAAATATATGTTCATAATAATAAAAAGAAAAAGTATTGCCAGTCATATAAAAAACTACTATAAAACTACAGATTTTTATTTTGCGTCGATCATACAATGCACAAAATTAAAATCATCGAGTAATGATTAATCATTACATCATGTTCATACAATCGGACATTAATGTCAAATAAATAAAAAAAAAATGTAACACCCTCACGGGACCAAAAATTAAAGTATGTAGCAGTTTTGCTCTCCTGCTCGCGGGCTCCATTATGCAAATTCGCTGATATTTATCGTTTGTATGTGTTTTTTTTTCAAAGTATTGAAAAATATTAGTCGATGTTTTTTGTCAAATCATTAGTTTTAGTTCATCAAAATTAGAAATGGATTTCGATGAAAGAATTGAAACCCTGCTTAAATTAAGAAGACTTGAACAAATTGAAAAATTAGATTTTTAGAATTTCTACACAAATGACTTAGCTTTAACGTATTTTCTGTAGTAAATTGCGTCTGCGACATTTTTTCGAAAAAATATATGTAAAAATAAATATATTTATTCCACTATAAAGAAAGCCCAAACTAAATGCGTAAATCAAAGAACTGACATTATCCGCAAAAAGCAAAAAAAAAACTCGAAATCGCCATGTTCAAAATATTTTAATGTGTTCACCCTAACCTGTAAAATATGACATTTTGTAATAATTATCATGATAATTTTTGAGTAAATATCAGCCTGTTAATTTGCTACTAGTAAAAAAAATTGAATAATATACTAACACATATATTAACAAAACTACTAGCTTAATAGTAGATATCAGCAATTTTGCATAGCTTTTGCTTTGAAATGAATATAATAAATATGTATAACAGTTATATAATTATAGTAGGGACTGGTTGACAGACAATATAAAACGTTCTTCATCACACGCTACTTCAGTGAATGGATTTCTTGAAACGCTTATAACTTGGTAGACGAGTATCCGCGTGCGAAGTGGTACTTGTGAAGTCACTTACGCTTTGAATAAGGAAGCGAACGGTGTCATTCGGATCAGTCAATTGTGAGACACCATATAAAAGCTATATAAACATATATGTATACACTGTGCAGCAAAATCTTAGGAACCCGCACGCATGTGTTATACGCAAAATAAATGTAAATAAATAATTTCACAATGTCATTTAAAAACAGAAAAGGAAAAAAAAGAAACTAATAAACAAAAATATAAAATCAAAACAAAACACAAACAAAAAATAATAAATACACAAACAATTTATAAAAGACGCAAAACAATAGGAACAATAATGGAAGCAATTATTGAAAAAATCGTTAATTCATGTTTATACATGTTTAAACTTTTAAGAGTAGAAGTTTATCAGATACATACTAATATTAAAAAATTTAATTTTAGTTAAATTGATAGTGTTGCCTTGTTACCATTATGGCTCCGACGACGTATAATTTAATTTTCAAAAATAAAATTATATTTGGATTATAAAAATTGATTATCACAAAAAGAGTTGTGCAAAAAATAAACAATCGCTAAATCGGTCATTTCGAGGCTGATAAATAAATATAAAACAACAGGAACCATCGAAATCTAATACAAAAGTGGCCGTCCTTGCTGTTTGATAGTACAAAAGAAATTATTCGTGAGGTCTAGCTCACGAATAATTTCTTTTGTACTATCAAACAGCAAGGGCGGCCACTTTTGTGTTGGATTTCGATGGTTCCTGTTGTTTTATATTTATTTATCAGCCTCGAAATGACCGATTTAGCGATTGTTTATTTTTTGCACAAGGCATTTCTCCAGATACAGTTCGTCGTCGTCTCTCCGATGCGGGATTAAAATGTTTCAGTGCTGTCAAGAAACCCTTCATCTCGGTGAAAAATAGAAAAGTCCGAGTCAAATTTGCTAAGAAGCATAAGACTGCATACCATTCAACAATGGAACCGAGTTTTTTGTTTGACGAAAGTAAATTCAATTTAAACAGAATCAGACTCGATTTGTATAAAACATGGTTGACGGGGTTATTTTCGGGATTTTCTGGGTTGGGGGACCACTACATCGCATTAACGGCATTATGTACCAGTTTGTATATCGAAACATTTTAGAGCACCAAATGTTGCCTTATGTCGAAGAAAATATTCCATTAAAACGGTTGTTTCAGCAGGATAACGACCCGAAACATACCTCCAAGTATGTTAAATTATGGATATCTACTAAAAAATTATGTTATGACCTGAATTGCGCAAAGTCCGGACCTAAGGTTAGGTTAGGATAGGTTAGAGTGGCTGCTATCGTACACTTAGACCAATAATGACCCATTGTGATACCACAGGATCGAATCTCCCCTTACTCCCGCTGAAACCAACCAGAGCTACTGATGTATCTTCCTTCTCTTCGTCCATACAACTTCTACAAAAGTCATTCGGCTCTAGACCAAGCTTTCTCGCATGTTTCCCCAAAAAGGCAGTGTCCTGTCAGTATCCCTACGACCAATCCTAAATTCCGTTTTTCCAGGGATACTAGTGCCTTGGAGCGCCACAGGTTCAGTTTTGGCCAAACCTGTTTTGCTACCCTGCACGTGAGAGTGTCAGTTCACCTCTCATCTGTCAAGGCGATTGCTTTTTTACTGAGCGCCAATTTGAGCGCTGATATAGGCCTCCCCAGACCTGCTCTTTCTGGTTGCATCTGGAGAGTCGTACCGTACCTAGCTAGCTCGTCTGCCCTGCAGTTTCCCGTGACGTCCGAGTGCCCAGGGACCCAGATTATCTGGATACTGAAATACTCACTCATCTCGCTAAATCGCAATATCCCTAACGTATACCACGTTATGCTTCAACCATGTCACGACTTCCTCTACCGCCGCCACTTCAGCCTGGACAACGCTGCAGTAATCAGGGAGGCGAACAGAAATATTAACATTGAGCTTCTTGCAGAAGACTCCGGCTCCTACTTTGCCGTCTAGCTTAGAGCCGCCCGTGAAAAATTTCAGTGCCTCGTTTTCCAGTATTGATCCATTCCTCCAGGATTCCCTCGAAGGACAGATGATCCGGAAACCTTTATCGAAGCACAACGTTGGTTTAATATAATCTAGATTCACCAGTTCTCCTCGTAGTGATCTAACTATCGTCGAGTGTTCCGCCTGAAGACACTTTCACTGAGAGACAGCCGAGAGAGCATTGTAGCCACATTGGCTGCCATCTGCTTACCAAAAAGTTCGATTGGAATAAGGTGGAGCAAAACCTCTAAAGCACGTGTAGGTGTTGTCCTAAGCGCGCCGCTTATAAGCATACAGGCCGTTCTTTGCACCTTCTGCAACATCCTTATGTAGGTTATCTTTTCCAGAGCTGGCCACCTCACGTCCACCCCGTACATCAGCACACACTTTACCACTGCGATAAAGAGCCAGTGTACCAGCTCTGATTTCAAACCCCATCTCTTACCTATGGCGTTCCTACACGAGTAAATGGCTACATTAGCCTTATTCACCCTTTCTACAATGTTAGGCTTCCAGCTGAGCTTACTGTCCAAGAGTATGCCCAAAAATCTCGTTCTGTCAGCAAAAGCCAGTCTAATGCCGTTCACGGTAGGAGGGCTAGCTTCCGGAATTTTATATTTCTTAGTAAATAGTACCAGCTCTGTCTTGGACGGGTTGATCCCTAATACGCATATTCCGGCCCATTTCGTAACGATCAGGAGTACATTCAGCATAACGCCCCTAATCGTATCCAGATATTTGCCTGAGACAGCTATCTCTACATCATCTGCATACGCTACAACCCCCATTTGAAGCTCCAATGATTCCGCATTTGAAGCTGCTCATAACCCGTCCGGTATAATTAAGTAACTAGGACTGGTTGGGTTAGTAGCTAGAATATTCCTAAGGCGAGAAGTCTCAGAGACCTCCTCCATTCTACAACAGAAGAGTCTACAAGACCCCCTTTGTGCACTCCTCAACTCTTTTTTGTATTTTCTCAAGTTTTCCTTATAGGAATCCCAATCTCGATTTACCCTTGTGTTCTTAGCATTATTAAAGGCTGTCCTACACGCTCTTCGATAGGTTTCCAACTCCGTGGCCCACCATGTCGGTTTCTGCCTGCTCTTAGGTTTTATCAGGGGACACGCAGCATTAAATGACAGATTGCATGCCTTTGTGACAATATCAACCATGCCATCTAATTCCTCTACTGTCGCCGGAAGTCCAGGAATCTCCAGCGGCAATAGTTCCTTCAATACCTCCCCATAGTTGTTCCAGTTTGTCCTTCTGGGATTCCTGAAGGCTTTCCGGGCAACAGGTTTGATGTTGAGGTTATATGTAATATATCGGTGATCAGAGAATGAGTGCTCCTTCGCCACTCTCCACCCACTGAGCATATCAAAAATTGTTTCTGACGCAAAGGTCACATTTAGAACCTCCTGTCGATTTTTAACAATGAATGTTGGTTCACACTCAATATTGCAAACTACAAGGTTAGTATTTATTAAGTAATGAAAAAATAAATCACCCCTCTCGTTAATGTCTGTGCTTCACCATATTGTGTGATGCTTCCCGGATCAGTAATGTCCCCGCTACTAAATTGTTGAAGAAGGAAAATATTCAAATTATTTTTCGTTAGGATACACGATCTGATCTTTTCAGAGTTGCTTGAGTATATTAATTTATACCCTTTTATTCTGAGGCCACAGATCCTGTTATTGTTAATCCAACGTTCTTGGATTAACACTAAGTCCTCATCTGATTTAGTCAGACTGAGCATGAGAGCTGCCGAGGCAGCCGTCGTGTGATGTAGGTTTATTTGTACAATGCTAACCATTGTAATCTACCTTACTCACCACTTCATGCACTCCCTGCATCAGGATAGTGTCACCTGGCTCGTTGGTTTGGTCGCCAACGCCCTCTCGTCGTGTGTTCGATGGGTTTTCCCCATCGGACTCGGGAGAGAGGAGGCTACCTCCCATCACCAATTTCTCTTCGTCCGAAATATCGGAACGGCTACTCTGGGGGCCGATTATGGTATTTTCGATATCGTTTATTTTCGAGAATATCGATCGTTTCGATAACGTCGAAAATGGCTATTATGAAATTTTCGATTGTTTCGAAAATATAAAATCTCAATAAAATTGTATTACGAAAATTTTTTATAATTAAACTCATTAAATTTTAATAATTAAAATTATTTAACCGGAAATTTTATATTTTAAGTATAATTTAAGTATTCGTAAAGATATTCGACACCTTAGGACGTGTCGTAAATTTTTCGATAATATCGAAAACAAACGCTGTCGAAAATTTCATAATAGCGCTTTTTCGATAGTATCGAATAAAAAACGCTATCGAAAGTACCATAATAGACTCCTGGTCGTCCTCAGCTCGCTTGACCGTCTCCTGCTGGGTACGTCCGCCGTTGCCCCCAGGCTGGTCTTCCGCGCCCTTATCGACCTCGTCTTTCCTATAAACTTTAAGAGTGATCGACACGAAACCGATGTTGATCACTCCCTTAGATCTAGCAAGGGAAGCCAAGGATTCCTTATTGATCAGCATGATTGCCAATCTAAAGCCCCCTTAGCCTCCTCCTGCTTCACAATTTTCCATCCTTCCGTTGGAAGATCGGGATTACTTGCCCGGATAATCTCAATGATCTCATCTGGCTTATCCGGCTCAGTTGGTAACCAGACGCGTGCCCTCGGCCTGCTCGGGATTTCCCCTCTGCTGACTTCTTCAAGCCTCGCGCCCGGCCACACCTCTCCTACCTCAGCCACTGCCCTTTTATGGAGATCGATTGATCTCTGGTCCGAGCACGCAGTTAGCTTAACGCGCCCTTGGTGCCATCTCGCATCTCTGCAGGACCGGGGGGGGGGGGGTCCGGATTTTCTATCAGGATCCTCAAGAATATGGAGTTAAGTGCATTATACACTACTCTCTACTTCACCGACGTGATGCTCCCATCTCCCTGACTTTTGTCAATGACGGCTAGCACCAGCACGTGCTCCTTCAGGATTTCATTGAATAATTTCAGTTTCTGCTCCTTGGGAGCACCCGACGTCATGTCTGCTTACACTTTGGCCCGCTTACTGCCGCCTGCTTCAAGCTCATCCTGGGACCTCTGACTTTTAGACACAAGGACCCTCTCCGAGCTATCGCAGCCGACAGTTTTCTTAGCCCATGCTACAGATTCCTTCGGCGCAACTGTAAGCTGCCTTTCAGAGGTCGCAGCCAGTTTCTTCAGAATCGTTTCTCCCGATCGTCTCTCTCTGTACCATCGTTTTCCTGGGGGGATCTCTCTCAATCCCCCAGTCTTCTGTTTGGCGGTTTCGCTTCCTCCTGGCTTCGATGCCATGGTGTTCTTACCCCTGCCTCAGATGAAGGAGCCCTATCTTTCTGGAACATTTAAAAACAATGATCAACTTTATAGAGAGCTTCAAACCGCTTGGACTGAAATTTCTAAACAAAACATTAGGAAGCTCATCGAGTCAATGCCAAGAAAATATTGGGAGGTTATAAAAAATAATAATTATGCCACTAATGTTCCTATTGTTTTGCGTCCTTTATAAATTGTTTGGGTGTGTTTTTATTTTTTGTGTTATCATTTGTTTTTTTGTTTTGTATTGTTTTGTAATTAGTTCCTTTTTTTTCTGTTTTTTTAATGACATTGTGAAATTATTTATGTAAATTTATTTTGCGTACATTATTATTGCGAGTTCCTAATGTTTTGCTGCGCAGTGTGTATATATATATATATATATATATATATATATATATATATATATATATATATATATATATATATATATATATAAATTAAAATATATTAATATGATTAAATTATTATAATAATTATTCTTAGCTTAAATAATTTAAATGAAATACAAAATCTAATCAAATATCATTTAAAAATTAAAACTCAGACGCTGCACCAAGTGCCTTTTTGCCATAAAACATGTTGCCCAAGGGTATCCAGGTACAGTTATGTCTGAAAATATATATATTTTATTAAGAAAAAATATTAAAATGGAAATTTACAAAAAGATCCCATAAAAAAGAAAATATAGTGACAATTGTACATGATTAGTTTTTATTTATTAATTTACTGTTACTATTAATATTATTGAGTAAACAAAACTATTGATAAACATAATTTTCTAGTCAAGATTTTATTTTTATTTTAAAAGATAAAGGATCAAAGAAAAATGGATAAAATTCATTTAAATTTAATTTAGTGCATAATCATAATTAATTTATTGTTCAAAACTATTTAAAACAAACAAATTCCAAACATGTTGAATTATTTATTTATTTATTTTATTTATTTATTTATTTAAAAATATTTTTAAATGTATTTAAGTTAGTCAATTCTAATATTTTGTTTAAAAAAAAGTAAAATTTAACATTCCATGGATGCGCGGTGATGTATGTATGTGAAACAAAACCTCAAGCGGGAAAGGAAATAATTAACCGATATTGCAAGGTGGTATTTTTGGTGTGAATGTCGATTAATTATATCTCTTGGTTCCTAGGGTATTTAAAAGGATAAAATAATGTTTCATAGAAATGTAATGATCTTTATTAAACAAATCACACATCAAATGCATAACTCCTTTTATTATATTATAAATTTAGATTTAAGAACAAGAAAAATATTAATGACTAGTGTATAAAAAATCGTTTAATTTAAAGTAGCCGCCACTATGAATTGAAACAAAATGGCTGTATTTTATATTTTTTTTTGTATTACTTATAATATATATTAATTAATTTATTTCAAAATAAACCAAAAATTAAACAAAAAAGCTGTAATACTTCTTTACTTATTTAATTTTAATGGCTTGTAAGAAAAATGAAAGCAATTTTAGTTATAATTTGCAAAAAAAAAAAAAAAAGAAAACTAGATTATAAAAAATAAAATAGTTCAATGTCACTGTATTTAAAAAAAAAATTATAAAATTTCAAAAAAGTAAAACGGTAAATTGAAGTTAGAATTTAATTAAAAATAAAATTTAATATAAAAATAAAAAATCATAGCTTTCGTGTAAATATTTAAATTTGATTGAACGGGGTTTGAAAGATAAAAGTTCACAAATGTGCGAATGGTTTAAAAATTCTGATTAAAAAGGATTTACCTTAGCTGGATCGAAACACGTGTCACTGAACGATTATACATCTTAAGTTAGAATTTTACTCACCAAATTTTATGAGGCATTATTATTTTATTTACACAGTTATTTCATCTCGCAATCATTCAGTGGTACGTGTTCCCGTCCAATTTGACATGTCCAAATTGGGAATCTTCGGGTTCCTAGCGAGAATAATAGTAAAGTGGCTATTTTTGCCTAAATAAAGGATCACCCAAACAAAACGGCGTAACGAAGGAAATGCGATACTCACTTAAAATATAGTTTATAGTTTATTAAGTCGGCATCATTTCGTTTTAGTTCGCATTATTTGGCGAATGATTTGGATGCATATGAAAACTTAATGAGCGCATACGTATATGGTCTTTCGCCATATATGGTTTGTTTTAAAATGTTGCAAAGCAAACTACTTGCCACAAATGGTTGTGTCCCTCAAATTGGTGGATTTTGTAATCGGGCTAAGTAAATAAATAGCACGTCTGGCATTTTATATTCATCAGTCTTTCTTGAATACGTTAGCAACATTTAACATCATTTTATTTTTCTAAGCACTGTATATACTCGGTTTATTAAATTATTTAGTTTATTACAGAACATAATTTATTAGATTACCTACTTTGTGCAATAAATAAAATCATTTAAAAAAAACTTTGTAAAAATTATAAACTTTATATAAAACCAAACAAAAAAACAAGAAGATATAAATAAATAAATTTTAATTATCAAAAAAAAAAATAATAAAGAAAAAATATAATAATTAAAATTTAACAATTAGTAATGTTTAAATTATAAAATTAACAATGAAGACTATAATTGTATAGAGCTGAATTTGCACCAAAAAAATAAATAAGAAAAAATATATAGCTAGTTTCATTAAACTATCATGTAATATGTATATCATATTCGTAATAGTTCATTTATTCAAAAATAATTTTTCACAATATAAGGCCTCTAGTCGTTCGTCAATCTATACAATTTTGGTCTGGAAATGATATAAAAATTCAATCGTTAAAATAATTTGTATTAAAGACCTGAGCAGCGTCGGAACAAAAACCGATAAATCCCATTTGGACCCCCATCGTTAATCAAACCTGTGTCAAAACCTTCCCAAAGGTCATTGGTTGTGCCGAAAACCGACATATCCATTTTTAAAATTTCTCATAGTTAAACCATATAGACAAGTCTGTCACAATGTCTACTAGTAGTAGTTGTCAGATTTTCTGACAATAGGCTTAATAGTGTTCCCAATCAATAAAATCCCAATCATGTATACTATTGCTGTTATCAACCACGAAACAAAAGAGTACAAAAATGTCACTACAAAAACAAAAAACACATTTTAGAAATTTTGTATTGTAAAGTAGAACAAAGAATAGCGAGTTAAAATCTCAAATTGTAGTTATTTTGGGAAGGAATTGGCATACGCAATACATCGATACATAACAGGTGGCCATTTTCAAGAACTTCTCCCAAAAATTATTTAAGAATCCCAGTTCCATCCAACATACCCCATCCCATCATAATCGGTTCGGAAATGGCCGACTTCCGCTCCATATAACCAGAACTTTTTCCAAAAATCATTTAAGAATCCCATTTCCATCCAACTTACCCAATCCCATCATAATCGGTTAGGAGATGGCCGACTTCCGCTCCAGATGGCCTTATTCCAGAACTTCTTCCAAAAATCATTTAAGAATCCCATTTCCATCCAACTTACCCAATCCCATCATAATTGGTTAGGAAATGGCCGACTTCCGCTCCAGATAACCAGAACTTTTTCCAAAAATCATTTAAGAATCCCATTTCCATCCAACTTATCCAATCCCATCATAATCGGTTTGGAAATGGCCGAGTTCCGCTCCAGATGGCCTTATTCCAGAACTTCTCCCAAAAATCATTTAAGAATCCCATTTCCATCCAACTTACCCTCCCACCATAATCGGTTAGGTGATGGCCGACCTCCGCTCCAGATGGCCTTATTCCAGAACTTCTTCCAAAAATAATTTAAGAATCCCATTTCCATCCAACATACCCAATCCCATCATAATCGGTTAGTAAATGGCCGACTTCCGCTCCGGATGGCCTTTAACCAAAACTTCTTCCAAAAATAATTAAAGAATCACATTTCCATCCAACTTACCCAATCCTATCATAATCGGTTAGGGGATGGCCGAGTTTCGCTCCAGATGGCTTTATTCCAGAACTTCTTCCAAAAATCATTTAAGAATCCCATTTCCATCCAAATTACCCAATCCCATCATAATCGGTTAAGAGATGGCCGAGCTCCACTCCAGATAGCCTTATTCCAGAACTTCTTCCAAAAATCATTTAAGAATCCCATTTCCATCCAACTTACCTATTCCCATCATAATCGGTTAGGAGATGGCCGAGATCCGCTTCAGATAACTTTATTCCAGAACTTTTTCCAAAAATCATTTAAAAATCCCATTTCCATCAAACTTACCCAGTCCCATCATAATCGGTTAGGAGATGGCCAACTTCCGCTCCAGATGGCCTTATTCCAGAACTTCTTCCAAAAATCATTTAAGAATCCCATTTCCATCCAACTTACCCAATCCCATCATAATCGGTTAGGAGATGGCCGAGTTCCGCTCCAGATGGCCTTATTCCACCACTTTTACCAAAAATCATTTAAGAATCCCATTTCCATCTAACTTACTCAATTCCATCATAATCGGTTAGGAGATGGCCGAGTTCCGCTCCAGATGCCCTTTAACTAGAACTTCTTCCAACAATCATTTAAGAATCCCATTTCCGTCCAACTTACCCACTCCTATCATAATCGGTTAGGGGATGGCCGACTTCCGCTCTAGATGGCCTTTACCAGATTTTCTTCCAAAAATAATTTAAGAATCCCATTTCCATCCAACTTACCCAATCCCTTCATAATCGGTTAGGAGATGGGCGACTTCTGCTCCAGATGGCCTTATTCCACATTTTTTTCCAAAAATAATTAAAGAATCCCATTTACATCCAACTAACCCAATCCCATCATAATCGGTTAGGAGATGGCCGACTTCCGCTCCAGATGACTTTATTCCAGAGCTTTCTCCAAAAATCATTTAAGAATCCAATTTCCATCCAACTTACCCATTCTCATCATAATCGGTTAGGAGATGGCTGACTTCCGCTCCAGATGACCTTTAACCAGAACTTCTTCCAAAAATCATTTAAGAATCCCATTTCCATCCAACATACCCAATCCCATGATAATCGGTTAGTAAATGGCCGACTTCCGCTCCAGATGGCCTTTAACCAGAACTTCTTCCAAAAATAATTAAAGAATCACATTTCCATCCAACTTACCCAATCCCATCATAATCGGTTAGGAGATGGCCGAGTTTCGCTCCAGATGGCCTTATTCCAGAACTTCTTCCAAAAATCATTTAAGAATCCCATTTCCATCAAACTTACCCAATCCTATCATAATCGGTTAGGAGGTGGCCGAGTTCCGCTCCAGATGGCCGTATTCCAGAACTTCTTCCAAAACTAATTTAAGAATCCCATTTCCATCAAACTTACCCAATCCCATCATAATCGGTTAAGAGATGGCCGACTTCCACTCCAGATGGCCTTATTCCAGGAGTTTTTCCAAAAATAATTTAAGAATCCCATTTCCATCCAACATACCCCATCCCATCATAATCGGTTAAGAGATGGCCGACTTCCGCTCCAGATGGCCTTATTCCACAACTTTTTCCAAAAATCATTTAAGAATCCCATTTCCATCCAACTTACCCAATTCCATCATAATCGGTTAAGAGATGGCCGAGTTCCGCTCTAGATGGCCTTATTCCAGAACTTCTTCCATAAATAATTAAAGAGTCCCATCTCCGTCCAACTTACTCAACAACATCATAATCGGTTAGGGGATGTCCGAGTTCCGCTCCAGATGGCCTTATTCCAGAACTTCTTCCAAAAATAATTTAAGAATCCCATTTCCATCAAACTTACCCAATCCCATCATAATCGGTTAGGAGATGGCCGAGTTCCGCTCCAGATGGCCTTATTCCAGAACTTCTTCCAAAAATCATTTAAGAATCCCATTTCTATCCAAATAACCCAATCGTATCATAATCGGTTAGGGGATGGCCGAGTTCGGCTCCAGATGGCCTTATTCCAGAACTTCTTCCAAAACTAATTTAAGAATCCCATTTCCATCGAACTAACCCAATTCCATCATAATCGGTTAGGGGATGGCCGAGTTCCGCTCCAGATGGCCTTATTCCAGAACTTCTTCCAAAAATAATTTAACAATCCCATTTCCATCCAACTTACCCAACAACATCATAATCGGTTAGTAGATGGCCGACTTCCGCTCCAGATGGCCTTATGCCAGAACTTCATCCAAAAATCATTTAAGAATCCCATTTCCATCAAACTTACCCAATCCCATCATATCGGTTAGGAGATGGCCGAGTTCCGCTCCAGATGGCCTTATTCCAGAACTTCTTCCAAAAATCATTTAAGAATCCCATTTCTATCCAAATAACCCAATCGTATCATAATCGGTTAGGGGATGGCCGAGTTCGGCTCCAGATGGCCTTATTCCAGAACTTTTTTCAGAAATAATTTAAGAACCCCATTTCCATCCAAAATACCCAATTTCATCACGATATCATCACTAACATCACCGTCAGCCATCCAAAACGGACAAATTATAGATCATTTAAGGCCAACACGAAATAAGATTCTACCTGGAGCATCACAATCGACTATACCTGTCCCTAATATTAAAACATCTGCCAATGACGTTGAATAAATGGATGAGTTCTCGATTCGAGTGGCACAACCCAGAAAGTGGCTTTTCGTCAGCCGAATACATAATTGAGTGCCGGATGAACAGTTCCCCAAACTAGTGACAAAGATCGCGAATACTGACGATCTGTTTGCCCAACGCATGGTGCCGAAAGCAAGCTTTGGAATGAACTATGATTACGTATCATACAAAATCAATATTCCAGTGGCCCTATTCGGGCTTTCCCTTAGAATAGGGAATTGGGAAAAATATTTTCATACCATTTTTGTCTTAATTGAATTTTTTTAGCCTACTGAAGGAATAAGTTTAGTGCAAAAATTTTTAAAACAAAGTTAATTGGGAAACTTTTGTTCCACAAAATTTTTATAGGGAAAAATATTTTCCCATTTAACTTTTTTTCCAAAATATTTACACCAAACTTATTCCCTCAGTAGGCCAGAAAAATAAAATTTAGACAAAAATGCTATGAAAATATTTTTCCCAATTCCCTATTCCCAGGGAAAGCCCGAACAGGGCCACAGGTGAAGTTTTTCAAAGCACCATCAACTCTACTGTGTGGCCAGCAAGACTGTTTGTCAAAGAATTTGATTGGGGTCAAAAAATGGCGTTTTTTCGGCCAGCTCATACGCGCCACCAAATCTAGTAGCTAATTTTATTGCTGGGAAAAATAGTGAAATAAATTCGGAATGTAATCATGGCACCCCAACCTTGTCACATCCTCAAAAAACTATTAAACAGACATTTTACTTTCAAAATGTAAATCAAATGTCTTCAAAGGCTGCTTAATTTCATAATTTTGTTTTAAAAACACTCTTTCCGGTTTATATCATATGTGAAACATCATTCAACGATAAAATTTTGAGTTCGGAATTCTTCCCTAGTCAATATGGTTTATAGATGTGATCGCTCACCACAAACAAGCATAAAAAAATCTGGTGACGGAGTATTCTTAGCTATCGATACATCACTACCTAATGAATTGGTAGATTTAACGAATCCATCGATCGAGCAATTATGTGTTAAAATTGTCATCAATAATAAAACGGTTCGAATTTACGTGGCGTATATTCCACCTGATTTGCCTACATCATCGTATACCAAGTGCTGCAACATAATTATGGAAATTACCAATACTGCCGATCAATCAGACATAATTTTAATAACTGGGGATTTTAATCTCTCAAATGTCTCTCGGATAACGAGTACCTATTCGTCGACAATATATTTGATTCACATTTGAGTCAAATCTGCGAATTAAAAAATGGACGAGACCGAACCTTGGACCTTATTTTTACTAATGAACCAGTTTTATGAAAAAATCCCAAGTTTGAGCCTAAGGCTAGAAATTTAAACATCGAAGATGGGGCTTGAAATTTTGCTTAATGCCTAAATAAAAAAGCTTCAGCCTACTGATTTGTTTTGGGCTAGAGTACTTGTATTTATACAGGGTGTCCCAAATTTCACGTATCAAACGTAGGAGGCTGATAGGGGAGCTCATTTCCAACAAAAACAGCCAAGCAAAGTTTTTTCGAATTGTCGATGGTGCAGAAGTTTTTTTTTTTTTTTTTTTTAAAGGAAGATTAATTGTCCAGTGGATTTAATGTCCTTTGAAGGTCAATTAATACCCCCCTTTCATTCACGCACAGACCACCCATTCACACAATTACAGTATACCACCTGCACATTGCATGCTCCATGTCAACCTGTAAACTGACATGGACGGTGGGTCGGTTACTCCACTTTTTGTGTTTTTTAGTAAAATTGCATGCGCGCAAACCAAAAAAATTATTTAAAAGAACCCAAGGGTTCTTTTGTTTAACTTTCTTTTTTAATACGATCTGTAGAGTGTGCCTTTCCAATAAAATCATTTTTATAAGCTGCATTATCATTTGTCAAATGAAAAGGTTTTTTCTTTTAAACTTTTTTTGTTTCTCAAAAATTTTTGTTGATGTTTAAGTGACAGAAAAATATGCGACACTTATACAGATTTTAAAACAGTATCACACTCCGGGGTATTCACAATAGAATGTTTTTGTGAATTTTTTTTCACAAAGTAAGTCGTGTTTTTTAAAAAACGTACTTAACAAAATTTCGAGTTCTAAAATAGATGCTTTGTCAGAAATGAAAGAAAATGAATAAAATATTTTTTTTAAATATTATTATTCGGATTTTCCTCGAATTTCCCGGATTTCTCGGATTTTCCCCTGATTCCCTTGGATTTGGAATTCCCCCGGATTTCTACTGGATTTTAGTTTATAAAAATAATTTTATTGGAGCAGAGTCAGTCTTCTAGATCGTATTAAAAAAGAAAGTTTTTGTGGGCGCGCATGCGATTTTACGAAAAAACACAAAAAGTGGAATAACTTTTGCACCATCAACAATTCGAAAAAACTTTGCTTGGCTGTTTTTGTTGGAAATGAGCTCCCCTATCAGCCTGCTTCGTTTAATACGCGAATTTTGGGACACCCTGTATAGGCCTAAAAATAAAAAATAAAAAAGTTTGAGCCAAAAATTGGTTTTCGGCGCACCAGCGTATTTTGGTTCTCTAATATATACTTTATTTTTTTGTTTTTTTTTTATTTTTATTTGTATATTACGCTCACTAATTGATATCATTGATGCTGAATTCACGAAACGGGATTATTTTTGATCCAACTTTTTAGCCAATTAAATCTTTATATTCAACTAAGTCCCACCCAATTTGATCTCTGTTTAGTTGAAATATTTCCATCTTTTGAGCAAATAATCTAATGCGTACCAACAAAGTAACAAAAAAACCGAAAGTATGAGCAATAATTTTGTTCAAATATTTGTTGTTGTTGGTTATTTTTGACATTTTTCGAATTAATTTGTTAGTTTATCGCCTTAAATAATATAATTTAAAGTTTATATATAAAATAAATTGTATAAAGATGCGAGATGCACTTAAGTTAAACAATTAGGAAGAGAACCAAAAATTTTATTTTACTGCAACTGTTGGGCTATAAATTATTTATAGCCGGTTGCACAGAAAAATGACTAACGGCCGGTTAATTGTGCGCCAGATAAATTTTTTATATGATATCTGGTTTTGCAGTCAGAAAAGAAATCAACGCAAACTTGGCAAATATATTTTATTCCATGGAAATATTTAGCTTGCGTAGAAATATTTGAATGGCCAAATTTTATTGAATAGCTTTTTAACTAATCGTTACATATTTCCATGGAATAAAATATATTTAACCAAGTTTGCGTTGATTTTTTTTCTGACTGCAAAACCAGATTTCATATAAAAAATTAATCTGGCGCACAACTAACCGGTCGTTAGTCATTTTTCTGTGCAACCGGCTATTAATAATTTATAAATTGTGATGTGTGCATAAAACCGAATATTTATAATCACCAGACATCCGTTTATTCGATTAAATTATAATAAAGCCCCAACTAATGGTAAACAAAGCAGAAATTGTGAACAAAAAATATAAAACAACAGAAAACATATCGCACATCCTCTTAAAAACTGCCAACAAAAAAAACGGTTTTGAGATAAATGTATTTTAATTTTTTTTTAATTGTTAACGCTACTGTGATGCTGAGATTATTCATTGTTAACTTTAAAAAATAAATAATAACAGCATCACAGTAGCGTTAGCAATTTAAAATGCATTTATCTCAAAACTGGTTGTTTGTGTTATGACATTTTTTTTAGAGGATGCGCGATATGATTTACATGACAACCGTAGACAAATATTTTGAGCAAAAGTTGGTAAAAAAGTCGTTTTTTTTTTATCTCGTTCCGTGAATTCAGCATGATGAGAAATAGGAGCATAGAGAGAGCACAAAACAAAATTGGCGTACCAGCGTGTTCTCTCGTATTTACTTTTTTTTTTTTTTGTTTTTTGTTTTTCGTTGCATATTCTTGAGACAAAATTTCGTTGAATTTTTCTATATAATGCGACGCTAAAAACATCTTCGATCTTCGATGTTAAAAAGAAGAATCACCACACCTTTCGTAATTAATGACATTCACCATAAAGCAATAGAAATAATATTGGAAACGAAAGTGAATAACAGGTTCCAAAATTACCAAAACCGGAAACTATATTACAACTTCAGAAAGGCCAATTCGAATAACTTACAACAATATTTTGAGCAAATAAATTGGAGTGCCGAGTTTAACAGCGATGACATAGATGTAAACGTGGACAAATTTTATTCACATCTATTTAAAGGAATCGATTTATTCGTTCCCGTGTCTATGAGCAAACCGAACAAATATTCTGCATGGTATGACGATCAACTCATCAGTCTTAAAAATAAAAAAGACAAGGCTTATAAAGAAAATCTCAAAATGTGTTCCCAGGATAGTAAACATAAATATACTGTCACGGACTGTAGGAACGGTATGTAGGGAAAAGGACTGTCAATATCAATCCGCGAGATGATGAAGAACACATGTAGAATGAAAGACATGAATGAAGAACATAAGTGTTATTAATAAACATAAAACATGATTTCAGATGTGTGAATTGGATACTGTATATTCAATTAATAGTAAAAGAATAATATCTAGAAGTTAAAGTAAAATTGCAGCATAATTTTGCATAAGTTTAAAAAGTGAGGTTAAAGTAAATTTATTGCCTGCTGTGTAACATCACATATAATGGAAAAACAATTGATGGATTTCATTTCAGTCGGGGATGATGGAGAAAATGGTAACACAGCTCAGAAATATATCCGTTGACCCTAAAGATGCGGATCACCTTCATTGAATGTTGAATTTGGAGATAGTCGAGAAAATTTCGAGACTTTTGAGTCAAGCTGGAACGACTATACTATAGCCACTGGTATGAGTCTTTGGCCAGCATCGCGAAATAGACAAAAAAAACAAGAACTATGCTTTCCGCGATTGGTGTTAAAGCCAAAGAAAAATTCATGGAATTTAGTTTGACAGACGCTGACAAAGAGCCGGATATTATTGCTCTCGCGGCAATTCGAAAGTATTTAATTGCCAATTCAAATGTGATATACGATAGATATATTTTCAATACGTCTAATCAAATGCTGAATGAGAGCTTCAACACTTATCTCATTCGAATAAAACGACTAATTAAATTATGTAACTATCCGACGAACATGTCAGATGAGTTGCTGAGGAATCGCATCGTTGTCGGCATTCGAAATGGGTCAGTGATGAAAAATTTAATGGAAAAATGTGATTTGGCTTTACAACATGCCAATGACACGTGCAGAATCAGCGAAGCTATAACCAGTGCAGAGTAAAAAATATGACGTCAGAAACCAATATACAAACGGATGTTCCAGTAAATAAAATTTCAAACACAAGGGAGCAAGCAGTTTCACGTAACGTTCTTAAAAAATGTCGGTTTTGTGGTTCGAAACACAAGTTTGAAAAAGGATGTTGTCCAGCCTTGGGCCATATTTGTGACATATGCAAATATAAGCACCATTTTGAATCGTGCTGTAGACGTAGAAATAAAGAATCGGATAAAAATCCAACAATTCATCGGTCTAATAAAGTTAACCAAATTGACTGCGATGAAGAGGAAGAACAATTCAGATCGAGTGATGAAAGCTTCAAAATATACAAAGTGACGACATCATTCATTAAAAAGAAAGTTACGACAATTCTGAGTTTAAAATTTAATTCAGTATGGAAAAACGGCGAATCCATGCTTGATACAGGATCTAACGCGTGTCTCATGGGCTGGCAACAATATTCTAAGCTCATGAATAAACTTAACCCAAAAACTTTTCCAACACAACAAGAACTGATAGATTTCAATGGAAATCCTATACCATCAATTGGAGAGGTGCATATTCCATGTTAAATCGATAACCGAACAATTTCTATAGTTTTTCAAATCATAAAACGTAACCACCAACCATTATTATCTTCAAACGCTTATTCAGCTCTTAAACTGATTACATACATATAGTTCTGAGGTGAAGAATTTTCCAGTATCATCGGTAGCTGATTACCTCATTGAATCGGTTTCAACTACTACAGTGGAAAGAACTGCAGACATTCATAGGTCAAAAGCGAATGCGGAGCGAAAAGTGAACAAATATTCAGATATATTTGAAGGATATGGTACAATACCCGGCGAAGTAGAGTTGGAGTTAGATGGCTTGGTTGATGATGGGATAATTGAAAGTGTAGAGCATGACACTGATTGGGTTAGTAACATTTTAATAGTTCAACGTAACAATTCTTTTCGAATATGTTTAGATCCTATACCGTTGAATAAAGCTTTGAAAAGACCCAACTATCAGTTCACGACAATTGATGAAGTCCTACCGGAATTAGGCAAAGCTAAAGTATTTTCCACCTGCGACGGTAAAAAAGGATTTTGGCAAGTGCAACTAGCGGAGGTGAGTAGCAACTTAACATGCTTTTGGACACCATTCCGAAGATATAAATGGTTAAGGATGCCATTTGGTATTACATCGGCACCAGAAATTTTCCAGATGAAAATATACCAGCTTGTACATGATCTTCCAGGCGTAGAGGTGCTCGCAGACGATTTATTGATATTTGGTCAAGGACATACAGTCGAAGAAGCAACAGTCGATCATGACAGAAATCTCGAGCATTTATTCATGCGGCTCCAGAAAAACGATGTTAAGTTAAACAAATCAAAACTCATTTTGTGTCAATCATCAGTGAAGTTCTTTGGACACGTGTTAAGTAGTGAAGGTTTAAAAGTCGATGAATCCAAAATTATGGCGATCAGAAATATGAAATCATCTTCAAATAAAAATGACCTACAGATTTAAGTACCCAGTTTACACTATTACGTGAACTTATCCATGAAAACACTCCATGGAAGTGGACACAGTCGGAGGAAGACCAATATCAGAAGATTAAATCATTAGTGTCAGACATAAAAACTTTAGGCTATTTCGACAATACAAAGCCAATAATAATTGAATGCCACTCCAGCAGTACTACTGGTTTGGGCGCTGCAATGTTCCAGGAAGACAAGGTTATCTGCTATGTTTCCAGAACGCTAACGGCTACAAAAAGAAACTATGCACAGATAGAAAAAGAACTGCATGCAGATGATTGTTGGTCATACTTGCATAGTCAGAATGGATCATAAGCCGTTAATAAATATATTCAATAAAACGTTACTTAAATCACCAAAGAGACTGCAATTAATGCGTATGATACTGCAGCGTTATTCTTTGAAACTTGAGTTCATAGAAGGTAAAAACAACATTATTGCGGATACCCTATCAAGAGTAAATTATGAAGAGGATCCGGAGGAAGACCAACAAATAAATAATTTGTCGAAATCAAATATTTGCAAAATAGATGTAGCTCAATTATCAGATGCCGAAAGACTGTTACAAATGGTCAAAATAAATATCAATCTCAGTATCTCAACAGGTGTTCTCAACATCATTAGAGAAGAAACGGCAAAAGATGTAAGTTTTCAAAAGATAATTACATTAATAAACAAGTGGCCAAAAATATACGCGATATACCGATGGTATAAAAGTTTATCATAAGTTCAAACACGAGCTTTCCATGGAGAATGGATTACTTCTACGGAATGATAAAGTCGTGATTCCGTATAGTCTTCGTGGATTAATGGCTGAGAAGGTACATATCAGTCATAATGGCATCGAAGCAACAGTAAATCTTGCTAAGCAAAGCATATTTTGGCCGGGAATGACATCCGAAATAAGAGAAAAAGTGAAAGATTGTTACATATGTGTCAAATATTCCGATTCCCAAATAAAGCCTCCAATGCTTACACATGAAGTTCCAAACTATCCATTCCAAATAGTATCAATGGATGTTTTCTTCGAACATAACAGAGGTAAGGCGCACAAATTTCTAATAACCTTCGATCATTATTCAGATTTTTTTGAAATAAAAAAGTTAGATGATTTGAAACCAACCTCGACAGTAAAAATGTGCAAAATAAATTTCAGTCGACATGGCATTCCAGAGACGGTACTAACAGATAATGGAACAAATTTTGTATCAAATGAATTCAGAGAATTTAAAAAAAAAATGGGGCTTTTCGCATATAACATCCGCGCCTTACCATCAACAGGCTAACGACAAAGCAGAAGCCACGGTTAAAATCGCAAAACGAATCAAAAAAAAAACCAAATGAAATAGGAGAAGACTTTTGGTATGCTCTTGTTATAACAACAACATTTATGCTATCAAATTATGACATTGAATATATCAATTTTTCCATATTCATAAACATCCGTTAAATACTGATGACACGAAATATGTATATCGGTTTTCATATTGACTAGGGCATTTACATTTAATTTTACATTTATTTTGCCTAGTCAATAGTTTTATAAATGATCTTTTTTGTATATAAATCAAATAAATAATGGAATAAATATTAGTTTTTACACAACAGTCAACGTGTTTCTGTCCAGCCCTGATCAACAACAAGCGAGAAACATTTTAAGTAATTGTCAACTATCAAATTTGTGATTTGACCAAAATACGGTCAAACATTGGTCCTTCGAGGAAAAAGAATCACGCTAGGTGAAACGCTAAACAACAACAACAATTTATTATGGAGAAATTATTAAAACAACAAAGTAATCTGGGCGCACAGATACAAAAACTAATCTCAAATATGTATAAGGAAGGATCCAGCTCCCCGGAAAACAAAGGCCAACCTGGAAAAACGAAGAGAAGAAGTCGCGGATATCTACACAAGATATAAAGAAAACGATAAGCTATTAATTGGCTACGAAGGCATAGACAACTTGCCTTACATAGAAGAACGCAAACATATAAAACGTGCTTGTGATAGCATAACAGCTGATATCAACTATAAGCTGGAAACTGCCGCAACAACTCCAACTACAAAAGCACCAGATGACAACGTAATTGAAAAACTGCCGATAGCAACAACAACTAGGCTAGCAGAACTGAATAACTTGGATATGGAAACCACTCATACAGCCAGCACAACTACGGCACAACAAAAAGTAGTATCCACGTTGGTAATCCCGACTATTGCCAAAGTTATTAAAAACAGTTCAAGATGCCATGGATTTGGAACACGATACTACCTATGCGTGGACGGATTCGATAATAACGCTTGGATGGATAAAAGGCGATCCCAGTAAATACAAACTTAAGTGGGTAACAGAATAGCTGGAATTCAATCGCTTATGCAACCAAGTCAGTGGCATTATGTAAAATCCAATTATAATCCCGCAGATGTAGCTTCACGTGGCGTGAACGCACAAAACTTGCGAAACTATAAACTTTGGTGGGAAGGACCAAGTTGGTTAAAAAACTCAAATTATCCATTAGCGCTTGAACCAACTGAAGAAGCAGCCAATGAGGAACTAAAAACAAATTGCTTATTTATCAACGCACCTCCTCAACCAGAGTTCATAGACTTTCCACGATTTTCATCGGCTCTTAAAATCAAAAGAACTATAGCGTACTGCTACAGATTTATTACTATCATTAAAAATCGAATACGTCAAGCTCCTGTGGCCCTATTCTGGCTTTCCCTGGGAATAGGGAATTGGGAAAAATATTTTCATAGCATTTTTATCTAAATTGTATTTTTCTGGCCTACTAAGGGAACATGTTTGGTGTTAATATTTTCGAAACAAAGTTAAATGGGAAAATATTTTTCCCTATAAAAATTTTGTGGAATAAAAGTTTCCCAATTCACTTTGTTTTAAAAATTTTGACACTAAACTTATTCCCGTAGTAGGCCAGAAAAATATAATTTTGACAAAAATGCTATGAAAATATTTTTCCCAATTCCCTATTCCCAGGGAAAGCCAGAATAGGGTCACTGGAGAGATACCCAGTTTTCTAACAGTAGATGAACTAACCAGATCACACAATGTAATCATAAAAACAATACAAGATTCGGAATTTGCCGCAGACATTAAACTCTTCAAATCAACGAGTAAAGCCAGAAAAAAACAGCAAACTATCATCACTAAATCCATTCATGGACGAAAATGGTTTGTTGAGAGTCGGCGGTAGATTACAAAAATCTCAACTTAGGTATGATCAAAAGCATCAACTAATTCTACCAAAAAATCATATTTACTCAAACCTAATCACAATTGAAGCACACCATTTTGTATTACACGGAGGCGTACAAGCAACTCTAGCACAAATACGTTCAAAATATTGGATTTTGGATGGTAAACGTCTAGTACGCACAACAATCCACAATTGTGTAAAATGTTTTCGATTCAGAAGAGCAGCATCAGAACAGTTAATGGGTATGTTACCGGAAGCTAGAGTCACTCCATCTGCCTCATTTTCCGATACGGGCATTGACTACGCAGGTCCAGTTGCAATTCGTGTATCCAAAGGAAGAGGAAACAAGTCCTACAAGGGATATATCGCATTGATCATTTGTTTCTCTACGAAAGCAATTCACTTGGAACTGGTGAGTGAGCTAACAACAGCAGCATTCCTGACAGCATTTAGAAGATTTACTTCAAGAAGGGGAACGCCTTTAAACATATACAGTGACAACGGTTCCAACTTCGTTGGAGCTCGGAACGCACTAAGTAAGGAGCTACAAGTGGCTACAACAAGCAAACAACAACGCAGCTCAGGAAGCAGCTAACCATGGAACAAACTGGCATTTCATCCCGCCCGGTAGTCCCCACTTCGGAGGCATTTGGGAATCTGGAGTCAAATCAACGAATGGCCACTTAAAGAAAGTGATCGGTGAAACAACACTGACCTACGAGGAGTTCAGCACGGTATTGTCACAAATTGATTTTGATGCTTTGACACCTGGACATTTTTTAATCGGGAGACCACTGATTTCACCCCCTGAGTCAGACAAAACCAACATAAGCCCAAAACAGAGGTGGACTCTACTTTCAAAGATGACTCAAGGATTTTGGAAAATATGGTCTAAGGATTACTTGAACAGTCGACAACAAAGGTACAAATGGAAAGAACCAAAAGCAAACTACAGGATTGGTCAGCTAGTTCTAATAAAGGATGAACAACTTCCACCTACAAAATGGGCAATGGGAAGGATAACAGATACTCATCCAGGGTCAGATGATCTAACCAGAATGATATCAATAAAGGGTCCAAAAAACACCATCTTCAAGAGACCGATTACAAAGATAAGTCTCCTTCCAACTGAGGATAATCAAGATCCAACAAGCAAATCAGATGAAGATGTAACAGCAAACGACAACAAGGTAGGATAACACAAGGTTGGCAGGTCTCGAGCTGCCAGGGTTGTCAAGAAGATCTATGCACCAGTGCTCATATTACTAATTACGTTCAGTTTTTGCAATTCGAGCGCACTATCATACAATATCACAACGTTCGAAAATCAACCAGTGGCACTATTCTGGTTTTCCCTGGGAATTGGGAATTGGGAAAAATATTTTCATAGCATTTTGATCTAAATTATGTTTTTCTGGCCTACTGTTGGAATTAGTTGGGTGTAAATATTTTTGAAACAAAGATATATTGGGAATTATATTTCCCTATAAAAATTTTGTGGATCAAATGTTTCCCAATCAACTTTGTTTCGAAAATATTTACATCAAGCTAGTTCCAACAGTAGGCCAGAAAAGCATAATTTAGACCAAAATGCTATGAAAATATTTTTCCCAATTCCCAATTCCCAGGGAAAACCAGAATAGTGCCACAGGTACATATTTTGAATCCATTGGAGAGCTCAAACTTACAAACAACGATTGGAACATAATAGTGTCTTATAAACTAACCAACTATTATGCAGAACTGGCTGCCTATAAGCGTTCCATAGACAGACTAGCTAAATATTGTTCATATCCTGACGACAACTTCACAAACTCGAGTATTGCTAAAAGATCAAGAGAAAATACATGTGGACTAATAGAACCATCGTTTGAGCAATCTTTACAAGAAATGGAGCACAAGGATGAATTGCTTCACCACCATAAGGTGAGTTTTGGAAGAAGCAAACGTGGACTTTTTAACTTAGGAGGAAATATAGCCAATGAGTTATTTGGGGTGCTAGATGACAGGGCCGCGGTACGTTATGAGGAAGAAATAGAAAAACTCAAGATGAACAACAACCATTTCACGGCATTATTAAAGAATCAAACGTCAATCATAGATGCGACAATAAACGTCTTCAAAAATAGACAAGAAGATGTCAACAAGCATTGGCTGGTGTTCAAGAATCAGT
Source organism: Nephrotoma appendiculata (assembly GCA_947310385.1). Taxonomy (NCBI): domain Eukaryota; kingdom Metazoa; phylum Arthropoda; class Insecta; order Diptera; family Tipulidae; genus Nephrotoma; species Nephrotoma appendiculata. The sequence goes on from OX371226.1 coordinate 4,639,636, forward strand.
TAGAGAGGGCGTTGGAGAGCAACGATGAAAAAAGCAACTTTCTAGCTCTATCAATGCATACAATGTTACGCATGATTGCATTCAAAGAGATTCAAGATACACTGATAGAAGCAGTATTGGATACGCACAATAGAGTCATCACCACGAGGCTTTTAACGACCCAACAACTGAAAAAAGAAATAGATTTTATGACGAGAAATCTACCACCTGAACTAATGCTTCCCAATATCGATGACACAGGTGACATATTGGTACTGTACGAGCTCATGACAGCCAAGACAAGGCTGCAAAGCAAATATATGATATTTGAGGTGAAGCTGCCATTAGTATATAAGGAAATATACCAAATATATAAGCCCATACCGCTGCCTACCCCCAACAGTCCATCTATATTTATACGGCCACAAATGGAACTTCTTGTGACAGATTTGCATTGGCACACATATTCTTCAATGACAACTTCTGAATGGCAAAACTGTATCAGCACCAACGACTTTAGCATATGCCACTTAAACCCAGGCTATGCATCAAAATCAAGAAGATGATGTTTTATGTGAGCTGCTCCTGCTACGACAAGAAAGAGCGAATAACAAATGCGAGGTGGTGGAAAGGAAGACGAACAACATGCCCGATACATGGATCCAACTAAGAGATTACAGATGACTTTATTCAGTACCAGCTGAACGATCAGTATCGTTTGTCAACAAGAGCCATTTTCTACAAAGATATCAAGAAGCGGAATACTAAGCTTAGCCTCTGGTTGAACACTGAAGGGAAGAACCATAAGCATACCAGCGAAGCAATCGTACTAACACAAAGTATACTCCTCAATATTACCAACATTTAATCTCTCAATAGAAATGACCAAGCAACCACAAGGTTACTCCCATCTCTTTCAAGACTTGTCAAACGTACAAGGAATCGAAGAACTACAGCAAAGAATAAAGGCAGTAACGATGAATACAGGAGAAAGCTTATCTCATCACCACGTGCACCACTATGCACTCACGTATGGGCTCCTTGCGCTCGTACTCATAAGCATAGTCTTCGTGGCAATCAAAAGGAGAATTGATGCAACCAAAAACAAACCAGCCAGAGTCACTCCTCTAGAGGCGCTGGTATAAAGCACGATAATCTTCACAACAACATTTATGCTATCAAATTATGACATTGAATATATCAATTTTTCCATATACATATACATTCGTTAAATACTGATGACACGGAATATGTATGTATATCGGTTTTCATATTGACTAGGGCATTTACATTTAATTTTACATTTATTTTGCCTAGTCAATAGTTTTATAAATGATCTTTTTTGTATATAAATCAAATAAATAATGGAATAAATATTAGTTCTTACACAACAGTCAACGTGTTTCTGTCCAGCCCTGACCAACAGCAAGCGAGAACATTTTAAGTAATTGTCAACTATCAAATTTGTGATTTGACCAAAATACGGTCAAACAGCTCTATTACATTTTCAGAATATTCCCAACAAAATAGTTTCCAGTCCTGTTCAACGACTGTTTGCAAGAAAAACACGCACCGGAATTCATCAACCATCAAAAATCTTCAACCAGAAGTCGTTCCAAATGTTTCAGTTAAAATAATAAATCAACGACAAATAAATAAGTATCATTACGATAAAAAAACAGTTACCACTTCTTGAAGTAGGACAGCCTGTCGTAGTCCAAATACACCCAACAGAAGATAAGTTGTGATTAAGGGGAACTGTACAGCAAAAGCTCTCAGATAGATCGTTCGTAGTTAATGTGAATGGATCTGATTATCGCCGAGATCGTGTGAATATTAAACCACACCCTTCTGCAGATCATAAGCAATCAACTTCGGTTTCCAAACTGCTGCTTCCAGACTGTTCAGCAAATAGCATTTCGGATTCTTCTCGGAAGGCCGAAGGAGATACAATAGATGAAAGTAATCAACAAATGTCTCCTGAAATTGAACAACCATCATTGGTGGTCAATATGGAAACACCACAGTCTTCTTTAAATCGTTCTCGGAGGGAAGTTAAACCACCATCCCGTTTCAAGGATTTTAATTTAACTAAATGATTTAAACTCGAATTAATTTGTTAATGTATAATTTAAATTTTGTTTTATATAATTTGATCTATAAACAGAATAGATTGTTGAAATGTAAAAGAGGGAGGATGTTGTAGATAGACTTACGTCACGGACTGTACGAACGGTATGTAGGGAAAAGGACTGTCAACATCAATCCGCGAGATTATGAAGAACACGTAGAATGAAAGACATGAATAAAGAACATAATCTAAAATATATTATGTTATTAATAAACATAAAACATACCTAAATTATTTGAACTAGTAATATGTAACTCATTCAAAGCAGTGCTTCCACGGTATTTATCACAATATCAACATGGGTTTATGCCTAAAGGTCAGTATCTACAAACCTCATAGAATTTACTATAGCTATTCTATTAAAGAAATTGAGAAGCACAAACAAGATGACGTAATATACACCAACTTTGCAAAAACGTTCGACTCCATCAGCCATTGTAAAACTTTGGAACACATTTTCAAGTTCGGATTTTCTAGCCTGGTTCAAATCTTATTTGAGTAATCGAATCCAATATATTGAAATAGGAGATAAAACGTCAGATAGAATACAAGCTACCTCTGGTGTATCACAAGGCTCTCACGTTGGCCCATGGATTTTCACAATCTTCATAAATGATATAACCGAAGTGATAAAGCATTCCAATATCCTGATGTTCGCAGATGTCCTCAAAATCTACAAAGCAATCGAGTCAGTCAACGATGCCACTAAACTACAGGAAGATATTGACAACCTAGCGTTATGGTGCGAGTTTAATTCTCTGAATCTCAATATTGAAAAGTGCAAATCTCTATCATTTCACCGAAAAACCAACCCTGTTACACAAGGCTACAAGATAAATGGTGTACTCCTTCAGGTATACTTGAGGAGTTACTTTCGTTGAAAACATGAGCTTAAAGAGGAAAGAAACGAAGAAGTTACCGGATTCAAGTTACCGTGGTATGGATATACACACAATCCCATTCCACACGAGATTTCTGGTTTATTGGTTACTTTTTCAAGGCCAACTAGTCGTAATGTATATGTATGTGTAACAAAGTTGACAAAAAAAAATCATTTTTGAAATGTCTTCGCATAGTTCGCATCGTATGCAATATAATTTGTTGAAAATAATTAACACAAATATGTTGATTTTTACACATATTATAAATAATAATAATTAATTATTTAATTATAATATAGATAAACAAAAATGCACAGCAGAATTTTTTCTTCTTTAATTTGGTTCAACGTTTATTTTATACATATCACACAAAACTTTGTTTTATTTTATACTAATCGTACACACGAAAATTAAAGCAAATTAAAAATACATGCGAAAAATGGATGGAAACGGATATCACCCCAAATTTATTTTATTGTTTTATCACTACACAACACACTAAAAAAATAAAAAAAAAATAAAAAACGCATTCGAAAATAAATTGGATTTTTTTTTTATCACCACACTTTAAGACCTTATTTTATATTGGCTGGTGCTACACGTAATTATTTATGAATTTATTTATTTATTTATTTATTTATGTAATTACAATATAATTTTGTAATGAACTACACACCAAATATTGAGCTTATAAGCTCATTTATAATATGATGTGCAGGTCATAAAAAATTCAATTAATTAAACCTTTTTTTGTGGGTTGTGGGTTGGTTTGTCGTGGATCCCTTATATTCATACAAGGAGATTTGTCTCGTGGAGTTATATAATTTGTATCCTGAGGTAGAATACAATAATGTTATTTTCTGCGGTTGCTTGCGATCCTCTCTGCTGATGTATTAAGACGTGTTTTAGCTTCTTTAGCAAATTTTGTTACACCTTTCGTAGACAGAGCGCAACCAATTGGGCCAATTATAAATCCAAATAAAAAAAATTTAAAATTCAATAATTTTACAAAAAAAATTGGGAAAAATGGGACCACTCGACACAAAAGTTGTAGAATTCAGTAGAAAATACAGTATAATAATAATAAATTAAACACGATGAGTTAAGATAAACTTTTGTTTTTATATTTTTATTTATACAACAATACGCCATACGATGTTAGTAGTACAACAACACGTTTCAGAATGAGAGAGAAAAGATGAGAAATCATTTTCAGCTAAAATATGTATAATTCACAATGAGTGTGTTTCAATCGTATTTGAATGCTGAATAAATATATTATTTATTTCCACACTTCTCCTCATTCAAATAAGCCGGCAGCCTCTCTAAATTTCTAGATCTTCTGTTTTGGTAATGGTTTTGTCATCATATCGGCTACCATTTCTTTTTATTTTATGTACCCATTTGGAACCAATAGGTTTTCTATTAATGGGCAAATTCACCAGTTCCCATGTATTATTATCGCGTAGTGAAATCATTTCTTCTTCCATCGCTTTAACCCATTCATCTTTGTTCACACCGCTAACTGCCTCATTGTTGGTTCTTCTGTTGCTTGTTTAACTGAAAAAATTTCATCTTGAAATTTAGTTGATGTCCATGTACCTTTGTTTGTGCGTCCGGATCTTTGTACATCATTTTTACCATGTGTATTCTCTTCATTATCAACAGTCGATGTGTCCATTAAAGTCTCGTCATCACTAAAATAAGCATCACTGTCCGGAAATGAAACTGCGTTTGGCTGCAATGTCTTATCCGTGTCCGCAAAACTGTCATCAGCATCATGTGTAACCTCAATCGAGTTCAACTCAGATTGCTCAGAATCCATACCATATCTCACAATTAGAGTGTGATCGTCATTGCAAATTGAATCATTTGATTTATTCAACTTATCATTCTTTCGTGCTGGAGTAACGATTTTAGTTTCCAGTTTTGTCCTTTTGTGTAAAAATTGAACATCTCTGCTAATCAATATTTTTCCTGTTTTTGTGTCATAGCATCTGTAAGCTTTCGATATAGTATCATAACCAACAAATAATGCATGCACGGATTTATTTTCAAGCTTATGCCGTTTCTGTGGCAAAATCCTTACATAGCATTCTGCACCAAAAACTCTCATATGATCGAGCTTCGGTTTACAATCAAACCAACCTTCAAAAGGAGTGGTTAAAATCGATCGTCCTGGTAATCTATTCTGAATATAATTCGCAGCAACAACTGCCTCAGCCCAAAATACGTGTGGCATTCCAGCATCGATAAGCATGCATCGAGCCATTTCCACTAGCGTCCTATTTTTGCGTTCAGCTACACCATTCTGCTGAGGGGTATACGGAGCTGTTCGTTGTTGTTGAATACCCTCTTGTTTTAAATATGCATGAAACTCTTTGTTTACGTATTCACCACCTCGATCTGATCGTATGTATTTGGGTTTCTTGCCAAACATTGTTTTAGTCATTTCGACATATTCTTTAAATTTGTGCAATACTTCAGATTTCTTTTCAAGCAAACATATTACTGTATATCGCGAGAAATCATCAATTAATGTCAAAATGTATCTTTTACCTGACGATGATGCTGTTTTCATTGGGCCACACACATCCGAATGAATTAAATCAAGCATACTTTCTGCACGTTGGGCATTTTCTGGGAATTTAATTCGCGTCATTTTTCCTTGTAAACAAACTCTGCATTTGTCGTCACAATTCTTACATTCATCTTTGCATGGTATAATTTTCACACCCTTGACGTATCCAAGTTTTGACAACGTTTTAACAACTTCACTGTCATCAATTTTATTGTCTGGGCCGGCAATCAGAGCTTTATTTGTTTCTTTTAAACGGCATAATCCCCCTCGTGATAAACCAACTGCCACTTGTTTTCCATTAAAACTGATTTGACATTGTTTGTCCTTTGAAAATAATACATCACAACCTTTTTCATTTAATTTATTCACTGATATTAAATCTGTCTTGATTGAAGGTACCCAAAATACATCGTTTAATACCACAACATTATGTCCATCGAATTTGTTCATAACCTCAATTTGAACGGTGCCTTTACCTTTAACATCAGCAATTGACCATTCGCTACGGAAACTTCATCACGATAATTTGTATCCAGATTTTTAAACAACGCTTTATTCGATGTAATGTGAGACGTTGCTCCTGAATCAACAAACCATCCACTTTTAAAATTACTTGTCATGAATGCAATTTTACCATATGTGTCACCTTCATCTCGTTCAGTTGCCAAGTTTACTTTCTTTTCGTCGGTAGCTTTCTTTTCTTTATCGCCTCTTTGTGTCTTACATTTCTTTGCATAATGACCTTTATTGCCACAACGATAACATACTATGTCCTTTTTCTTAAATTGGCTTGATTTATTTATACTTTTGTGCATTACTTTCAATGCGGAGCCATTCCCGTCATCCATCTCGCCTCTGTCCTTTCGACGTTTATATTCATCGATTAACTTCGATTGCACAACTGCTGCTGTCAGTTCACTTTCTTTACGAGATTCCAGTGCGGTTACCAATGTATCATAACTTTCAGGAAGGCTTCCCAATATCGTTGCACTTTTCCAATCCTCTGGTTTCACATCAGTATTTAAATCGACCATCTGTTGAAATAATTCATTGATTCTGCTCAGGTGTGCCTCCATGTCGCCATCTTCTTCCAAACGAAGCCGCATAATTGTTTTCATCAGGCGCACCTTACTATTTGCCGTATTTTTCTCATGATACTCTTGCAACGCGGTCCATGCTTCTTTTGACGTTTTAGCATTACGAATGTGTATCAACTAGTCATCATTTACACTCAATCCGGTTGTTGCTAAACCCTGTTGATCTTTTTTATTCCATTCTTCTAATTTGGTCGCTTCTGTAGCTGTGGGCGCCGCTGAATCAATGCAAAACCAGGTTCCTTCTTTCACCATCAACATTCTCAATTTAAACTTCCACACAAAATAATTTCCATTATTCAGTCTATCAATATGATATTTTGTCTCTACTGATGCCATTTTGTGTATTCGATAATACAAATACCTCGCGTAGAATTGACTTTCTTTCGATGAGAGAAAATAAATAATAATAATAATAAATAATAAAAATAATAAATAAATAATATATTCGGTTACTGGGCCCATAACCTGTAGAATTCAGTAGAAAATACAGTATAATAATAATAAATTAAACACGATGATTTAAGATAAACTTTTGTTTTTATATTTTTATTTATACAACACTACGCCATACGATGTTAGTAGTACAACAACACGTTTCAGAATGAGAGAGAAAAGATGAGAAATCATTTTCAGCTAAAATATGTATAATTCACAATGAGTGTGTTTCAATAGTATTTGAATGCTGAATAAATATATTATTTATTTCCACAAAAGTCAAGGCCTGCCTGTAATTTTAGTTTCTTGATTAAAACTAAGGCGCAATAGATTTTTATTGTTAATTTAAACCTTTATTTAAAATTAAAACACCAAATTTTTTTGTATTGTTTTATTCTGTTCTCTCGAAAATAAAATTTAAACAAAAATCTACATCTCAAAAATGTCCTTAAATTTTTTTATTTTCATTTCTATTTTTTCATTTCGGATTCACGGACAAAAATTTTATGTCGCACAAAAATTGTCAAAAATTGTCCGTGAATCCAAAATGACAAAAATAGAAATGAAAATAAGAAAATTTAAGGGCATTTTTGAGATGTAGATTTTTGTTTAAATTTTATTTTCGAGAGAACAGAATAAAACTATACAAAAAATTAGGTGTTTTAATTTAATATAAAGGTTTAAATTAACAATGAAAATTTATTACGACTTAGTTTGAAACCAGAAACTAAAATCTCGTGTAGCACCAGCCATTTAAACACAAAAAATTTTTTGTATTGTTTTGTTATTCTCTCTCTCTCTCTCTAGCTTCACATCCCATGAAGGGATTTTGCCGCCCGCACTATGGTCCTCCAGCCGTCTCGGTCCATCGCTCTCGACCTCCAGTTTCGACATCCTAGTGCCTGTAGATCTTGTTCGACGTCGTCACGCCAGCGCAGTCGGGGTCTTCCTCTACGACGCACACCGGCTGGTTGTTGATGGAACACTTTATTTGTCATCCGTTGTTGTGGGGACCTTGCAACGTGGCCGAGCCATCTTACTCGATTGGATTTGATGAATCCGATAATATCGCAACCTCCAAGAATTTGCTTTATCTCGTGGTTCATGCGAATCCGATATTCATTGTTCGCGACTTTAATAGGACCAAAGATGGAGCGAATGACCTTCCTTTCGAAGGTAGATAATAATCTACAATCATTAGTGGTCATGGTCCAGCTCTCGCTTCCGAAAGCCAGCACAGGTCTTATGAGTGCTTTATAAAGTGCGAGCTTGCACGACTGCGATAGATGTCTAGATCGCAATAATTTTGATTGGGCGTAGAAAACTCGATGTGCGGCAGCGATTCGGGCTTTTATATCTGCCTGCATGTCATTTGATGATGTTATAACTGACCCGAGGTATTTGAAGTTTTCAACGCGATCAAAGTTATGGTCGCCAATTCCGAGATTTGCCATGGAGATGTTCCTAGGTGTTACTAAATATTTGGTTTTGTTACTGTTCACCTTCAAACCAAGTCTTCTTGCGCAGCGATCGAGCGGCACGAAACTGTCTTTGATATCGCTAGGTCTTCGGCCAAGAAGCACGATATCATCTGCATATCCAAGAATTTGGCCTGATTTATTAAATATACAGCGCGAAGTTTCGATGTTGCTTTTCCTCACTACGTACTCAAGCGCCAAATTGAACAGCACAGGTGCGAGTGCATCTCCCTGTCGAACACCAGATGTTATTTCAAAGGAGTCTGACACAGTCCCTTCGATTACAATTCTACATACAGACCCAGACGTTGTTAATTTGCACAGAAAAACGAGTTTCTCTGGAATTCCTAGGCATGTGAGCGCGGCCCAAAGGTTATCGCGGTTTATACTGTCATATGCCTGACGGAAGTCTATATATAATTGATGTATGGTTATGTTGTACTCCCAACATTTTTCCAAGATCATCCTCATGGTGAAACACTGGTCAGTGGTCGATCGGTTGGGACGAAAACCACACTGACAGTCGCCAATGATGTTTTCGGCGAGAGGGATGAGTCTGGCAAGTACAACATTAGCCAACACTTTGTAAGCAGTGTTCAATAGAGCTATGCCACGATAGTTTTCACATTTAAGACGGTCGCCTTTTTTATGCAACGGACATATGAGCGCGGTCTTCCAATTCTCCGGCAACTCTTCTTGGTCCCAAATACATACGATGAGATCGTATAGACTTGTTGCAAGAGTAGCGCCTCCGAGTTTTATTAATTCTGCGGGGATTCCATCGAGACCGGGTGCCTTGCCGTTTTTCAATCGACTAATAGCTGCGTCTACTTCCTCAACTGTGGGATATTCGACGAAGACCTCATCACCTGGAGGAGCTATTGCTCTAATGGGGGTCACGTCGTCATTCCGATTTAGTAGATTTTGAAAGTAGGTTTGCCATACTGAGAGAACATCAGCCACGTTTGTTCTCAATTCTCCATTCCCGTCTTTGATGGCTGTACTTCTTGGGTGGAAGTCTTTAGTGAGATTCCTGGCATTGGCAAAACAGTCCCTTGAATTTCCTACTTCCGCTTGGAAGCTGATGTTTTCGATGCATAATCTCATATGATCGCGTTTCTTTTGACGAAGGTCTTTAGTCGTGGCTTTCCTGGCGCGGAGATATTCTGCATGTGTGCTTCTAGTGTTGCGAGCCAACCATTTTTCACGAAGCTTTTGTTTATTTGCGACGATCAGGCGACATTGATCATCGAACCAATCATTGCGGGGTCTCAGAGGTCTTCTTCCGATAGTGTTTTGCGCCGCGGTGGTAATGGCTGACTGTATTGTGTGCCACTGCTCCTGGATGGTAGACGGAGCTTCTTCGTTGTTGCTAGGCCGCTCTAGATAGTTAGTGACAGCTGATTGGTAACTCTGCAGTGACGTTTGGTCTTTTAGAGCATCCACATTCCATTGAACGGTTTTTTGTGCTTGTCTGTTGAACGTAGATGACAGTTTGCACTTAAATTTAAATACGACAAGCATATGATCGCTGTCCATATCTGCACCCCTGTAGGATCTAACGTCAGATATACTGGTCGAGTGTCTCTTAGACACCATGACGTGATCAATTTGGTTTTCCGTTCTTCCATCATTCGATCTCCACGTTACTTTGTGGATTCTCTTATGTGGGAAAAACGTACTTGATACAACTAAGTTGTACATTAATGCCAAGTCGGTGACGCGTTGGCCGTTGTTGTTACTAGTTAGATGCAGACTGTTGGGACCAATGTGCGATGTATTTTCTGCACTCCTACCGATTTTTGCATTAAAGTCGCCCACGATGATTTTAATGTCGTGGTGCGGTATGTTATTGATGACTTCCTCCAGCTCCACAAAGAAGAGATCTTTGATGTCATCAGATTTATCTTCGGTGGGTGCATGTACATTAACGATCGTGATGTTAAACTTATTAGTGCGAAGTCTGACCGTGCATATCCGCATGTTGATCGGGCGGAAATCGATGATGTGGTGCTTCACGCGCCGATGGATGAGGAAGCCAACTCCAAATTCTTCTCCGTTCTGATGGCCGCTATAGTGAAGAGTGTAACCATTGGTGGTGTCATGGATCCCACTCCCGGACCATCTAAGCTCTTGTAGTGCAAGTACGTCTAATGTGTAACTCTTTGCTTGGTTCGAAAGGTTCTGGAGATCTCCAGGTCTTAAGAGGCTAAGCACGTTCCATGTTCCCATTTTTAAAGCGTTGTCCGTGTACAATTTCCGAGGTCGAGTTTGTAATGAATCCGATATGGTAATCCGAGGCCTTTGTTCAGGGTTCATAACTTAAATGGTTTTTATGAGGGAAGGTTGTTGGCCTGCCGCTCAACCCTCTTGTTACGTGTGTGGGTCACGTACTGGCGAAAATCTTAAGGCATCCAGTCCTACCTTGAAAACATTTATATAGCGAGCCGCTTGATACAAGACAGACGCCCGCTTCAGCCGCTCCTAACATGGAGAACAGACGCTGGTTTGGTATTGGTTTAGGGCGCCAATAACCCGCCCTGACATGTAGTGTCCATGACTATAAACAGGATTTAGTCTGCTCGTCTCCACTACACCGCCTGATTCATTTAGCGTTACCCAGGGAGCACCGGCGAGGAGGTATGAATCTCGGACTTCGCCCCCCTTGTTTTGTTATTGCTCTCTCGAAAATAAAATTTAAACTAAAATGTTGTATAAGTCAAAAATGGCCTTGAAATATTTTTATATAATTTATGTTTGTGTTCGTGTGGTTGCACCGAAAATTTGTTTAAGTCGCAATTAAAACCCGTATCATTCATAGGTAAACGGGGAAAGAAACGAAGAAAAATACGGTTTCTGTGAGACCAAATGTGGCATCAGCCAATAAACAAAATTAACAAAAAAAAAAAACTTCGTGATTGAAAGAGAAAGAAATTATTTTGTCCAAAGTCAATATTTTTGATATTTTGTAGTACGAAATTTAGTATCCCTCCCGGCCAGCCGCATCATAAACGTAACCTTTATGACATTTTTGTGACACTAAAAATGTCGTAAACGGTACGTTTTGACGCTAAGATTACGGTACGTATACCTTTTGTCACAAGAGAAGTGAAACAAATTTACGCAGTATTTCGTATAAGTTAATGTGTATAAAATTGGTCTTATTTGATGTTACGAAAATGTAAGGTTTACGGCTATGTAACGTTTTTAAGTAATTTAAGCGCTACGTTTAAGTAAAAATTTTAAGTACTGTTCGTTTTAGAATTTAGCGTAAATAAATATTCATGTATAATTAAATAAATAAAACAAATAATATTTTTTATTTTCTAGTTTATTGTAATAATAGAAATAACATAACATTTATAAAAATGATTATAAAATTAAAAAGGTTAATCAGTTCGTTCATTGTACAAACTCCTATGTGAGTTTAAATAATCAAATCCAATACTAAATCAGTCGTTTATTTGCACTAATAACTTATGCAAGGAGTTAAACTTCTCCCTCAATAACAATAATATATTAAACTAAAGCAAACAGTTAAATAAAATCACAGCTTATCTTCATAAACTATTATACTTAAAGGTATTCTCGTTATCACAAAATTTGAATTTACCATAATACGTTTTTACTACAATGAAAGGTAATTTGATTCACAAAAATTAATAATTTATGTAACTAACTACATATTTTATTAAGCCGGAACTAAACTGTAACACGACTAAATGAAAAAATAGTTGACTGGTTAATAACTGCAAAACGTTTAGAATTTATGTGAAAAGGAGAGAATGACGTATCATAGAAAACGCAGTATGTAGTTATAAAATTTCAGTGTGTTAGTGTCTAATAAAAAAACATACGTGAACTCACAGTTCTCGGTGCGTTTTTGACGCATATCGTTTTTGTGCCGATAGGGATTTATGATTAAAACAATTTGTTTACACACAGTGGAAAAATTGCATACTGGGCCATTTCCACACTGTGCTTCTTTGACAGTGCGTTTGGACAAGTGGTATTGCGGCACTAATACATCAAACTCGCTCCGGAGGTATGAATATATCCCTTTTCAAGCCTGCCATCACAATTGTGCGGAAGAGGAAAAAGAATCATGTCAAAAATGTATTTTTGTATGTATTTTGGACCAACATACACAGATTTGCAAACCACTTAAATCGTTTTCGTCCGAAAAATAACACTTTAGCTGTAATAATAATAAAATAATTAATATGTTATCAAAAATAAATAATTAAAATATTTTATATAACTTATATGATATCAAAGTATAAAATCCTTTTTTCAAAAAGAATTCCGGTTTAACTGAGATCCGGTAAAATCCGGAAGACATTACAACCTATCATTTTTTGCATACACGATTGTGTATGATAGAATACTGAAGCCTGTCTATCCCTTTCCTGGCCCGCATACACAACTGTGTATGTAAATTTCGATTACGACAAACGAAGATGTCAAACATAGAATTAGGTGATAATTGACGACCAGTGTACACATTTGTGTAAACCACTAAATTTTGTTTTCGTCCGAAAAATAACAGTAACTATAATAATGATAAAATAATTAATATGTTTAACAAGAACAAATAAATTATATGTTAAATAATTAATTTGTTAACAAATTATTATGCTTTTTTCAAAAAGAATTCCGATTTACCTAAGATCCGTTAAAATACGGAAGACATTTAAACTTGTCATTATTTACATACACATTTGTGTATGGTGAACTAAAATTGAACCAAAAAAAAAAATTTTTTTGAACTCGAAAGGGCTATGGAGTCAACCACTGAAACCTGTGTATGGTAGACTTAAATAAAAAAAATATTTTTTTCTGGCTGGAAAAATGATATACCTGCTGATGTTTATACCTTTACAAATGTCTATGTATGTGTAAAACAATTGTCAAAACAAAAATCATTTTTGAAATGTCTCCGGGCAAAACCGAACACAATTATATTCTATAAGCCGTACTGTTGCGACACGCATGTATTTTTTCACTTCTGTTTAATTGTGTTGTGCGTATACGAACATGAAATTTTATTCTCTATTTACTCGAAGTTGTGCATATGTTTCGGAAATACATTTACGTAAAAAAATGTTTAAAGGGAAAAATACAAAAAACAAAAACTAAGAGGTGTGTTTTGTTTGTTATTATATAATTCAAAAGTGCATTTCGACAATGCCTTCTAAACTACTGGCCGCTTACACCAACTGATGACGACACGCTAAGCCGACGGTTCAACTAGATGGCAGATAAATTTTAAAAAGGAAAATTACATCACAAAATATATTTAGTTGCAATTATTACATCGAAGTAGAAGGTTATTCATTTTTTATTTCCGTTTTCCAGTTTTTTCTAGTTTTTGGCTCCGCCTCGTTCTCATAAAACCAAAATAAATTTCGTCGTACAAAATTACAAAACAATAAAAATATTATTTCTCTCTCCAGTTGTTTTGTAATTTTGTTAATTTGTTTAGTTTCGAACAAACTGTTGAAGCCGAAGGATATTCGTTTTTTAATTTTTCTAGTAATGCATGTACATTTTTATTTTAGATTTTGGCATTTTTTTGTCATTTTTATCCAACATAAGTCGATTTGTAATATCATCTAATTCAAAATTGTTGTAATTGGTACGTAGATTCAATAAAAATAGGAAAATAAGTACGGATATCATGTAAAATACAGAAAAAATGTATCGTACCGTAAAGCTTCGACTAATTATGTGATACTAAATGAAAATGACAATAAAATACAAAAATGGAATGACAAAATAGAAACAAAATGATCACATAATATTCTCTGCTCTCACGGTTTTATTTATATTTTTGTGGTGGAATACACTAGAACTTTGTATTACGTTATCTAAATAGGCGCATTTCTTTAAATTCTCATTAACTTCTTGAATGTGGATTGAAAAAATTCAATTTATGAATTAAGAAAATCAATTACACTAAAATTGTTCATAATTTATTAATTTATTGTATAATAATTCTGATTTTTATTTGTTAAGTTTGTGAAATTTATTGCCGTCGTAATAAGGAGGCAAAGTGTATTATTTTTACTTAATTATGGTGACATCTGGTTGTCGACTTAAGTTGTCGTCATCAGCAAAAAATGATTGTTGTCACAGGCCAGTACTATAGAAGGCACTGATTTCGATCACGAATTTTTTTTTAATTTCTATTTTCCATTATTGTTTTAGTCTTTTTATGCATGAATGAGGCGTGGCTACGCATATCTGATCTTCATTTCAATTTTGTTTTTTGTTGTTTGTAAAAACATAAAAGAGAAATCTAGAACAAATGTGTCATATTTGATTTCTATTGGCCGTATACAAATACTATCAAATAGAAGTTAAAAATGTACACCAATACTATCAAATAGGAGTTAAAAAGTGACATTATCCGCGTGTATAGCCGAGTATTGTACGGCTTATAGAATATAATTGTGTTCGGTTTTGCTTCGGGTAATTCTATAAAAATAATAAATTATTTAGTTTTAATATAGATACCAAAAATATACTTGAGAATTTTTACGCCTTTGTAACGTTTACTTTATACATACATATTTATATCACAATACCACCCCAAATTTGTTTTTATTATTTTAACACTATACACTCTAAAAATAGAATACATTTAAAAACACATGCGAAAATAAACTGGATTTTTTTTATTACTACACTTTAAAAGCTCATTTTATATTTAGACACAAAAAATTTTTGTATTGTTTTATTTTTCTTCATATAACATCAATATAATATTTGCTATCTCTTTTGAGTCATGTGGGAACAGGATGGTTATATAAAAAATGCATATGGTGGTCTCAGATGTCAAAGAAAAAGCTTACTGGACAAGTTGTTGTTGTAAATCAAATTTTAAGTAAAATCTACGTGTCAAAAAAATAGAGTTACATTAACCAGGCAGCAACTGTTTTTTTTTTTCATATAAAATCAATATAATATTTGCTATCTCTTTTGAGTCATGTGGGAACAGGATGGTTATATAAAAAATGCATATGGTGGTCTCAGATGTCAAAGAAAATGCTAACAGGACAAGTTGTTGTTGTTGTAAACGGTGACGCGCTAAATTTTGTATTCTTAAAAAATCGCGATATTATTACATAATTTAAAAAAATCAAATATTATAAAACAGTTTGTGTATCGTGTTATTTTGTGTAGTTTGTGAATAAATATTGAAAACTTTGAACATTAAAATATTGCAATGAAGTGCCTTGTGAAGTGTTGTCAAAATGCGCATCGACAATTTGAAGAAAAATTCCTTACCATTTATAAGTGTTTATAAAAATTAAAATGTAAATTATGTTAAAAGCAAAGTGATTTGTGATAAAATTATCATTAATTTAAGTTATAAATCACAAAAATGTAGGAAATGAATTTTGGTTGTTTTTGTTCGACTTTTTCTTTTTGAAAACATAATATAATCATATGTTCGTTCATATATCACAGTATCGAAATTTTCTTATTACTACGTTCATATTCTACGTGCTATTTTTTCATAATTATTTTTTATTTTGAAATACTATAAGTACAATTTTTTACCGAAAATAAAAACAATTAATGCGTACTATATTGGAATAAAAATAATTGTGAATTTGTGTAGTTTTTAATTTCGATTGAACAAATGCTAAATACGACCCGTTGATTTATTCGCTTTCTCTTTTACCCTCCGAATTTGAATCGTTTGACAGCTGCTGTCATTCATTCTATATTTAATTTAAATTCTTTGGTCAAAAATGGCCTTGAATTTTTTTTACATTTTGGTTGTGTTAATGTTGCGGTGAAAAAATGTTTGTTTGAGAACAATTAATACCCGTTTCAAACGAGACGAAGATGTTTGAAAAAAGCACAGTATGACTCTTGGTATCACATTTGTACTATTTTGCTATCGAAAACGCATCGAAACGAAAAATTAGTGTTTCCATTGACAGAGTTAACCACCGGGATTATCTCGGATTATCTGATCATGTACGGTGTTTCCATGACAGAGTTAGCCCGGATTATCTCATCATGGAAACGAGTCGGATTTAGAGTTTTCGTTAAATTTCTTAATCCTCCTTAACACCGCATACCCAATGCAAAAAACTCTTCCTTATGACTTTTTCCTTATGAAGAGCATACCCAATAGAAACTGCCTAGTATCGAAAAATCATTCTATCAATACCAATACAATAACAGGCCATTTCTTGTTTAAATCTTGTTTGTATATGTAAATCCAAAAAGAAATGAGAATTCCATACAAAACGGAAAAAAATTACATGGGTTCAAAAAAACCATTTCATTATTTTTAATAAATAACTTGTATCGTTCAAGTTAAATTGAATAATACATTGCAAGAAATAAATAATGATATTTTGTTATTGAATTATTTAAAACAAAAATTGTTTTCAGAAAACTTTTCATTCGGTAATATTTCAATTAAACTAGCAACTTATTTTTACAGATAAAATAAAAACAAAAACACACGAGATTTTTTACTGCCACTCTTACATGCTTTTTTACTTTTTTAGTAAACCAAAATATGTTGAACGGGTTGGGTGCACGTCTTTGCGTATGACAACAAAATATTTTGTTTTTAGTTTTGTTCAAATAAAACTTGATTTTTAAGTAATGTGGTGTAATAAACCAAAATACATTTTAATCAATCAATACTAATGATAAGCCCAAATGCGTGATTTAGTTGGTTTTACATAATAACTAAAAAAAAAAATCCAATTTGATCGACAATTGGATTTTTTTTGTGGGCTTGTGTAAAATTTACAGTAAAGAATTAAAATTACGATACCGATATTGAAACTTAGAAGGTAAAATTTCACACATAATAATTTTGTGTATTATGTGTACCGTGGTAAAATTATTCTATGTTTTACACTACATAGCAGGTTACAAAAATAATATACAAAACACAAACGAATATAAATAAAACTGTATACCCTTTAATCTAAAATTCATTACACAAACAAAATGTGTGAAATTAAGTTCATTATTTTCTTCGGTACTGTATGTCGTGACTCGTGAAACAAAACCAAAACAAATAATACAAGAGAGCCAAGAGAAATTAAAAATCTTATACGCGCACGTGTCATTGAAAAATTGTGTTGTTACGTTTATCAGTAAGTTGCTAAATGAAAAGTTACTCAATAGGGAAATATTTTTATTGGAAATGTTTCTCAAAATATCAATATTTATCGTGATCCTTCAGATAAATTATGTTTGTAGATAATAAAGCAGATTTATTGGGACAAATGAAGAATTTTTTTTGTCCCATGTAACTTTTTACTTACTCGTATGGCACCCGCGTTTTTGTTTGGATTTACCTATCCAAGCTCATGGAATTTTTTTATATAGAAAAATGGCCTATTATGTAGTGGTATTGATTCTATGTATGTACATAGTTTTTGTGCTTTTTACGTACCGATGTTAGCACCTATTTCCGTACGAAATGTGTACTGGGCATTTAGTCGATTGGGCTCCAATTTTTGACATTACAATCGGTTAACCGGTTCTATAATTGTTCGCCATGTTTTCATATACATACATATATATGCAAGAACTAGCAACTAGCGACATACGCGGGTTATTTGGTAGATATATATACAAGTTCGTCCATTTTGTAAATAATCGAAAGAAAAATTATGTAGTGTTTTATATATGTTTCATTCGTAATTATATTTGTTACACGGCCAAATTAAATAACATAAATCTGCATTTGTTTTTTTACTTTTTTGTGTAATAATTTACTGTGCTGTGTAAAAAAACAAAATACAGAAAGCAATCTGAGTTTGTGCAGTGGCTTGGAGAAATAACAGTTGTGTCAAAAATCTGGATCCAATAACATTTTTTTGCTGTTATTTTTTTGTTAATGTTCACCAGTTTGTAATTACTCCTGTAGTAATTTAGCTGTAAATACGGCTACGTTTAATTCAATGTCATATTGTGTATAAATTGTGTTTTTAATGTGGTTCTCCATACATACAGAACAACAACAAAAATGTTTATGACTTGTATTTTGTATGTTTAGGTATAAAGTGTTGAATGTGTATGAGGGTGGGAGTAGAAGCCGAGCGTGCCAAAGGGGCAACACTTTAAAGAGACTTTACAACAATAACAAAATATTGCGTTTGGCTCTTGATATAATTATTTTAAGACGTGTGGGGAGAAGGAAACAATTTTCCAAACAAAATTTTCACACATATCTCATGCTACAACATCTAATTTTTTAGGCTAATCAAATCGTTAAATAATAATGTATGGAAAATCGAAAAATAGTACAGTGCCCTCGGATGCACAAGCAAGGGAAAAGTAAGTACAATGGTTCATTACTTGGTATAGTTACTTGTATACCAAAATTTTTTTTTAATAATCCATCGCGGTCCATCGCGAATACATTGTTTTGTTATTTCAATTTGGTAACAGCAATTATTTTTAATTTTAGATTGGCACTATATGTGTACGAATATTTATTGCATATAGGCGCACAAAAGGCAGCCCAAACATTTCTATCGGAAATACGATGGGAGAAGAATATCACGCTTGGTGAACCGCCTGGCTTTTTGCACTCTTGGTGGTGGTAAGTTTCTACCAGATCATACGAAGTATGGTTCTACAAAATTTTATATCATTATTTGTAGCGTCTTCTGGGATTTATATTGTGCGGCACCCGAACGTCGTGACCAATGCGATCATTCGAGTGAAGCGAAAGCTTTCCACGACTATGGGTTCGTAAGCTCTGGCTATGGCGTAAACGGAATAGCTCACGTAAGTTATTTAATGGTATAAATTGTAATAATATTGAACGATTTTAAATTTTTGTTTAATATATAGAATACAGGACCGGCACCTAGCCCTTTGGGACAATTACCACCAAATGAAGGAATGCCAGGAGGTCCAATGGCACCAACATTCTTTCCGGTAAGCCACCTTATAAAATTTATATTTTTAATTTATAAAATAACGTGGATGTTGCATCATTCAGAATATCTAATTGGTTTATGTAGTTATTGAGCGCAAGAGAACCTTATGCCCCAGTATGCTTTCTTATTTGGAAGAAATCTTAGTATTGCAATCATTCTGTAAAATAACGATTTTCAATACATCAAATTATACATACACAATCAATTTATCAAGGCCTTGATTTTGGCGTGTGTTCCAATCAGTAAAGGAAACTCACATTTTGTTTGGCTTAAAAATCGCATGAACTAATATATGAAATCCACTTCACAAGTCAATCTTGCATGTTTGGAACCCATTTGAAATTTCTTAAATGTATTTTAATAATTTCTATGGTTGATGTTTTTTTTTAAATATAAAATGTGTTTTCAACATATTCCCGGCCCCTTATGCATCCGGAAGTGGATCTGCCTGCTGGGCTGCGACTGCATGATGTTTTATTTTTCTAAGCATTATGCAAGTAATAACAGCAAGAATCACTGAGAAACAGATATATCGCCATGTAATGGTTGGTGATAATTATGCACATTTACTGTTGATGTTTCTAACAGTCGCTTAAGGTGCTGAATTGAGATTTCTATAGCTTCAATTTCCAGTTGTTGCGGTAGATTTCATTCCTGTCCTGTGGTGTTCTTTTATCCAGCTCCTTGAATGAAAATAGTGCTTGTTTCAGTTGTCCTACTGCTATCGTTTTCGCATATGAGCTTGCAAAGCGTTGTGGATTTCGTCACGAAGATCCAGGCATTGTATCTACGCAGAGGGATAAATAGTGTAGTGATATAAATTTTTTTTTTTTGCCTTTATTTGGAATTGAATTCCTGAGCAGAAATGTCATGAATTGATTTTGTTGTAACATCTTCATCAGGTAGTTCGAGTTTGGTTTGATGTATACATGCTGATGAATGAGGGACTGGTATGACTTGATATAAATTAAACCGCTCTGAACCCGTGGAATTTTGACTTGTACATGGTAGCTCTGTCATTGGGCTTCGCCACACTTTAATTCTTTCGTCGTGATTCAATGATTTCAAAAAATCAATCGACGTTCACATTTGATTCCTTTGCGCATTTCTTTTTTTATGTATGCGTAAAATTATGTTTTTTTGATTTATTCGGATAGTAAAAAATATTTATTATTTGGTGCGAAAACTGCTTCCTTTGTTGAAAAAATATTTTTTTTTACACTCGAAGCAAACATTAAACTAAAATTAACCCAAAAACGACAAATAAACATGGTGTCCTTGAAATATTTATCTTTGTAGTAGTGCGGGAATCAGATGAATCAAAAAAAAAATATTGCTGAAAAAAGAATCAACAATTTCCCCGCCAAAAAATTAGTTTGTTGGTGAAAGGGATAGAAACAAGGAAAGAATCACGACGAAAGAATTAAAGTGTGGAACCACGGATTGACTCGAAAGGCTATGTCTTGACTTGGTTTCAGACCTTGAATGATTTCTCCAAGCTGTCCTTGAAGTTGGTGTGGTGTTAGTATGTGTAAATCTAGTAGAATAAATAGTAGGTTGTAAGGCTATTTTCTACTTAGATTTTTTCCTAATTGATGGAAGCTTAACTAACTTCGGGTGCGGAAATGTTAAGTTTCATGTATAGTGCGAACGACTTATTATCGTTAGGGTTTTATCAATTCTAATTTTATTAAAAAGTTGTTCCTCTTATATATACATTTACGGTGATTATTCGGAGCATGCATCAATGTGTAGAACAAATGTAATGTGCGCACATAGTTGGGTTATCACACCCGCGTGCCGGGTTCTGTTGAACATGTTGGGTGCCAGCCACAAGTTGCTGCTGGTTGAGAACTATATCGCGTGGCTCGTACGCACCGTATAACTAGAACGACCCCAAGATCGAGGAGCACCCAGAAGACAAGATGGGCCATCACGTAGTGGTAACCATGGTGGTTACTATGGATATTGCCTCATTGAACTGTTGCGCTCTAATGTCCTGTTCCAGTTGAGTAGTGTCGGGTGTAGTGATGAAGTTTAGTGGATGTCCAAACGTAGAACGATGCTCTCTGTCAACATGCGGAGTGAGTACTGAGATGTTAAACGCAGGAATAAACGACCCGTTTCTCTCGTTGCCTTTGGTGCTGACTGCATAGAGTATTGCTCCTAAAAATAAAACCTGGCTGTAGTTTTATGAAGCCATAATGTTCTAATGCGATGGTTTGTATTTTGGATTTGCAAATTATATCCACTGTGATCCTTTGCTTGACTTCGAAAATCCATTGATTTGCAGCATGTAGATGAAATAGCTTTCAGCCTTCATTACGTCGGTACTGTTGCTTGGATGGGGGCAGTTGCCTTGAAAAAAATGGATATCTCATATTGATGTTGCTCGCTTATTTGTTTAGTGTACAACGTCGCTATGTCACATATCAACAAACCGTCAGGTAGTTTCTTGCACTTGGATGCAGTTCGTCTCACAATAGGTCGATATCTCCTACTTTCAGTTTTGTCCGTGTTTGTTGCCACTTGGGCCGTTGTTGCAGACGATGTAAATAATCGGATACCCACTTTTGCCAAAATTGTATTGGTTTAGCTGTTCTTTTTCTGGTGGGGCTAATAAGGCATCTAAAATCAGGAAATGTCCGGGCGTTAGTACGGCTTATGATTCGGGATCCTCAGATAGAGGGCAGAGCGGCTTTTTGAATTCAGACGTGCTTCTATCTGATTCAGCAAGGTTATTATCTCTTCAAAGGTGAGCTTGGTGTCGCCTATGCACTTCTTGAAGTGGGTTTCTATAGATTTCATCCCTGCTTCCCATAGTCCACCAAAATGTGGTGATGCTGGTGGGATGAAATATCACGTAAGCGGTTGTCGTACCTTCTGCGCTCCCACGAAATTAGTTGCGTTGTCGCTGCATATGTGTGCCACATTACATCGACGAGCGATGAATCGTCGGAATGCGCTTCTAAATCCTTCTGTTGAATATGATTTATTTCCGCGACCGTTGCTAGTTCGAATATGAATTGGGCCGGCATAGTCCACTCCAGTGTGGGTAAACGGGTGTGATACAGTAACGCAGGGATTTGGCAAATTTTCCATTAGTTCTGTGATTGTGACTTTGAATCGATGGCAGCGAATACATTGATGGTTATTGACTATTTGGACGCCTCTGATGATCCAGAATTTTTTCCGAAGGAACGCCAAAGTTAACGTGTTGCCTCCGTATAATGTTTCTTATGTCCCGACTCAAATACTAACTTGGTGAAGGGCCCTTTGTACGGTAGGATGACGGGATGTTTTTTCTCTTAGGATAGGGACGAGTTTTCCAAACTTCTACTCTACCGACCCGAATTATGTTTCTCTGATCGAGGAATGGGTTGAGCGAAATAATTCTGCTACGTTTATTGATTTGTTTACCTTGTTTCGGTAGCGAATGTTCTGCTGCAAATTCTTTCTGTTGAACTACTACTACTAGCCGTGACAAGGCTACGTCCACTCTCCCTGGTTTATTAGTCGTCTTCGATTTGTTCGCCATATGTGTGTTGACCATGTTCTTTCTTCTCCTCAGCTGTTTCGTATTCCGCACCTTCGCTTGTTGTGAACGCGCGCTGTATGAACTCCGGGCCGTTCCACCAGCTCTGGAGTGCCGCTAATTTCTTTGAGACTACTTCGCGGGAAGCATAATCGGCTGGGTTGTCTTCTGACCAGATGTAATGCCATGACTGGATGCTGGTATTCTACTGAATCTCTGTCACTCGATGTGCGACAAATGATTTCCAAGATGGTGATGGTTTTTGAATCCATGCCAGCGTAATTATGGAATCGGACCATAAGGTTGGTGCACTTATGTTAATCTCCAGACTCTTTTTTGCTTGTTGAACTAACCGACTCAACAGTACCGCGCTGCATAATTCGAGTATTTTGAGTTTACCGGTGCTATCCTGGTTGTATCCGTCAAAAGACGGATGGTACTTTGCTTGTTGATGATGCTCTTGCTATACAGTACAGCCGCGTAAGTATGCTCGGACGCATCACAAAATCCTTAAAGTTCGAACGTACATTTGTCTTCCGCGTAGTTCAGATAGCGGGGTATTTTAATTTATCGCGCGGAAATCAACTCCAGCTTGAGTTGATTCCAGCGTCTAGTTGTGTCTGCTGGTAGCTCTTCGTCCCAGCCTAGGTCGAGACTCCATAGCCTTTGGCACATTATTTTACAACCGATGATTAATGGTGCCAGCCATACCAAAGGGTCGAAGATTTCTGGCAAGAACTGGCGTTTTGTTATTTTCTTGACATTCGGTGGTAACCGTACTTGGAATATGAAGCAATCGGCCGACGGACT
Organism: Nephrotoma appendiculata; assembly: GCA_947310385.1. Lineage (NCBI taxonomy): Eukaryota > Metazoa > Arthropoda > Insecta > Diptera > Tipulidae > Nephrotoma > Nephrotoma appendiculata. The sequence continues at coordinate 4,663,503 of OX371226.1, forward strand.
TTGGTCTATCCAAAAGGTTCTGATTGATTGTTCATCCGCGATGGTATCATTGCCCCTCAAGATCTCATCCTTGTGTAATCCCTTTAAACGGTCAAGATGATTGCTTGACCACTTATTCAATTCCATTCCCCCTTGATGAAGTAGCGCGATAAGATGTGCTTCACTTGTATTGCTTGTTCCAGTGTATTTGCGCCGGTCAAAACATCGTCAACGTAGAAGTCATGCTTTAGGATATGGCTTGCTTTGTGGTGCTTGCTGTGTTCGTGTTTCTCATGAAGCTTCCTCTACCGACCAGCTTTTACTGTCTTTTTGAACCTCTTCTAATTCCTAGAATTTCTCCATGTTTCCTTTTGTGTTATTAATCGCATGAGCTGTTACAGCACTTGGTCTGCCTCTAATTCTTCTGTTAATGAAAATCTACTCCATTTATCGTTAGACCTTCTGGCGATCGATCGTTCTGGGATGTTTGTGGTGATCCTTGGTAGCACGTATGCGTCGACCTTCAATCTGTATGAGGAATAAAATTGAGGTTGAAGGCAAATCGTGACACTCGAATTTGCCTTGTTAGTTGTATTAGCTCCAACTCCTGAGATCCTCTGTATTGATAGGCCTAGCTGTTGAACTGCTTACTCCGTAATTAGAGAAACCTGGGACCCCGGATTTATTAACGTTCATACATTGAATGGCTTTCCGTAGATAGAGTTGATTTTTACAACAGCCGTTGCTAATAGTGTTGTTTGATTGCGATGCAACGTGCTGACAGATACCGTTTCTGCAGGCCTTGGCTCTGGCTCATGCAATAAGTGGTGATGTCGATTATTGCAGCTTGTGCATCCGGGTTTCTCGCTGCACGCTATTTTTGGACTATGTGCGACACCGTTCGTTAATTCACAAAATCGATTCTTCGTTTGATGGATAGATTTTGAAAATGGGTGCACTCATTGAGAGGATGATGCCGTCCTCCACAATACGTGCAATCAGTCGCATTGTATTTATCCGCCGCCGATTTGCTGAGGCTCTTAGAGTTTACGAAACCACCCGTGTCACGCTGATCTCTGGTTTGGCCAACCGTGCGATGCTCAGGTTTTGCCCTCCGACTGCCTCCAGTGGTGTTGATTTGCATTTAATTGTTCGTGCCAATAAAATCGGAAGGAGACCGTAATTTTGTTTTCGCCTAAAAAGTTTATTATACGAGTTTATTATTATTATTTTCTATTTTAACACAATGTGGGATGATTTTATTTGGGATACAATAGTTTCGCAGTGTTTCATGGTATCTGTGTGGGCTGGAGCTATCAGCATCCCTCCATCAGTACAGTGCTCAAGATAGTCTAGTTCCGCCAAATATTGTGTAGATGATTAGATTATCTTGACCTATAAAATTCCAAGATGAAAGGTGAACCGTGATATGTTATATTTCATTGTTGTTCCTTGGACTACTACCGCTCCCAGCTTGTAGATTATTGAGAGTGTATGGAACAATAGTCTTGGGTTTGGTGTTTGCAACGCTGAACACCGCCGCGCTGAACCAGAACTTTATTTTCTCACCTATCTGTTATTAGTGTTTCTTCTTTTGGCAGAGCTGAGAGTTCTGTGATGGCCCTTTTGTAAATAGAATTTCTTGTGCTGCGTACTGAGACAACTCATATATGTCCATCTGTTCCTGGATGTACTTCAACTACTCTATCTTGCATCCATTTAGAAGGAGGTAAGTTATCTTCTACTAGAAGAACGAGATCCCCTTTGTTGATTTGTGGCTTCGTATGTAACCACTTTGGACGTTGTTGAAGCGGATTTCCAAATAAATACACGAGCGAAAAAACTATTTTATTGTATACTTTATTGTTTTGTTCTATTTTATGCTCGTGCGTGCTGCTTGAAGGTATGGTTAAGAATGGTGTGTAAATTCCTGTCGTCGTGTTGATTTTTGACATCTTGAAGAGTTTTCCGATGGTGTGTTTTAATTTGAATTGTCCGATGCATTGTGGTTGGTTACAGAGTGCCCACCGGTAGATGGTGGCACTAATCGACGAAGGGATGTCACGTCGAATGTCAACTCCAACATTGCCGGCCGCCCAAAAGTACTCAAGTATTTTAATACTTTAGTGTATATTATGGTTGTCGGAAATGGGCAGCAGGCAGAGCTTTGTCACTGGTCGCTTGTATACGCCGTTCCGGCATCTTAATGTGACGACTCGAACTCGCCCGTCGGATGCCGGATGCGTTTCGATGATTCTCCCGAATAACCATTTCGAAGGTGGGATGCTTTCTTCCTTGATGAGGACTAATTGACCAATGGTCAGGTTGTTATTTGCTCTCGTCCATTTCGGCCGTTGCTGTAGGCGAGATAGGTATTCCGTTGACCATATTTTGCCAAAAGTGATGGTACATTCTTTGAATTTGCTGGTAACGATTGAGACGGTTCGTTCGCACATCGAGTAGTGTTGGTTTTGGTGTCGTGATTGGTGGAATTAAGAAGTGCCCTGGCACACGAAAATACAAATATAGCACTTTGTTGATGCTCAACCACGATCTTTGCGTTGTTTGATAAGTATTGGACCTGCGTAGTCCACGCCACTGTGTAGAAATGGCCAACACATCTGTGTATGTGTGCGTGTATCAGAGTTCTGATGTCTAGAATCCAGTAGTGCTTTCGCAAGTGTGTCAGCATCAGCTGTGGACCATCATGTAGCATTGTACGATGAGCTTGGGAGATGAGTAGGTTGGTAAGCTGACTCTTCTTTCTGAACTCTACATTCTGATATTTTTCGGAAACTTCCAAAAGCATCTATTCTTAAACTTACACCAACAGCGGATGTTGATGAAGGATTTATTACAAAAAACTATTTACCAGCAATTAACGGTTCAACCACAGAAAGAAGTCCAAAATGCTCCGAGTCTAGATACTAAGGTTAGCCGGGAGTTGACCCAGTTTGAATCGGTTGGGGTCAGAGGCCCAGAACTCGAGAGAATGTACAATTTACTTTTGTCGATTACACTGACCAGCGTGGAAGCATAAAGCGTTTTCGGCGTCAGGGAATATATGTACAAAAATTCGGTCAGGTCTAGTTGATGAACACAATAAACATGTTATGTTTAATGAGATCGCATTTCCTGGAACAAAAAAATAAATAATGTTATTTTATTTTTAAATTATTAAAACAATATTTTTGTTTCTTTGGCTGAATTATTTATTATTACATTTTAAATTAATAAACGTTAAAAACTTGAATACATTTTGTTTGAATTATTGTTTTCTAAGTTCTGGTAAAAATTTAGTACAAAATTAATATATTTTACTTTACAAAAATGGGTTTCAAACCAGTTTCCGGTTTTTTGGGGAAATTAAAACCGATAACCCGGTTCTAGAATTTTACCCCTAATTTGCAATCACTAGCTGCGTTTTTTTTAACAATCGAGTAGAGTTCGCGATAGCTGTTTTCAAATTTGTCCAATTTTAAATTAAAAATTTAATCTGAACTACTCCGTTATTATACAGAACTATACAAAATAACGATATTACATACAAGAAAACCATACAACTTTTATGATAGATTTTTTTGGTTATGCATAGATTCCTATTAAATCTAAATTATTTTATTTAAAATAATTAAATTTTTAATTTTAAATTGGACAAATTTCAAAATAGCTATCGCGAACTCTACTCGATTGTTTTCAAAAAAACGCAGCTACTATTAGACCCAACTGATATTTCCGAAATGTAAAAATAGTTTGGTTAGGGCAACATTGGCCTAATTTAAAAAGTAAAATGGTGATCATTTTGTAGCAATTTTATTGCTTGTTTGGCTCTATGGTGTTCAAAACTAAATTTTCTTAAACTTCTGCTATACGAGAATATTGGCCTTTTAACCAATGGTTTCTTAGGTTTTTATAATTTAATTCAGGGTTTCGAGCCCCGACAATCGGGTTTAGGTTCTTGCACAATAAAATATACGGTTCAGGATCAGGTTCGGGTTCGAGTTCGTGTTCAAAAAAAAAATATTTATGTATTTATTTTATTTATTTAAAAAAATTTCATTTAAACGTACAAGTAAAATATTTTTCAAAGAATTTTCACTTAATTGGACACGCTGTGGCGCTAAAATTAATTTAAGGGCCGAAGGGAAAAAGCCCGTTCCACGCTGACCTGGGTTGCTGGAACAGCAAGTACAGTCTGAGCAACTTCGTATAATAATGGAGTGTCCAATTTATGGTAGAACTCTAGGAAAAGTTTGATATAGAGCAAACTCTTTTTTAATAATAAAATCAACGCAGTTGGCTTTGTCATTTTCTTCACTTTATGTAGCTGCCTGCCATCAAACTCTTTTCTTTGGTCTTCAAGATTTCTTCCAACCCATTTTCATCATCCGATGAACTGGGGAATATTCGAGAAACTTCCATATTTTCCCCAATTGTTTGTCGATCCACTTGCAATGATTTTTACTCAGTTACTCAAAAAAATTTAAAATTTTTGTTTTGTTAAATCCTTATGTTTATCTGTGTAATAAATTACAAATATAATCAATTAATTAGTTGACTGACTAATTAACAACCAATTTATAATGAATGAAATCTAAAACTGAAACAATGTCATTAACAAAAACAATTGTTCTAAAATCATGTGGTATAAAATATGTATCTCGTTCATTCATGTATCACCATAAAACATGCCTTTTCTGTTTACTTTGCAAAGTGAAAAGGGCAAGTAAACCATTATGGAACGAAATAATAAAATACGAAATGTATAAAAATTCGTATGTACGTAGATTTATCGTTTTTCACCTGCATCTGCAACATTTAAAAATTAAGAAAACAAATGAAAACCAAATTTTGAAAAGAAACTTAAAAAAGAGCAATATATGTACTACAATTATCATTTTTTTGTTATTTTGTTTTCGTTTTATTTTTTTTTTAAATTTTTCTAAAGAAAATTAATCTGAACTTGAACCTGAATTCTGATTTGGTTCAGGTTTGGGTTCGAGTTCACAAAATTATGAAGAAATCTCTGAACCGGAACTGGTTCAGGTTCGGGTTCGGTTCGAAACCCTGAATTAATTTAATTTGATTGGAATGAAAGAATGGGTAGGAAAAATCCTTTTTTTTTAACTTAAAGTTGTTTCTTAGCAATGTGGGTAACTAATGCTATCGTTTGGTTTCTGGCTGCTAGACTTAAGCCTCTAAATATGCGCTAGCTGATATCTGGACAAAAACTTTGTTTGTCTTTGTTTGTCTGGATGGATACCTACATTAGATGGAAAAATCAAATATGCGATTTAAATTGCAAAATGCAACCAAGGCGAGACATTGTCTTGTACAATTTTGAAATTAGGGTTATTTTATTGAAAACGATCGCCCTCGTTATGAATCGCGCAAATTTTATCGATTAAATTAATTGAAGCTTAAATTTTCGATGAGGTTTTGTAACAGAAGTAATATCCAGTTTCAATCTGATAAGATCATGAAAAAATTCACTCATCTCATCAAGCCATGGCGACTGAATATTACTACGTAATGATTACATTTTGTGTTCTATTTATATCAAGTGTGTTGTATTCGAGATCTTCGAGATCTTTGTGCATTATGTCCCTATTCCATGGGAAAAATTTGCTACCAGTAAAAATAAAAGCGAGAAAAAAATATAGATTTTACTGGTTGTATACGAAACAATAAAATATTGTCAGTAAAATTTTACTGAGAGAATACTGCCATAATGTTGCAATAAGAAATGTAAACTGAAGTATTTTTTATGGCAGCATTGTTCATACATCTACAAAAAATGTATGTAAAGATAAGAAATTTTTCCCACACTCATACAAAATAAGTCGTCCGCCATTTTCATAGTCAAATGTCGATTTGTTTTTTTTTAATGTAAAAATAAAATTTTTATGAATTTTTTTGGTTATGCCAAAATGTAAAACCATAAAATTTTACTACAAAAATGAAATAAAAAATATTTCTATTTCGTCACTCATGGAATATTTTTTTTTTGTTTTACGCTTTATCAGTAAAAAAAATGCTGTAAGTAAATTTTTTCCATGGAAATTAAAGCTTTATTCGTGGTAAAAATAAATTTGTCTCACATCACATCCATTATTATTATTATTATTATTTTTTTTTCAAAATATTCTCTGCAGATGATTTAGATAGTTTGAAATCTGGCTGTTTTTTTGTTGATATCTGTGGAGTGCCGAATCTGTTCTCTTACTCCTTTGATGTTACTCAGTGGACACGCAGTGTATGGGGCGCCTGCTTCTTTTACGGTCATTTAGAGACGATTATCTGTGAACTGTTTTTCATATACGAAATCTTTCCTAATTTCCTAAATTTTAAATAAAGAATTAGCGACAGTGTTACTTTGATTAACTAGAAACAAAATTGTGTCATTTGGCGAAAAAAAACTAAACATAGGTTATAGTAAATTAAAAAGACACATATGTTTCATTTTGCCTATTAAAGCTAAATCTTTATCAAACAACCGTGATATCTAACAAAAATTTATATTCTGTCACCGAATTTTTTTTAGCACAATTTAATTTTGTAATTAATTTCAGCATACACAAATACAATTCGGTTTGCAACAAGATTTCTTTTTAAGGAGAACCCTGTGCCATGCCCCCCAATATAGATTTTTTGTGCAGTAGCTTCGAGATTAGTTTTTATTTTGTTTTTGTTTGTTTATGTTTTTAAATTGTATTTCCAGAATTCGACAATGCGACCGTCACCACCAACCCATCCTGCTAACCAACAGTCGCCTCATCCACAACCACCACCCAGTCACAGTCAAATGATGTCTGGCCAGGTTAGTATTTCACATTAGTATTTTTCTTTGCTTGTTTGTTTGCTTGTTTACTTGAATACTTTATTTACTACATATTTCACTAATCGTCTATATACAGATTGGAAATGATAAACCATTCAATAAACACATACCGAAGTTCGAATAGCCGCCGTACCCACTTTTTTACGGCTTCACTGTGTACAACTATTATTGACTGTGGCTTTGGCTACTGGAAATTCGTAAAGTTTGTTTCATAAATATAATTTCCTTTATTGTCCAACGTAAAAATGTGGACGCGGTTATACGAGCGGCTTCGGTGGGTGTATGTATTATGTATATAACATACATAAACATTAAACATTAGAATTAAATTAATCTGATTAAAATTTATTTTAATTTAGCCATTTATGGGTGCACCACGTTATCCATCTGGACCACGAACGGGTGTACGAATGCAGGCAATCGGTAACGATTTTAACGGGGTAAGCATAATTAGTTGTATTAAAAAATTTTATTTGTATATATTTTTATGTATATAGCCACCGGGACAGCCGATGATGCCGAACAGCATGGATCCGACAAGACAAGGTAATTGTATTAATCAGTATTTTATTATTGTTTCAAATTTCTTTTTACGTCACAAAATCATAATACTTTTTACGCTATTTGCCGTAGGCACTTGGCGAAACAAAAAAAAAAAACAAAATCATAAATTAATTATATGACGGTAAATGATAATTTATATGATTAATCGGGTTTTTCGAGACTATTATTGGTTCAAACTGTGACATCTTTGCGGCTATCTATGTTGCGATTGCCAACATAACATCTTGCTATTCATATATCATTCTCAAGAATTTTCTTTCAGACAACAACCCTGTACAATTTAAGTTTCTCGACGCTTGATCTATATTGCCGGTTAATATTTCAGCCTTGGAAGTTTCATTATTAACAAGATTAATATGAAATCTCTGATTTGATATCATTCTCCCAAAGGAGAATATTCCGTATTTGTATTAAATTATTTACAACTGAATCCAATTCATCTAGTAATTTTTCTTTCTTAATTTAGTCACTTGTGAATGAGAAGAGGCCCATTGACTAGCTCCATTTATAGGTTATTTACTGAAGTAGTCTTTGCACTGGTGTCCTTAATCCATTAAATCAATTGGTTTCGTTCTCTCCAATCGTCTTACTGTATGTGAAGTGTCCAACATACCACGAAGCTCTTCATTTACGTGTTGATAGATACGTTGTCCATGAATTACTGCAAATTTTTTATTTCGTCTTGAACCGTCGGGATATTTAGGTCCCTATGAAGGTCATCATTCCTAATGTACCACGGAGCGTTAACTATATGACGTAGGACTTTTTTTTAAATTTTTTTTTTTATTTTGGTGTTGGTTTTCTTTGTACAGCCCCAGCTTTATTCTGTAGGCCCATACAGGCTTTAGTACCTGTTGATATAATAGCAATTTATTTTCGGTTGACAATTCCGAATTTTTCCCGAGCAGCAAATACATTTTTCGATATTTTATATTAAATTGATCTTTTTTCTTTTTAACATGCTCTTTCCATCTGAGCCTGGTATCTAAGGTCATCCCTAGATATTTTACAGGTTTTTAGCTGATACGCCACATTTATGTCCATTTTATGATTTTATCACATGCTTCTTGAAGTTTCGTTGTCGATTCCTCGGTAGTGTCTCCTACTGAGAGAACTGCACTGTCATCAGCAAATGTTGCATTTGTTCTATTGTTCTTTTCAATCTTTTGAGCAATAACCTCTCAAACAATTTCGCTAGTGTTGGTAGAGAAGTGAAATTGACAGGTAAGATTTCTATCATTCGGTGGCTTGTCCGGTTGCGGAATCATTATTACTTCTGCTACTTTCCCCTGCACTGGGACATGCTTTTTCCTAAGGATCGCATTAATTATGTGCAGTAATTTACGGGTACCTTTTTCAGGCAGCTCCTTTATTATTTGCCCTGTTATCAGATTGTAACCAGGAGCTTTTTTTGCTTTTATGTTCTTAATTTCAGCTTTTAGTTCTTTCAATGTTACAGGCCTGGTATTTTCGAAGTCATATATTGTGGGCGCATCAGCAATGTTGTCGTAACTGGTCTGCCGACCTCTCTCTCTGTCTGGCACTATATCTCATCGAGGGATTTGGTTTCCTCAAATGAGGTTTTATAATCATATTTTCATTTCGGATAATGAGTGATTATTTCATTGATCATAAACCAGTCATGAAATTTCTTCCTTGTCACCACCGGAAATCGAACCCGGGACCTCCGGTTACTGGAGCAAGCATGCTGATCACTTTGCCACCAAGGCGGCAAGGTCCGCCGACCTAGAGATTGAAATGTTACTTCAAGATGTTCAGCAAACAGGCCAGCTTTATGTTTTGCACTTCTAGCCCATTTCCCATCGTTTGTTTTGATTGGGGAATTTGTGTTTTTGGTTGTTTTAACCCTTTTGTTGCTATCTAGATGGAATAGTCGGTAGCTTTAGTTGGAGCTAGAGAACGCACGTTTAGTCTGCCATTTCTTTCAGGCTTTCCGTTTTTCCTGCACAAATTATCTTACTTCTAGTGGGTAAATAAAGGAGTTTTCTTTCCTGGATGATAATTTGGGGGTGCATTCCGAAGCCGACCATTTTATGACAAGAAGGAGCCTGTCTAGTTGCTCTTCTATTTCATTTTCACTTTTGATTGGCACTTGAAGTTCTATTTTTTCTTCTACTAACTGCTTAAACGATTCCCAATTTGTTTTGTTGTTTATGAGATGTGGTGAATTTGCTTTTTTTATTACATTTTCACTAACCGTCATAATAATAGGAGAATGATCAGATATTAGACTTTTATCATTTTCTAAGAAGATGTAGCGTTCCGATAGGCCTTTAGTGATGTGAAAATCTGCTATAAGGTCTGGGATTTTGTTAGGATCAGTTGGCCAGTATGTTGGTTTCCCTCCTGAGTAAAATTCACAGTTTGAGTATTGACCAGCTGTAAGTAATTCTTTGCCTTTTGGAGAGGTTAATCTTGAATCCCAGAAGTTATTTTTTATCTAATGAAGTTACTTCCATATTTCTGGAACAAGTAAATGTAGTCTTCTTTGTTTAGGTTATACCGTGGGGGGGGGGGGGCCAATATATTGCAAATATATTAAAGGTGTGGTGATGACCAAATTTAACCGTCACAGTGGTTACTTGCATGGATTTTTTTTTTCTATTTTAGATTTTTCATGATGATTGATATTATCCCTAATAAATATAGCTGACCCTCCTCTTGCTCGTTCTGCAGGATGTGTGATTGGTAAAATGTGTTTGCATTCCATATGGCTATTCTTAATAAGTAGTTTTAATGTCTGGTTTCTGCTCCTGAATTATAAATTGAACTATGTATTGTATTGCATACATTATTTATTTTGAACTATTTTGGAACTAGGTATTTCCAGCAGATTGAGTCGATCCAGAATTAACTTATTTGGTTTATTCTGTTCCTCAAGGCTATTTAAAATTGCTTGAACAGTGTTTTTGATATTTTCGGTACCGTTAATATTTTCTTTCGAATTTGAAGAGGCCTGTGCATATGTATAATTCTCCCTACGCATAGATGCTTCATTTCTTGCTCGATCCTTGTTTGGATGACTAAGAGGGAGTTTGCGTGTCTGATCCCTCATTTTCTGTAGCTGCTTGGCAACCTCACATCCGCGGTAGCTGGCTGGATGCTGCTCATTACAATTTATACATTTTGTTGGTTCTTTTTTTCACACATCTTGGTTCGCGCGCGCAATATCGTTGCGTATGGTTATAGCCGTGACATTTTTACATTGTACTATTCTTGTACTGCCTCTTTTAACAGCTTCGATCTTTACTCGCTTTTTGAGTATGCCAGTTATATTGTAATTTTTTCTATTTGCTCGGATTTGTAGGAATTGAAACGGGTTCTAGTCGGTTTTTTTTCTACGTCTCTTTTTTAATAATGTTCACGGCATCAATGATTTTAAATCCTTTATTATTTAAATCCTCCATTATTGAATTACTTTCACAGGGTGGATGTAGACCTCTTGCCATGACCTTGATGGGACGATAGTTTTTATTTTCGTGCGTGTACCACTGATATTTTTCCGTATTCAGCTTCATTGACAAGTTTCTGTATGCGTTTGGATTTGAAGTATTAATCTGCAGAGCAGTAATATTATACTCTTGTTCCGTAACAGTACTCATTACACTTTGGATTTCTGAGTAATCGGTTACTCCTACTATAAAAATCGGTGGTGAGGCTTTGGCTGTGCTTCATTTTGTTGAGGTGGTTGCCGTTCGGGTAATTTTTCTACCTCTGGTGAGGACTCAGCGACATTTATTGGTGCAGGTGATTTCTTTTTTGGTTTAGCTGGTTGTTGTTCTAGAGCTAGTTGTTTCTTGATGGTTAACTGTTTTCTGTTTCTTTAATATAAATTAATTTTCAAACTTTATTTATTTCGTTAAATATTAACACCTGACTTTTTTTACACAATTTTCAAAACTCTACTACCAAACTACAAAAATTCTCGCACCAAAAAAATAGAAAATACATAAAAATATTCTTTTTTTCCTGTCCCTCGTTCTTGTTCTCGTACATGCAGTTGATGCGCGGTGCAAAAAGAAAACGAACGTGACGCGCCTAAAATACAAAACAAGAAACACAGAAAAAAAAATATTCATCTACATCTTAACTGCTCGTACACACGCACAAAGACACACGATTGGTCTCGCTCCAAAAATCAATATTGTGTAATGCTATTGTGTGGTTAAGCTGACATAACACCAAAATAGCTCGTCCAATTCCCATCGAACCAACCTATAGTGTTGCTACTCATACACAGAAGGGCAATACCATGAAATCGAGAAAGAAATTAAATGTTATGACCAATGAGTCGTAACAAATTAACTTTACGCATCATTTAAATATTTTGAAATACGATAACAAAAATATTTGTATAATGTAATCTTTATGTATGAATGGTAATGTACTTCACAATTTGTTTATGTTTACACTTTTCTTACGTTATCCTTTACTTCGTTATGTGTACTATATTTTAACATACGTGTATATGTTTTACAAACGAACGGAATGTAATGTTATCCCATGGAGTAGTGATGTTCGGACTACTCTAACCAGATCATTTTAACCCGATACTCAATTGTCCGTAATGTTTTCTCTTTCATTCTTTTGCGTATATGTATACACATACATAGGCAATGCAAAAAATGTAACTTAGGTTGAGATGATTGATTTGATTCAATAAAAAATTTATGTATCTTATCTAAAAGTCTTTTCGTATGCGCCATGATTGTGTTTGTTTTAGCACAAGGAAGTAATTGGTAAGGATTAGGATCAATGAATTAATCACTCATTATCCGGAATGAAAGTAAGATTATGAAACCTCATTTGAGACGGCCAAATCCCTTTATGGGATGTATAGTGCCAGAGAGAGAAAGTAATTGGTAAAGTAATATAAAACAAATTTGAAGTTGACCAGTTATTCGTTAAGCAACTTTTTTCTATATTTAAAAATATTAGATTATTTTAAACTTGTTTTCTGATTCTCATTGTTAGATTTAGTGCACACTATTCAGTATTTATTAAATATTAGATATTACTATAATAAAAAATGGCACCATAAAAGCGAAGTGAAGCTTGGTTGCATTTTACACCGATAGTCGATCGTAAGGCCAAGTGCGTTCTATGCAAAAATGTATTTTCGTATCAAGGTGGTGGCACAACGAACTTGAAGCGCCATTTAAAATCGCAACATCCCAACGTCCTCCAAAAAATAGCAATTCGAAATGTTACTGCTTCCTCAATGGATTCAGTTCCAATTCCGAATTCCAACAGTAGCACCTCAACGCATGTGACTTCTCAATTGCAAAATCTAAATCAACGATCATCTGCATCTAGTTCAAGTTCATCTAACTCGAACAACATACACTTACAACAAGAAACTTTAGCTCGATATATTATGAAACCTGCATCGATTACCCGGCAGAAACGTTTAAATAACGAATTGATCAAATTTGTAATTAAAGATTTTCAGCCTTTTTCTATAGTGGAGGATCAAGGCTTTCGTAGTTACAGCAAAGCGCTTGACCCCACGTACGAGCTACCCTCAATGTCAACGTTGACTAAGTCGTTATTGCCACAGCACTATAAGTCGTGCCAAAATAATGTAAACAAATTATTAATGAGGTGGCCAGTATAGCGATAACGACTGACACTTGGACGTCAATAAACAACGAAAATTCCATGGCAGTCACAGGACATGTTATCACTGAAAAGTGGGAAATGCGCAGTATACTCCTCAGTTGCCGAAGTTTTAAAAAACACTTTAGAAGAGTGCTTTCTTTCACACGGAATTGATAAAAAAATATCTGCCGTTGTATCTAATAACGCTGCTAATATTTCCGCGGCAGTCCGTTTATCAAAATATGAACACCTCAGATGTTTTGCCCATTCCTTGAATTTGATCGTCCAAGATGGATTAAAAGAAATTTCGGGAATACAAAAAAAAGTAAAAAGCATTGTTGAGTTCTTCCATCGTAGTACTTTGGCCACGGAAAACTCGAAGCAGCTACAAATGCAAATAAGCGGAACATCAGTTCCCCTAAAATTAACAATGGATGTGGTAACTCGATGGAATTCGACCTATCAAGGTTCAAGATAGAGCAATTCGTTTAGTAACGGATTTGATTAAAGGAGATACTAATTCAGTCGAAGAGGTACCAAATGAAGTCGCAGATGAGAATCAAACATAATCATTTTGGAGTTTCTTTGATTCGCAAAATACTGTCAAAACATCCAGCTCGCCTACGGCACAGGCAATTATCGAAGTGCGACGGTATTCTGAAGAGACTCTCATTCTCAGAAGAGATGACCCATTGAAATGGTGGCAAAACCGAAGCCAAATTTATCCCAGGCTTTCGATAATCGCAAAACGAATTCTTTCGATCCCAGCAACCTCCGTTTCTTCGGAAAGAGTATTTTCTAAGACTGGTTTGATACTATCGGAGCGAAGAAATCGAATAAAGCCCAAGAATTTAAAACAAATCGTGTTTCTTAACGCTAATTTTAAGTTTTGCGATTAAAAATTAGCGAATTATTAATTACGATTAAACCATTTTGAATTATTTTATGTATGTACTATATTTTATTTTTAATTCCTGTGCAATTTATTATTTTATATAAAGAACTAGTTTGAATTTTATTTATTTTTGTGTAATTCAAATAACCACGAATTGGTAACTACGAATTGGTTTCCATCCTGCCAGATTTTTCACTATAAACTATTATCCCGCGTTTCGCTAAATTTAATCCAAATTTGGTACGAAGATTTTTTGTTAGTCAGCTATCTAAGATAAAAGGAAGTTTCTTATTTTAGTTTACCCGATATTCTTTCAACAACCAATCACAGTCATGTAAAATATTCGAAGCATCCGCGACGTTTTTAATTAAAACAAAATGTTCTAACTATTTGTGTGCGATTCCAAAATTAAAATCAGACGGAAGAGTATCGAGCTTACATTGTTTCATTCATCCCTCGGAGCTCGGAGGAAATAACCGAATCATTTGTATCTCAAACTAAAATTTGGTATTTATTGGGTTGAGATAAAAATGGTTCGGTTATTTCTCGGGGGGTGAATGAAACAATGTAAACTAGATACCTCTACGCAGGTTTTAATTTTAGATTGAATACACGACCTAAAGTGTTCATTAGTGTTATGGTTTCACCCAGGTCAATGGAAGTTTATTTCTTAGCCTTAATATTGGTTGTGGATTTGCCCTTGCTCATAGTCATCGAAACATCTCAATTTCGGGGCGTCTAAAATTTTATGTATAAACTTCAGTACATAATTAAATAAAATATAAACAATAGACATTCTTACTTCTTTGAATGTAGATTCAAAACATCACTCCGGATGTCTCATTGAAATTGCGTAATCTTGGTTCACGACCTTGATGAAATTTACAACGATTGCATTGATTCACCTTGATAATCATTACTACACCCAAGATAATCATTAAAAAAATTAAATAATGTTCTGTAATTTGTTTGTATTTACTATTTACTTATTGATTATTAGAAATAAAAATGTTAAAAATAACGCAAAAATAATAAAAATTCGAATCTTACTTCACTTTTGGTTCTGTTTGTCTTTTATTTGACAAATGACAACGAGAACGACATAATTTTGTTGTGTTGTATAAATGACTTTTTCTTTGTATGTATCATCAGTGACAACTTAAAAGAGATATTTCATCCTATGTAAACGTAAACATTTAAACTACGATTTCATTTTGTGTAAATAGCCGCATACAATCAAAAACATTTTGTTTTGTTTTCATTTTTTAGTTCAAATGAAAAATCTTATTTGATTGTCTGTGCTCTAAGTTTACGGATATCTGGTTTAGTAATTACACTGTGCTTGAATATCAAACTTTTTTTTGTGACAAGCTGGGTACCTAGAGGGTAAATCTAATTCGAGTACGCTGAGTTCAATGGTGCCCATTTCAAAGTTAGTCCCCATTTTTGAGATATCGCTTTCGACATGTTTTGGCTCTGAGTCAAAATATACCCTCATTTTCACGTTGATAGCTCTTGAAGCATTAAGATTTTCGTTGTGCTTTCTTCAGCAAAGTTGTTGCGCAAGCCAAGAAAAACAACTCTGCCGAACATATCAAGACCGAAAAATTACATCTACATATTTTTTGCTTTTCATTTCGACGAAAAATACTTGTTTTATCATTTTGTTGAATTCAAATCGATTGAAATCGATCGAATAAACATCGCATCGACAAATGATTCGATATAGTTTCAAGTCATATTCATACGACGGATAAAAATCCGTGATTTTTCCATTCCATCGTTTTAACCAATTTTAATCAATTACATCGCGTAAATTATACAACAGACACGGCTCTTTTCATATAAAAAGTTGAAAAAATCTGGGATAGAAAAATCCGAGATTTCTATCCGTCGTATATGAATACTTCAGGCGTCGTACCATAATATCCAAACGATTTTGCGAGATTTCAATGTGATTGAATGGCGCAGTGACATTTGATGGTTGATATATTGATGCAGATGTTTCTCCGGTTTCAGCAGATTTAACACGTTCGACGTTCAAGCATTTTTTCGACACTGCAATAGTAGTTGTCCATGTAGAGTGTATGACCCATACCCAAATACCTTCATAAGCTCTTTAACTACACCATATGAATGACCGTGATCGTTTGATACAGTCCTCTTCCGGTATAAACAATTATGTTTATTAAAAACCCATCTGTATAGTAAGCTCGTAAAACTTTATTGCTGTGTTTTAATATTGGAGCACTATCCGGAGCCAAATGGCAATTTTCTATTGAAACTGCAGCTATTATTCACTGGTGTCGCTGTACTTTAAAAATTAAAACTAAATTCATCAATAAAACAAACATTTATCACCTGAAATATATTAATTGACATTTATTTTGACATGACGTTATAAACAAAAATTCATTTTGCTGCGTTTTAATTTTTTATTGTAAGATTTAGTTTCTAATGGTTTCAGGGGTTTACAAAATTAAAAGCCTTTTCCAATTTCCCATTGAAATGGATAGCGCTCCCGATAGCGGCTCCCGATAAATAAGTGAGCCGAGATATTTTTTTATCGATTTTTAATTAAAAAGTTGAATGAAAAATCTTAGTTTAGATTTAAATAAATTAATTAAATGCAATAATAGCGCGCTAAATATAAGTTTTCACATAGAAAATTGGCTGCTCCGGATACAGCTATCGGGCGCTAGTAAAAAAACACAGCATATGCTATTCTTGTGTCTTTTATGTGGGTTGTATTGTCGGAATGATAGCCACAAAAGTAGCGCTTCATCCAAACACAAATTTTGTGGCGGTCTATAAATGTTTTTAATATTATTCCGAATGTGATTTACGACATTTCGAATCTTGTGTAATCGATTACAGCTAGCATCATTTGTTTCATCATAAAAGCACATACTTCTTATCACATTTTCAACGTTCGATAAATTATCGAAACACGTGGTGATGTTAGAACATCCCAGCCCAGATTTCACAAGCCAATTTTCATTTTAATTTTTGTGTTCTTTTGTCACTTTATAGTATATATTTAAAAGAAAAACTTTTTATTTTTAATTCTACTATATATTGTAGTTTCTAGTTCTTACTTATTGTGCCAATTTTTTAACTTTTTTAGAAATATCGATTTCGAGAATAATCTCTTCTTCGGTTTATTTTTTACTACTATGTATTACATAATTTATTTTGAAGCTGTTTATATACTGTTGCTAGTCGCTGCTGTTTGGCACTTCGTTTGTTTTTAAGTTATGGAGATCGTAAATTTTATTGGTTTTGTATTGATTTTATCGTTAAGTAAATTGTTGGGGTTTTTGATTTTGAATATATTCAGGGCGGGAATTTTGGCCGCAATTTGACTCATGACATGACTCATGAGAAATTTATATACGTAAAGTATACAAATGTCTCATGACTCATGAGTCAAATTGTGTCCAAAAAATACCAAGATCTTCTAACACTTGTCTATTTTCGCCCCGATCCTGTGCAAAATGGTTAAATTTTTATTGAATTTAGTGTACCTATGATTTTCAGTTTTTATGTGTTGTGCGAAACTTGATTTTATGTACAGTCGCTCCAACTCAAACTCGGACATCATACGAATAAATGGTGGGTTGGAAAAAATTACAATGTTTTTTAATAATTATACATATTTATTACACATTTCAAAAAAACTACAAAGAAAAAATTATATCTAAATAAAATATTTATAACAACAAAAACAAAATCAGTAACGAAAAATACGCACAAGCGAAACTCGGACAAAGAAAATTATTTCAAGGTAACTTTATTATTAATAGAATAGATTATTAGGGAAATCCCCAAACAGTAGACATTGAGCTTTCCATTAAATGTTTTATTTAGTTTAACACAAATTTCACAAGAGCAACATCAGTTTGATCAAAATGGGAAGACAAAGAGGCGAAACATCCGTCGAGGTATGACAATTGATCATTAGACATTACCAAGAAGGCAAATCAGTTCGAGAAGTATCTAAAATTGTCAATAGAAGCCGTTCTACAGTTCATGACATCATTAAGTGGTTTAAGATGACCAAAAAATTGGAAAATAAACCCAAAGAAGGATACAACAAAATTTTTAGTGAACAATATGAGCGGTATCTTGTGCGATAAATTAAAAATAATCCGTTCCTGAGTGCACCCAAGATAGCTGCTATCGCAGAAAGAGAGTTAGCGAAGAAATCCAGTCCATCAACTATTAGAAATATTATCCATAGAGCCGATTTCAATGGAAGAATTGCCAGAAAGAAACCATACATAAGTAATCAAAATCAAGTGAAAAGGCTGCGGTTTGCCAAAGAGAACCAACACAAGGATTTTCGTTCTGAAAAGATGTTTTATTTATTGATGAAAGTAAATCGAACATTTTTGGCTCTGATGGTAAGCTATATGTTTGAAGAAAAGTAAATGAAGAGCTTTGTTTGAAAAATTTACGACCAACGATTAAACATGGTGGTGGATCAGTGATGGTATTGGGATCTTTCTTAGCGGCTGGCCCAGGAAGTCTTCATTTCATCGAAGGAAGGATGGACCAGAATATGTATTTGGACATATTAAAATTAAATGTTCCTCGAAATATCGAAAAACTGGGTTTAACCAACAGCTGGGGATTTTATCAAGATAATGATCCCAAGCATAAAGCTTATAAAGTTCGGTCTTGGCTTTTATACAATTGTCCCCATGTCATTGATACACCACCACAAAGTCCGGATCTCAACCCTATAGAGAATTTGTGGGATTACCTAGATTAAAATGTTCGAAAACATCACATTTGTAGCAAAGCTGAGTTAAAAAAGGTAATGTTAAAGGAATGGAACAAAATTGAGCCAGCTTTTTGCAAAAAATTGGTGCAATCGATGCCTACCAGAATGGCAATGATTATTAAAAATAAGGGACTTCATACAAAATATTAGTTCTTCCAGAAACAGAAAATATTCAAGAGTAGTATCAAATGTCCGAGTTTCGTTTGTGCGTATTTTTCGTTACTGACTTTGTTTTTGTTGTTATAAATATTTTATTAGATATAATTTTTTCTTTGTAGTTTTTTTGAAATGTGTAATAAATATGTGTAATAAAACATTGTAATTTTTTCCAAACCACCATTTTAACTGCCTTTTTTCAAATTGAAAATTTATTCGTATGATGCCCGAGTTTGAGTTGGAGCGCACTTATTTTTAAATTTGGTTGTGTCATTGATGTGTTCTTTGTATCTTATTTGAAATGAGCGTCCTGTTTGGCCTAAGCATGCCAACCTCAAGTTGTATTTAGCCTTAACTGTGTATGCGGATCTCTGCACAGGTGGACCCATGTTTTTGTAGAAGACAAGGTAGGAGCCGGAGTTTCTGTGAGAAATTTTTCCCAAAACTGACAAGACCTTGCCTTTTTATGGAACATACGAGAGGGTTGAGTCTACAGACGAATGACTTTGTAGAAGTTGCACGGACGAAAAAGAGGAAGAGACTTTAGATAACTTTATATGCTCATGTCCGGCACTATCATACAGAAGGCATAGGTATTTGGACATGTACAGTATGGCCAGCCTTTCAGATCTCGCTGGATTTGAATAGGGAAATAGGTTCCTATGGTATCACAACGGGCCACTACTGTTCTAAATGTGCGGAACCAGCCACTCCAACCTAACCTTGGCCTAAGTAAAACACATATATGGTGGATGTGGTTTTTCAGTCTTGATATGTTCGGCAAAGTTGTTGGTCTTGACTTGCGCAACAACTTTGCTGAAGAAAGCATAACGAAAATCATAATGGTTCTAGAGCTATCAACATGTAAATGAGGGTATATTTTGACTCAGAGCCAAAACATGTCGAAAGCGATACCTCAAAAATGGGGACTAACTTTGAAATGGGACTAGCACCATTGAATTCAGCGTACTCGAATTAGGTTTAGTGTGCCCAGCTTGTCACAAAAAAAAAGTTTGCGATTTAAGCACAGTGTATTTTGTTCTTTTATTGAATTATAGTTAACGTAAGTTCCGGATTTCTGTTCTGCGGTAAAATGATAGGCTTTATTCAGTAATTTATTAGATTTCGAATTTTATCATCGGTTTTCGGTTGCGGCAACTTATTTTTAGAATGTTTTCAGCGTTATTGTTCTGTAAAGTTAAAGTATGTATTTTCCGGAACCTTTAATATTTTGGTAATTTTTGCATTTTAGTTAACATAAATTTCACAATTAAATTTTTCCTTAAATTGATGAGATTTATTCGGTAATTTCGAAGTTAAAAAATGTTTTTGTCTTTTGTGCTATCTAAAGTTAGAATATTTAGTATTTTGATCGGTTTTTGAATTTTAGTTAACGCAAATTTCACATTTCTGTTCTTCGGTAAATATATGGTCTTTGTTTGGTAATTTAGTAGTTTTAAACTTTATCAGCTGTCAACTAGGCTTTAAGATAATCTTTTGCCGGTATTGGGCTGTGAAATGCCAGAATTTAATATTTTTATCTTTATTTTTTTGTTACAATTTATGATATTTAAAAATTACTAGTTTTATCAGCTATACTCGGTAGTTTGTGATTTAAAAATGAAATATTTCGAAAAAATAGGATAAGCATCACGAAAAATTATAAATGATCATTTGTTTCACTCACTATAGTTTCAGAATTATGGAAACAAAATAAATGTAAAATTAGAATTTTTTTGTATGTTTTTATTTTAATTTTGTGTTAGTTGCTGTTTTTGTAGTTGAAACCGATGCTCGGTTTATTTGGATTGTTGTGTTTGTAATTGTTACTGTGTAACGGTATTTTTAAGCCTGATATCCAGTTATCGGTATTGAAATGTTTGTTGGGCAAGATTATATCCAGATCTTTAATTATCGAATTAATATTTGCGAAAAAAATGTTGAAATTTTTACGGAGGCTCCTGATGTTTTGTAACATGAAATTATATTATACTTTAATTATATTAGCTTGAACAATTTTTTGTACATATTTCATTTAGTTATATCATACTGTGTTTTATTAAGGATAGTTGAACGTAGCATACGTACCTTTCAAAATTTTCAATTTGGACACTTTTATTAGATGAGATTAATGCGTCAATGTGATGAGATATAGTCTAAACTATTTTTGTGATGTAAAAATATCGCCTATTTCTATAAATACCGAATCGATTTTTGATTTTATTTTATTTAATATTTGTCCTCAGGTGAAGCTGGAGACTTTGTAGGGTGGCAAGGTAGGCAATAAAAATAAAATCCCATGATTTTTTTTTAACCATTTACTTAAATTGCAATATTAAATCTTTGTATATATCGGAAGTCATCACTTGGATTTTATATATTGATTAAGGATGATATCGGTAAAAATTAAAAATGAATATCATAGTTAAATCGCTACGATGAACCAAAAAAAAAATATGAATTCTTATTTTCAGCAATTTAGCAATATCAAAATAATCATACACTTTAGATTTATATTGTTATTGCTGAAAATAATATATTTTTTTTTATTTTTTAAAATTGTTTATTAGAATATCAACTTATATCATCCCGTTCAGTATACTACATTCAAGCGAAAACATACCGAATGTATGTATATAAGTATGGTAAGACATTGCAGAAATCACAATTTTTTGGAAGCCATCGTTTAATTTTATCATTTTTCATTCCCAGCGGGTTTCCCTGGCAAATTAGATTGAATCATTCAATGGAAAATAATCTTAATAGTTCAAACCTTACCGAGCAATTTTCAAAAGTACACCAGCTCTTTCAATGTAACATATTTATAAGCCTTACAAAGAGGTTAACCTATCGACTAACGTTTTAGAGCTGGATACTATTAATTTAGGTGTTGGAAGACTCGGTGAACCGAAGATCTACCTCATTAGTAATGGTTGACCGAGGCACCCAACACCTAAACTAATGGTATCCACCTCTAAAACGTTATTCGAATAGTTAAGCAGTTGGTAATGCTTGGTTTTCCAAATTCTCACTAATTTGTTCTAAAAATTTTGCGCAACATGGCAAAATCGAACTAATTATTTTTGGCAAAAAGATTGAAACTGTTAGTAATGAAATGACATCCCAGCAGTGGGTTTTGCTTTATCACAATTTCATGCTGTAAAGATAATGAAATAGTTCAAATATCTTCTCTTAGAACGGCGCTATCTATATGAAAAGATTAATTGATGTAGTGCAATTAATCTTTTCATGTAGCAAAAGATGATCGATATACATAGATAGAAATCTCGGAATAAAATGTATTTTTAATACAAATCCGTGAACTAACCCACATCGTAAACAGAAAATCATGTGAAGTAAAAAATTTCTCTGTTATCTGTTCTCTCTCTTGATATTTTTTTTTTGTTATCATGGTATAATACATAATGTATTGTTTTTGTTTCTAAAAATTATTTTCCTCATCCTTTAAATATTATGAACAGGAAAACGAAATTACATATTATAATATGTAATTTACATTAATAATATTAAAATTACAGGTAGTCAATTTTTTAACGATTTAAGTATGAACTGAAATATGGGCAAATTAAATACATTTTTAATATTTCTTAGCAATTGAACAGATAATTAAATTATGTAATGAAAGTTTGATATCCGGTTTGATATCAATTTACACGAGATCATCACCAAATGCATCCCGAGAAAGTCAACGTTTGGTGCAAAGTTTAGTCAGACTTAATCATCGGTCTTTGCTTCTGCCAAAACGAAGCTGGCATTGCCATAACCAAACTGCAAACAATTGATGCCCACAAAATCAACATAGCGAACGCCATCCAGCAAATTTAGCCAGATTTATGCAACAACGTCATCGAAAATTGAACCTCCCGCCACCAAACAAAGCCACGGCCAACATTTGTATGACGTTATATTTCATATTTAATGCCACAAAATATTATTTCAATAGAAACAAAAATTGAGTGGATATCTCACACAACTTGGTTTATTTACAATTAAAAATCGAGCGTTACGATTAAAAACAAAATGTCAAATACGTAACGAAATAAAAACGTAGTGAAAAACTTTTAAGTCGAGAAGCTTTCCATGCAAGTCACAACAATCAAAATATGATTAAACAATATTAAAACTTACTCTACTGAAGATGCGATAGTCCGCCTAACAAACACTATCAAAACCCAAAGTTCAAAATATATTATGAGTATTTTCTTGGATATTGCTGGAGCATTTGATAACTTAACGTGGCCTAGTGTCATTGCAAGGTTATCAGTTTACAATCTACTTGAAAACATCATGAATGTTTTTAAAAGTTACTTCAGCAACCGAACCGCAGAAATTAGAGACAAATATGGTTCAGTAACAAAACAAGTTACAAAAGGATGTCCTCAGGGTTCAATCCTAGGCCCCCTAATCTGGAATATCGTGTTTAATACGAGTATGATGAATAACCTGGACGAAATAGCATTCGCAGATGACAAAGTCATTCTGGTGCACGGCAACTCGAGGCTCGAACTTCAACGCCAGGGTCAAATCGCCATAAATAACAAGATACAATGGTGTGAAACAAATAAAATGTCACTATCTGCAGAAAAAACATTGATGCTGCAGCTAAAAGGTAAATTTGACTCTAGTCGACCTCCAATAATATCACTAAACGGTCGAAACACGAAAATGGTCAAGTGCGTTAGATATCTAACGAATGGGCGTAACATCTCACGTTCTTAGAGTCTGTGAAAACGCTAAGAAACTATTCCACTCATTGGCGATAGTGTCAAGAGAGGGATGGAGACTGAATCACAAAACACTTGTAATAATATACAAAGGTGTGGCGAAGGCGCTTTTCACGTATGCCGCAGCTGGTTGGTATGACAGATTAAACTGTCACCATATCAGATCACTGGAAAGTGCTCAGAGGAATATTCTGCTAGGAGTAACAAAGGCCTACCGAACAGTATCTAAAGACGCTGTTGTGGTTCTGGCCGGCGTGCTCCCGGTGGATATTCTAATCAAAAAGCGAGCGCTCATGTATCACCTAAGAAGAAGTGTCATAAATGGAACATGTGAACATGACGCAGATAGTAGACAAATTCAATTCAGCAGCAAAAACGAAATTGAGGAAATGGCGATTGACCTTTGGCAAAGAAGATGGAATGAATCAGCAAATGGAAGGCATACATTTGCATTCATTCCAGACGTAAAAGATCGTCTAAAAATTAAACTGCAACTAACAAGCTCGATTAGTCAAGTCATCTCTGGGCATGGTAAGTTCAAGGCCTACATCCAGAGATTTAAAATAATAAACCATTGTTAATGTCTATGTGGCTCGGAAGTAGAAGATGTAAACCACCCACTTTTCGAATGTGACGAGGTGACGGTCAAGTCATTAAAACGAAAGTGGGTTGGTAACTCAAACATACATGAATTACCACTGCCAAAATTACTGAGTGCCGAAGTACTCCCACAGTTTCGGGCATATTATGCCGAACTGATCAACGTCTTAAAAGAACGTAACAGTGCGCTAGAGTAGACCGGTTAACCGGACGGTACATGTCTCCAAGCGACTAGGGATTGGAACGCTACAATTTTTGAATTGTAACGGCTAAACGGTACCTAGCACTATTATCAGCGAACTTGCTAATTTATTAACAATGCTAATATTGCAAAATGATGCTTGTGACCTGAATTATATTTAAAAATTCTTAGTTTAAGGTTATACCTAGGTAAATATAACAATTAATGTAAATTTTACGGGAATGTTGACTACGACTAATAATTGAATTGCCCTTCAAGATACAATTTCAAACAAGTAGATTATACTAGTCTTCCCAAAACACTAGTAAGTACCTTTTTAATTGGAGTGGACTATAATGCAAAAAATACCTATTGGGGATCATGGTTAAGGGCTGCTAAAGGAAAAGAACTGTTTGCAGCAGGCAAACATCTAAAATGCGAGCTTCACTCAGGCGGTACACCAACCTATTGGCCTACGGATTTCAGTAAGACTCCATATAGACTTCTTTATTACAAAAGGGATTTCTGATAATTATATCCATATAGAGAACAGTGGAAGTCTATCATCAGATCATTCACCAGTTATTATGATACTTAGCCGAATAATGATTATGAAAGAGAGCAACCCGAAATTAACGAGCTTCAAAACCAATTGGGACCTCTTCCAAACACAGTTAACAGAAAGAATTGGCCTGGAAAGGAAATGAAGCTCAATGCTAGCTAACCAGAGGAAGTGAGAGAACTTCTTAAAAATAAAAGAAAAAGCACGAAAAAATTGGCAAAAACATTGAAACTCGGAAAATAAGAGGGTATTTAATCGTTTGTGTAGCAAATTAAAATACCTAATAACAGACATCAAAAATCAGTGAGTTAACAAATACCTCAGCACTCTAACTGGGCAAAAAGACACTGATTATACATTATGGAAAGCAACTAAGAATCTTAAAAGGCCCAAATTTCAGGTTCCTACAACTAAAAATAGCTCAAAATGCTACACAAAAAGCAGATTTGTTTGAAAATCACCTTGACGAAACATTCCAACCTTACCCTAAACAAACGGAAGAGGAAAATATCACCCCGATAAATAAACAGAATGAAATAAAAATTAAACCTGTAACATTGAAAGAAATCAAAGATAATCTGAATCTGCGGTTCCACACATTAATTCTTTCAGCGTGATTCTTTCTTCTTTTCTTTCCCCTTCACCAACAAACTAATTTTTTGGCGGGAAATTTTTGATTCTTTTTTGTCAATATTTTTTTTTTTTTTTTTGATTCAACTGATTCTTGCACTACTACAAAAATAAATATTTCAAGGACACCTTGTTTATTTGTCGTTTTTGGGTTAGTTTTAGTTTAATATTTGCTTCAAGTGAAAAAAATATATTTTTTCAACCAAGGAAGCAATTTTCGCAGCAAATAATAAATATTTTTTACTATACGAAATAAATTAAAAAATATAATTTTACGCATTTTACCCACTTACATAAAAAAAGAAAAACGCAAAGAAATCAAATGTGAACGTCGATTGATTTTTTGAAATCAGAATCACGAGGAAAGAATTAAAGTGTGGCGAGGCCCAATGCGTATAAAAGGCTCCACCATATGATCTTATAACGGGTAAGATAATAAAAGTGCTACCGGAGAAAGCGTTGAGGAAACTAGTGCATATAATTAATGCAGCATTTTGACTAAGATATGTACCAAGACATTGGAAAGTTGCAAAAGTACTTATGATACATAAGCCGAACAAATATCAGAATGATAACTTCATATAGGCCAATTATTTCTCACTAACACTATCAAAACTATTTCAAAAGCTTTTTCTTATAAGACGAAGAAAGGAATCTTATCTCCTCACATCAGTTTAGATTTAGGGAAAAACATTCTACGATAAAACAAGTACATCGAATTACTGACGTAATCGAGAAATCACTAGAAAGCAAACAAAGATGCTCAACTATATTCCTTGCTGTAGCGCAAGCATTCGACAAAGAATGACACCAGGAGCTAGAATTCAAACTTCATCGAGATGCATGAGAATGAATACTCCCAACTAAAAAGAATAACAGCAGGAGTACCACAAGGAAGTGTTCTTGTGCCAATCCTTTATCTCCTATATATTAGAGATATACCAATTACAGAAGCAACAATGGCGGTTTTGCCGATGACACGGCAATACTTGCAACAGCAAAGAACATCAATGACTCCACTAGTAAACTACAGAAGGCTATTAACCAGAAAAATTAAATGAAGCAAAATCAATCCAAGTGAACCTCACAAATCTAAAAGTTAATCATATACCAATAATGATAAACTCGATGGTAGTACCGCATGCAAACACTGCTAAATAACTCGGCATGACTTTAGATGCTAAACTTAGATGGAAGGAACACATAAAAAAGAAAGGAGGAGAACTAAACGGAAAATTTAGAAAAATGCATTGGCTCTTAAAGAGACAATCTGAACTAGCGATCCATAACAAACTGCTGTTATACAAACAAATCCTGAAACCTGTATGGACATATGGACAGGAAGACAAATATCAAAATCATTGTGGTACCTTCGAAACGACAACCATCGAGATCAAAAGATCGAGCTTGTCGCGAATGAAATTAAGCATCATGCAACAAAACACCCTGGACATACGCTGTATGCTGACTACCACACCAACAAGAAGACTGCAAAGAACCAAACCACTGGACTTATCGCGACAAGGAGCTCAGTAGACATACTGTGGCCAAAAATCTGAGTAGGAGTTACACGAAACTGGGGATAATCACTTGATTACGCCGACTAATCAAAATATTTTATTATGCAAGGTAAATTACTTAATGGGTACAAGGCTCAGTCGTAATATAAATAAATGAAAATGGAAATCAAGTCAGGTATAATCGAGATTCTGATCTTTTCTGACCAATGCATTTTGTATCAATAAGATTTACCACGCAGACACCGGTGTGCATGCGTAATATTTACGAAAAAAATCAACAAAAGCTTGCTTTACATAGTATAATGGTTAGGAACATGATAAAATAAAATAATAAAATCTCATTTTCATTCCAAACTTCTTTCAATTGCTCAAATTTTAAAAAGTCATTCAATTAACTTACATTTAATTGTTTGACGATATTCAAGAAATAGCAATCGTTAAATAATACAAATAAAATCATTTATTAAATTACCAGTTCCATTTGGTTCAAACTTATTCCACAACTTAAAACAAAAACACATAACATGAAATCTGCTATAATCAAATTAGATTTTTCCAGAATATCGCTTGAATAAGTGAAATAATCCCACCCCAAACTAACTAAGTTGAAATTATTCATTCGACAAGGTACTCGTATTCAGCAATAATTTTAGGATCAAATTTCCAGATATCAAACTTTCATTACATAATTTAATCATCTGTTCTCAATTGCTAAGAAATATTAAAAATTTATTTAATTTGCCCGTATTTTAGTTCATACTTAAATCGTTAAAAAAATTAGCTAACTGCAATTTTAATATTACTCAATTACATATTATCATTAAAATATTTTGCAGTCGACAGTACACAAAATAATAAAGAAACATAAGGAACTTAAAATTTCGTTTTCCTGTTCATAATATTGTTCACAATACTTTTACGTCAAAAGAAAAAATATTTAAATATTCGTTTCCATACTTCTACTAAACAAAATTACAATAACAAAAAAAATCAAGAGAGAGAACAGACAACAGAATAAACATATTTTTTACTTCATATGATTTTCTGTTTACGATGTGGGTTAGTTCGCGGATTTCTATTAAAAATGCATTTTATTCTCAGGTATTGATTATCTGTGATGTAGCGCATAAATCGTGTTACTGTAATAGTAGAGAATATTATTACACGTACATAATTTTTTAAAATCTTATATATTTTATCCGGGTATATGACCGTTCTTGGAAAAGAATGGAAACATTTCAGTCCAACGCAATGTTAAAAAAATGGGTCACGGAATGATTGGGTAACCAAAGAAAAATAGAAGGTAGCTAGGTTGTGTATATCGCAACAGTTCATGAAAATATACCATGTATATGTGTTACAATGATAAAATTGAATGATGTCTTCTGGTGCCGCCTCACTGCAACTACATTTGTGTTTGACAAAATTTTTATCATACATATATACATTGTTATGTATATTTATATAATTTCGCTTGGCATTTTTAATTTAATTTATTTCTACTTAGCCACCTTTTTTTTGGATATTTTGGTGTTTAAATTATGTATTTTACACTTTAAATTGCTAAACAAATTTATCTGCACTTATATTTTTGCATCTCATGAAATAATACGCACTCTCATGTATCAAATTTTTAACCAATTTGGTCAGTTCCGTATGTGAAAATTTAGTAAAAAAAAAAAAATTCTATACATGAGATTTTTTATATTTGTAGTAACCTTATATTAATCATTGGATGGAATATTAAATGTGTAAAATATTTTCTAATTCATTATTGCTAAATATATATTATATAAATATAGGACCGCCAGGAATTGGAAGTTTAAACCCTCGAATGAATCCACCTAGAGGTCCAGGAATGGGGCCAATGGGACCTGGGACATACGGGCCAAATATGAGAGGACCACCGCCAGGTCCGGGTGGACCCGGTATGCCACCTATGGGAATGGCTGGTGGCCGACCGTGGCAGCCAAATACCTCTACCGTAAGTTAATACTACTAATTTTTAATCTTTCTGTTTAGTTTTAATTTTTTCTGTTTTTTTTTCATTTTCTTAAGCCTATGAACTACTCATCATCATCGCCGAGTAATTACGGAGGTCCACCAGGTTCGAGTGGGCCGCCTGGGCCCGGTACACCTATAATGCCGTCGCCACAAGGTAATTATAACACAAGAGCATTACACTATTAATATTTCCCCGAAAATTATTTATAAAAAGGCCAGCAAACAAAATTTATTCAAAACTGTTATCTTCATACTAGGTTGTTCTGAGGCGCTTCGCGCCCGTTTATTCCCAGCAAAGTGTAGGTTAATATTTTTTAAATAGATCGCATGTAAGATTACAAAATCAAAAAAAAATTAATTATTTGTTCGAACAATATTTATAAAAAATTAAACTACAGGATTTCTTTTAAAACAACATTTCAAGAAAAGTGACGGTCATCGTTGAGAAGCTTTCCCTGCTGTGGATTATCTTCGATTCTTATTTTCACTTAGTGAGAATCTCGAGCGTGAAAGTGCGACATGCAATTGCCCATGGGAAAACACTGCCGTTTGAAGATGAATTCCTAGGTTATTAAAAGACTGGTATTGCGACATGGCGCAATAAGGATGGGATGTTTGGGTAATTTCGCTTTGAGTGGTAGCAAAGCGTAGTTTATCGCAATTTATGGATCGACGCTTCTTGTGACGTTTCTGGTCCAATTAAAATCAAACACTATTTGTCAGCTCGAATATTTAGTATTCGCACTACAAATTACTATTTTTCTTTTATTCAATCTTTTTTAAATTTTTATTTATTTTTATTATGTCTCGACTCTTCGATTCTAAAACATAATTTTTTTTATTTTACTTCCTTTCTTTTTTTATATTTTTTTGCGTATCACGAACGCAGCCAAAACAGCCTACTTGATTTAACCTTCTGCAACATCCTCCAACCTGGTAAGTTGACTCACATCTCTCGGTGATGTCGGATTACCCAGCTTTTCCGGTTGTACATCCAACATTGCCAGTTTCACGGCTGGCCTTATGTAGATGCCACTAGGAGTTTGTACGAGAGTACTTCTCACCTGCCCATCCTTGGCGAGGTTTGTTTCGATTACCAATCCCTTCGACCAGGAATTTTGTGGTAAATTATTATCAACGATAATGACCACATTGTCCTTTTCAATCGGTTTTACAGGCATGAACCATTTCGCTCGCTTTGTCAGCGTGGGCAAATACTCGGTTAACTATCGCTTCCAAAATAAGTTCGCTAAATGTTGCGACTTCCGCCAGTTCTTGATCCCAGCAAAAAAATGGTTTGGTCTCAGAATCGGTGCCCTCAATGGAAACGAATGTTAGCAGACGAAAATTGAAAATGTTTTCAATCTCTATTAACAAGTTTCGAAGCAATTCATCATCTGGGTTGCGCTGAGGCATAATATAGTGTAAGGTATTCTTGATTGAGCGCACCAAACGTTCCCAGCTGCAACCCATATGTGGTGACGCGGGCGGATTAAACAGCCATCTGGATCCCGGGGTTGTAAATTCTGCATGAAGTCGACTCTGATTGATTTCAGTTAGTGCGCGACGCATTTCGGCTTCCGCTCCGCATAAATTCGTTCCATTGTCACAACGTATTTCGACTGGCGTGCCTCGTCTTGCGATGAAATTGCGAATACACATTATGCATGAATCGGTGGTTAAACTGTGCGCTGTTTCAATATGTACTGCCCGTGTCGTCAAGCAAGTAAACAGGACTCCCCACCCCGTACAACGTCCAACCGAAACATTCATCGGCCCAATGTAGTCTATGCCCACATAAGAGAACGGTCGAGTGAAGGATGCAAGCCGAGCTGTAGGTATTTCCGCCATATGTGGCTCTTGAGGTAGAGCATTCTGGTTTTTACATTTCTGGCATGAAGATCGTAATCTTTTCAGTAACTGTCTTACGCCCGGAATTACGTATTGCTGACGGAGTTCGTTAATAACGGTTTCATGGTTATGGTGGTGGTATTTTCGATGATATGACATGACTAACAAATAAGTCACCCTATGACCTTTCGGTAGCAATATTGGTCGCTTTTGATGTATACTTGCATCTTCCGAAGCATCAATCCTCCCTTTCATCTTTAAAATGCCAACGTTGTCTAAATTGGTGAACTTCTATAAATAGGGCTGGTTTTCGAAACGTTTACTTGTTCATCTATTGAAAGCGATTGGTTGCGTAACAATATTTCTACCTAAGTTTGATAGGTATCGAACTGGGCTCGACGGTAGAGTTCGGTGTTTGCTTTCACAAACTCGGTTTGAGTGATAGGTCTTACGGTTACGGCAGTATTATGGACTCTGCATCTTAGGTTATTTACATACCTCAATATAAATGCTTGCACACGAAGAAGGCGTTGCCAACTGGAAAATCGCTCCACCTTGATTACCGATGGATAATATTTGACCGTATGCATGTAGTGAGGACGCCGTTCCTCAATGGGAGCTTCTTAGACGACTTGGGGTTGGTCGGGCCACCATGGTTCAGCTAGTCGAAAAAATTCAGGCCCGTTCAGCCATCGACTAGATGAATTCAAATCTGAGGTGCTATTTGAGAATTCGATTCGATAACGAGAGTACAAGATTCATATTTGATATGAATGTGATTCGAACGATTCTTATTTAAATTCCAATACGAATCTAGTACTCTCGTTATCGAATCGAATTCCCAAATAGCCCCCCTGGTAGTTTCTTCCATTTTGTGCCATTATTCGCTACATTATTTTTGATGGGAAGCCATCTCCATTCCTTAAATTTCGTTCCCATTATTTCACCAACACAATGTGCCACGAACTGATGATATTTGTGATGATCGGATTGTAACCAGCAGAGAACCGTTCGTGAATCGGACCAGAATATGCGCTCTTGAATATGAATGGAATGGGAATCGCCAATGCTATTAGCTAGTCGGGCGCCGAGTACCGCCGCTTATAACTCAAGTCGAGCAATTGATAATGGTGTAAGTGATGCGAATTTTGTTTTAGCTGCAACCAAGGCACAGTGGATATCGAAGCCACGTACGATGCGGAAGTAAGCAATCGCTGCAAAGGCGTATTCACTTGCATCGACAAATATATTCAGTTGTATTATTTCTGTGTCTTCTCGTATTCCATACCATCGAGGAACTCGTATCTGTGCTATTTGTAGTAGCAACTGGATCCAGGTTTTCCATTTGTCAAATTGGTCGTCGTTCAATTTTTCGTCCCATCCGATCGATGATCTCCAAACATCTTGCAATAGAACTTTTGCGTAAACCAAGTAAAATCCCAAAAGACCCAGAGGATCGAATACGGACATTAGAGTACTTAAGAATTCACGCTTGGTGGATCGCTTCTCACCCGACAAGAGATCGCTTTCCTGTTGTCGGTGAGATAATGAATAACTAAATGTGTCGGTCTCAGTGTTCCACCGCATTCCTAGCACTTTTTCTCCTTCGGTTGTCGGGCTGATGTTCAAGTCTTTCTTTGCCTCTGACGTTGTACTGACAATATCCAATGCTGATAATATTTCCGGAACATTCGACCTCCAACCTCTTATTTCAAACCCTGCATGTTTGTGTATTTCTATGACCTGTTTTGCTAGTTCGATAGCTTCCTCCGAAGTGTCAACACTGTCTAACCAGTCATCCACATAGTGGTTGTTCATTATTGCGTCGGAAGCTCACTGATACTTTTCGACAAAACTTTGTTTGTGCGTTCACGTTTTTTTACATACTGCGCCGAACTGGGTGAGCAAATCGCTCCAAACGTCATAACCTGCATTACATAAACATCAGGTTCTTTACTTAGGTCCTCGGCTCTCCATAGGAACCATTGAGACTGCTGATCGGCTTCTCGAATGCGTATTTGGTGAAACATTTCTCTTATCACCACAGATGGCTACTCTTCTCTCCCGAAATCTTTGAATTACTCCAGGCAACTCTGCAAGTTGATCTGGGCCTTCATAAGAACTGAATTCAACGATATTCCGTTAGTTTTGCAGGCTGCGTCCCATACAATGCGAACTTTATTCGGTTTGTTCGGATGATTAGTCACCGCAAATACGGGTAGATACCATAATCTTGGAGATGGCTCGATCAATTCATGTGGTAACAACTTACGTGCATAGCCCTTCGCGAGATACTAATGAATTTTCTCCTTTAGGA
Organism: Nephrotoma appendiculata; assembly: GCA_947310385.1. Lineage (NCBI taxonomy): Eukaryota > Metazoa > Arthropoda > Insecta > Diptera > Tipulidae > Nephrotoma > Nephrotoma appendiculata. Next base: position 4,696,759 of record OX371226.1, read on the forward strand.
TTTCAGTCAAATCATGGTTTCATTGCAACTTGTTTTCGAGACACGCTAATCGTTTTAGTGCCATAGGTAAGCTATCTGGGAGCCGTACTTCATCATGTTTCCAGAGCAGTCCTGTTTCAAACTGCTGCTCTCGGCGCTTTGTAGCTGTCTCTAGTAACTCGCGCGCGCGCACGTCTATTCATTCCAGTTTCCAAAATAATCCCCGGTTTCTTCACGCCGATGCTTTCTAATGAGAAAAATTCTTTAACCATAGTCTCCATCCGCTGATCAGTATTGCAATCACACATATGGAAACTATAATGGTAATGCGGCGTTGACATAGTAGAATCGGCTGCTTTGTTTTGGTCGTAAAAACCGTGCACAACCCATGTTTCGTGTTCAATCACCGAAAACCCGGTTTTATTTAAAAAAAACGGGTTTGAAATATTTTCCTATATTTATAAGAGATGACTCTGTATGTACTTTCGTCCTATTTTTTCGTTTTTATTTCGATATTCGTACAAATTATACTTTTTTGTTGATTTGTTTGACATTTTACATTTTTGTTCATTCATTTCATATGATTTTTAAATCAAAACAATTTGAACTATAATCTCCTGTATAATACCACGTTGACCGATATTTGCCATGAGTCACTTATCAGATGTTGACTTGAACAAATCTCTACCAGTTCGTTGTTTCCTCAAAATCATGGATACTTCTTCAGAAAAGTCGCACAAGTTGTTGCTTTATTCCCAGAAGGACGCAATCAACGAGAAGTCGCTCAATCTCGTAGTGCGATAGGAGAACGAACTGATTTTTCTTTTTGATCACTGGATCACAATGCCTTAGCGAATTTTAATGATTCGCTACGCAATTGACAACCCCTTGGTAATCTCGAATTCTATTGTATTTAACGCATACAAGCGATTTCTATATGAAATTTTGGGTTATTCTGGACTGATAGCCAGATAGTATTTTTACATCATACCCTTGATATAAAAATTCCTTATAATATTATGTGTGATGGGTCCTTGATGTACTACTGCTGGATATTGCCATGTGATTATAAAGATGCCATGTGATTTATCGTAAATGGTTGATTTTTTTTTGCATTTAATCCGTACATATTTTTTTAAAGAAATTAAAATAAAATAAATATTCGATCTTGAATAATTTCGATGCGACAAAAAAATTCGATTACTCTCGAAACGTTAACGTGGTTAACGTTTTATTTTCAGTTTCTCTGGAATCCCTAGTCATATGAGCGCGGCCCATAGGTGGTCGCGGATACTGTCATATGCTTGTCGAAAGTCTATACAGGGTGGTCCAAAAGTCTGGAAACGATGAATTTATTTCGCGCACGGGTGGAAAATCGGATTTCCGATACTGGGGTCTTTAGTAATTTCACCCGAGGAATCGAATCAGCCCATCAGATTTTGGGCCCGATGGGGCCTTTTACGAGATATGAGGCCCAACTTTGAAATTTCAAATGCAAACCCATCTTTTTTTATTGCAGATTCGGACTCAGCGGGAAATTTTACATAGAAATTGGTTAAAACCCGAATTCTGCTGGTACATTTAGAGACCTCATTTTTTCTCGACAATTACCACTCCTGACTGATTTTGTTTGTTGTTTGGGCTTAGGAAGTCAATTGTTTAATACAACCAGCGAAAAAATTCAATATTTACGTCTAGTATGTACACTGAAAAAAAATTATTTTCCACATAGATATAATGACTTATTTGCAACATTTTACCGATTTGGAAATAAAATATAGAAGCATGTGTATTGCGTATCTCGTAAATTTTATTACAATGAGATATACAAATTTTTACAATAACAATATTTTTATCTGTTTTGTGTATGCATATTTAGCTATTTCAGTTATACAGTTTATGTGTAACAGAGATAAATATTTTAACCCAAGTCCAAATAAAATATATCGCAATTAAGCATATTTATTGTTATGTGGGAAATAATTTGTATTACTAAAAGTTATATATAATTTGTTAATTTTCGTCATAAATATAAAATTTACTAGTTCAATATGCACATGCGAAATATATATCTCGAGTTAAATTTTTTTTAAGACGAACTCTAATCAGAGTTCTTCTGGATCAGATTCAGATATAACTGATCTGATCTGAGACAATAAATTTTTGTATTGGTTTTGGATTGAACCAATGAATTAATGGCAATAATATTAAAATCAATTAAAACAAAATGATAAAATGTCATATTCAATTGAGTTATAAAAATATCCAGACTGAATATGTAAGACATGCTAAATGGTTAAAATAAATAATGAATTATAAGGTGAATATAAATCTTTCTTTAATAAAAAAAAAATACCTTGTTCAGTTATAATTATATAAAATTGGGAAAATTCATATATATATCGATATATTTTATTACGAATTTAGTATTTGTTTTTAACTTTGAGGAGTATATACCGAGCTAAAAGAGATATGTTTATGTCTCTAAACGTTATAAAAATTTAGATATATTTTTCGATTTTACAGATATAAAATATTCTTGTCCCGAAACGAGATATATTTTATATCTAAAAATCTATACAAAATATATCTTTGTGGGCAATAATTTCTCTCAGTGTATGTGATGTACGTATGTGTGCGATAACTGCTTCATAAGTTTTTTCTTCGAGCTAAATATGCCCTTAACTTTTTAAGAAAAAACGCTGCATAGGACCCAAAAATGGACGAAACATTTTTTGGTTTTAATCAATTCCGATGTAAAATTTCCCGCTGAATTCGAATCTGCAATAAAAAAGATGGGTTTGCATTTAAAATTTCAAAGTTGGGCCTCATATCTCGTATAAGGCCCCATCGGGCCCAAAATCTAACGGACCCATTCAATTCCTCGGGTGAAAATTACTAAAGACCCCAGTATCAGAATTCCGATTTTCCACCCGTGCGCGAAATAAATTCATCGTTTCCAGACTTTTAGACCACCCTGTATATAGTTGATGTATGGTTATGTTGTACTCCCATCGTTTTTCCAAGATCATTCTCATGGTGAAACACTGGTCAGTGGTCGATCGGTTGGGTGGAAAATTACATTGATAGTCGCCAATGATGTTTTCGGCGAGAGGGATGAGTCTGGCAAGTACAACATTAGCTAACACTTTGTAAGCAGTGTTCAGTAGCGTTATATTACGATAGGTTAGGTTAAAGTGGCTGCTATCGCACACTTATGCCAATAATTGCCAATTGTAATACCACAGGATCCAATCTCCCCTTACTCCCGCTAAAACCAACTAGAGCTACTGATGTAGCGTAAAATATATCGCACCCCACAGTCCGCGAGTTCAGAAAGATTGTCCTTGTCGTACACACCCAAGTACTTATTTCTGTTGTATGCCAGTGCCGGACACAAGCATTGGAAGTGATCTAACGTCTCTTCCTCCTCTTCGTCCATACAACTTCTACAAAGGTCATTCGTCTAAAGACCCAGCCTTCTCGCATGTTCCCCAAAAAGGCAGTGTCCTGTCAGTATCCCTACGACCAATCCTAAATCTCGTTTTGCCAGGGATACTAGTGCCTTGGAGCGCCGCAAGTCCAGTTTTGGCCAAACCTGTTTTGCTACGCTGCACGTGAGAGTGTTGGTTCACCTCTCATCTGTCAAGACGATTGCCTTTTTTATTTAACGCCGATTTGAGCGCTGCTGTAGGCCTCCCCTGACCTGCCCTTTCCGGTTGCATCTGGAGAGTCGTACCGTACCTAGCTAGTTCGTCTGCCCTGCAGTTTCCCGTGACGTCCGAGTGCCCAGGGACCTAGATTATCTGAATACTGAAATACTCGCTTATCTCATTAAAAGATGATCGGCAATCCAGCGCCATCCGTGACTTCAGAGAAACCGCCACTAGAGATCTGAGTGCGGCTTGACTGTCCACATAAATCACGATATTCCTAACGGATACCACGTTATACTTCAACCATGTCACGACTTCCTCTATCGCCACCACTTCAGCCTGGTACACGCTGCAGTAGTCAGGGAGACGAATAGAAATATTAACATTGAGCTTCTCACACAAGACTCCGGCTCCTACTTTGCCGTCTAGCTTAGAGCCGTCCGTGAAAAATTTCAGTGCCTCGTTTTCCAGTATTGATCCATTCCTCCAGGAATCCCGCGAAGGACAGATGATTCGGAAACCTTTATCGAAGCACAACGTTGGTTTAATATAATCTAGATACACTAGTTCTTCTCTTAGTGATCTAACTATCGTCGAGTGTCCCGCCTGAAGACACTTCCACTGACAGACAGCCGAGAGCCTTGTAGCCACATTGGCTGTCATCTGCTTACCAAAAAAATTCGATTGAAATAAGGTGGAGCATAACCTCTAAAGCACGTGTAGGTGTTGTCCTAAGCGCCCCGCTTATAAGCATCCAACATCCTTATGTAGGTTACCTTTTCCAGAGCTGGTCACCACACGCCCACTCCGTATATCAGCACAGGCCTTACTACTGTGGTATAGAGCCAGTGTACCAGCTCTGGTTTCGAACCCTATCTCTTACCTATGGCGTTCCTACACGAGTAAATGGCTACATTAGCCTTATTCACCCTTTCTACAATGTTAGGCTTCCAACTTAGCTTACTGTCCAAAATTATGCCCAAAAATCTCGCTCTGTCAGCAAAAGCCAGTCTAATGCCGTTCACGATAGGAGGGCTAACTACCGGAAATTATATATTTCTTAGTAAATAGTACCAGCTCTGTCTTGGACGGGTTAATCCGTAATCCGCTTTTGCCGGCCCATTTCGTAACGATCAGGAGTGCATTCTGCATAACACCCCTAATCATATCCAGGTATTTGCTTCAGACAGCTATCGCTACATCATATGCATATGCTACAACCCCCATCCCCTCTTTCTTCAGTTCCAACAGCAATCCATTTACCACTGCACTCCAAAGAAAGGGAGACATTACTCCTCTCTGCGGAGTTCCTCTAACCACCCGTCTTCTAATGGTGGACTCCCCCAGTTCCGATTAAATAATCCTGCTTACCAGCATCTGATTTATCAACCTACTTATAGGATAATCCACCTTCAAAAATGACAATCCTTCCATGATCGCCTCCGTTTTTACATTATTAAAGGCACACTCAATGTCAAGAAATGCTACCATACAATACTCTTGCGAGTAAATTGACTTCTCAATCATGCGTACTAGATCGTGCAGAGCTGTGTCCACCGACCTTCCCTTACAGTATGCATGCTGCGACATTACACAATTCCTTGGCTCAACTTTTGTTCGAATAAGTACATCTATCAATCTTTCCAAGGTTTACAACAGAACGGATGATAGAGTTATAGACCTCAGGTCCTTTGGATAAGCCTGTGAGCTCTTTCCCGATTTCGGGATAAAAACCACTATAACCTCCGTCCATTTCCTGGGAGTATAGACCAGTTGCAGACATCCCCTTTGGATAACCTCCAGCCAGGGGAGGATAACTGTAGAGTTCCTTTGGATCTCTGCTGGTATAATCCGATCCGGGCCCGCCGATTTATAAGGCTTAAAACCGTTCAGCGCCCACAGGATTCGTTGCCTGTCCAGGATGCCATCCACATCCGTTGAAGGTGTTCCCGATGAGCTCCAGGCTCCATCGAGCCATTAATGCTTCCCGGAAAATGGATCTCAATGAGAAGCTCAAATGAAACCGCACTTGAAGCTGTCCATAACTCGTCCGGCCTAATTAAGTAACTAGGACTGGTTGGGTTAGTAGATAGAATTTTCCTAAGGCGAGGAGTCTCAGAGACTTACTCCATTCTACAACAGAAGAGCCCCTTTGTGCCCTTCTCAACTCATTTTTGTATATTCTCAGGTCTTCCTTATAGGAATCTCAATCCCGATTTATCCTTGTGTTCTTAGCCTTATTAAAGGCTGTCCTACACGCTCTCCGATAGGTTCCCAACTCCGTGGCCCACCATTTCGGTTTCTGCCTGCCCCTAGGTTTTATCAGGGGACACGCAGCATTAAATAAAAGATTGCATGCCTTTGTGACAATATCAACCATGTCATCTAATTCCTCTACTGTCGCCGGAAATCCAGGAATGTCCAGCGGCAATAGTTCCTTCAACACCTCCCCATATTTGTGCCAGATTGTCCTTCTGGGATTCCTTAAGGCTTTCTGGGCAACATGTTTGATGTTGAGGTTATATGTAATATATCGGTGATAAGAAAATGAGCGCTCCTTCGCCACTCTCCACCCACTGATCATATCAAAAATTGTTTCTGCCACAAAGGTCACATCTAGAACCTCCTGTCGATTTTTAACAATGAAGTTGGTTCACACTCAATATTGCAAACTACAAGGTTAGTATTAAATAAGTAACCAAAAAATAACTCACCCCTCTCGTTAATGTCTCTCCTTCCCAGATTGTGTGATGCGCGTTTGCATCACATCCAAGTATCACACCTACCTTTTTCTGACCTGCTTCCCGGATCAGTTCCCCCAGGTTATCCGGTGGAACCTCCTTCTCGCGATCCATAAAGACTGAGGCTGAGGCCATAGTTTTTCACAGCCTACCTCAGCGCTCCCCGCTGTAACGTCCCCTCTACTAAATTGTGGAAGAAGAAAAATATTCAAATTATTCCCCATCGGACTCCAGAGTTCTCCCCATCGGACTCCAGAGTTCTCCGGATCGGACTCCAGAGAAAGGAGCCTACCTCCCATCACCAACTTCTCTTCGTGCGAAATATCGGAATAGCTAGCCTGGTCGTCCTCAGCCCGCTTGATCATTTCCTGCTGGGTCCGTTCGCCGTCACCCTCAGGCTGGTCTTCCGCGCCCTTATTGACCTCGTCTTTCCTATAAACTTTAAGAGTGATCGACCCGAATCCGAAGTTGATCACTCCCTTAGATCTAGCAAGGGAAGCCAAGGATTCCTTATTGATCAGCATGATTATAAATCTAAAGCCCCCCTTAGCCTCTTCCTACTTCACAATCCTCCATCTTTCCGTTGGAAGATCGGGATTACTGGCCCGGATAATCTCAATGATCTCCTCTGGCTTATCCGGCTCGGTTCGTAACCAGACGAGTGCCTTCGGCCTGCTCATGATTTCTCCTCTGCTGACTGCTTCAAGTCTCGCGCCCAGCTACACCTCGCCTACCTCGGCCACTGCCCTTTTATAGGGATCGACCGACTTCTGGTCCAGAGCACGCAATTAGCTTAACGCGCTCTTGGTGCCATCCCGCATCTGTGCAGGATGGGGGGGATCCCGGATTTACTCTCAGGATCTTCAAGAATATGGAGTTTAGTGCATTATACATTACCCTCCAGTTCTCCGACGTGATGCTCCCATCTTCCTGACCTTTGTGAATTACGGCTAGCGCCAGCACTTGCTCCTTCAGGATTTCACTGAATAATTTCAGTTTCTGCTCCTTAGCAGCATCCGACGTCATGTCTGCTTGCACTTTGGCCCGCTTACTGCCACCTGCTTCAAGCTCATCCTGGGACCTTTATCTTTTAGACACAAGGACCCTCTCCGAGCTATCGCAGCCGACAGTTTTCTTAGCCCATGCTACAGATTCCTTCTGCGCAACTGTAAGCTGTCCTTCAGAGGTCGCAACCAGTTTCTCCAGAATTCTAAACGCCGACCGTCTCTCTCTGTACCGTCGCTTTGCTGAGGGATCTTGTAACGTAGGCCTTGCGGTTACGCCTTGGTGTGAGTGCACATGCTGGTTGCGAGTGGCTCAGGGCTAGGAGGGGGGTTCAACACCAATTTAACGGCTAACCAGTCTACTGTTCCAAAAAAAAAATCATGTGCCGAAAACAAAACTAATACCCCAAAAAATACAATAAAATGGCTTTAATTTCGCGTGCCCATGTTTACTTCTCAACACCCTCGATCTCCCCTTAAATGCTTGTCTATCTCATGATGGTAATTTTAGCAACCCCGAAAACAAGAAAAGAAGAAATTCAGTGACCGCTGCCGCAAGAAAATGTTTACAAAAAAAATAATTACATGCAAATCTTTAAATTTATGTCGCCTCGTTTAGTAAACAAAATAAATTTCTTCTTGAACGTGTGAGGAACGTTTTCTTCTATTATCTAGGTAAATTGCTTTGTAAATATTCTATTTCGTTCAACAAATTATTAAGCAAATGTATTCTAAGGTACCATAACTTATAACAATCATAAATCATAAGGAGATAAAAAATTTTAAGTTATATATAATGAAAAAAAAATAATAAAAAAACGATTTACCATTTGGTCCGTTGCTGGTTGACGGTGTCCACTTTCCGTTGGTTCCGTTACTTAGGGCACGCCTTATTCCTTTCGTAATATTAATGCGATTAAGTACCGGTACAAATGTTCCACCCCGCTTTAGTTGTTAGGAGGCCCGGTGATTAGAATTGCGACCTCGCCGGTATAATTTCCTTTTGTTCCAGGACCACGCTGGATATTTGCAGTACACGTTCCGCTGCCTTTTTTTCTTTTTTTCGCCACGTGGTAAGAAGTATAATGAGCCACAATTGCCGATATGCTCAATACCAACGCTCACTGTGGCACCAACTGTTAAAATTCCGTTGATGCGACGCGCTTGTAACCCCGCGTTTTATGTCTATTACCTTTTCTTTTCGCCGCTTAGCAATTCATAACCACAAGATGAATGGACTCTAGCTCTTTATTTTATTTTTTTTTATTTTTTTTTTTATTATCCCCCGAGTATTTTATAGATTTTTTTGGGGATTCTTTTGGTTTGTATTTTATACGATTTATTAAATAACACTATATTCACTTTTGGTTTCGATATTACATTACTGGTTGGGAGGTTTATGAATCACCGACTATGGATTTCTACCAATCAAAATATGCACGGTTTTCTTAATGTTTATCAACTTTTTATTGTATAATTTATTTATTTATTTTTATTTTTTTGATTTTACAATGAGATGAACAATAGTTTTTACTAATTAATTAATTTTTTGTTTGTTGTTGCTATATTTATGTCAATTTATATAAATCAAACAATTATCACTAATTATAACGTTTTTTTTTGTTCTATTTGGGAAAACTCCCCACAAGTTCAATCTCAAATTTTTATTTTGTTTCTTTTTTTCACTAATCAAGTTTAAAATGATTTATTTGCAAGGAATTATCTTGTATCCCGCTTAAAATTTTTTTCTTTTTCATTTCACCACCGAACGTCCAACTACAACAGCCGCGCGCTTTATATACCTCGATCGACTCCCCACTTGCAGTCAATTTCTATTCTTTTTCTCTTGTTTTCATTTATTTTTTTATATATATAGACAACCCTTTCCATCCAACACTACTGCTCCCTTTCCGTACCATAATTATAGATATTTTTGGGTTTTTTTTTCGTTTTGCTTTCCCCTACCCCATCTGTATTCGTAGTTATCATTTAATTATATGGTTCGAATCCGCGGAAATTTAAAGTTTCAATAATTGTACGCGTTACGTCTACAAAGCGGTTAAAGGAATTGATCAGAGGAAAGAGGTATACCCGAAATTCGTAAGCCAACCGTTACAGCACAGTTTAGTTTTGTTTGGGAATACAAAAAAAATACTAAACTGGAGTTACTTTTGAACTGGGGAAAAAAATGAATCAACCTGAGCTGTGCTGGATTTAGAGCCTCGTGGAATGTTATTTTTAAGTTTTTATGTCTGTATGTCCTTGGCGTGAAATACACCTAGTAGTTTTCCATTACCATCTTCAACTTCATAACATACTCTTCCGATAGGTTTTCGAATATAAGCCTTCTGAAAACATGGGGCGAATTTCGCACAAAAAGAATTGGCTGCATCACTTTGTACATGTTCGCGTACAAATACCATTTGACCAGGATGGAAACAAACTGACTTTGAGCGGAGATTATAGAAATGGGAGTATTTGTCATAAGCTTTCTTTAGATTTTTTCGGATTTCTTCGTGTATGGCCTGCATTTTGTCGGGTAATCCATTGACCTCGATAGAGTTTTCGTCCAGACAATTAATATTACGGAGCAACTTATATTCATTAGCGTGCCCAATGCGATGACACCCGAATACAGCATAGTGAGGAGAAAAGGTGGTAGACTCGTGAATTGAGTTTCGAAGGGACCCGGCTATTGCTCCAAGATGAGCATCCCAACATTTATGGTCCGTTGTTACGTAGGCTCGAATAGCCGATACAATCGAACGATTTACGCGTTCGGATGCATTAGACTGAGGGGTGTATATAGCGGTTCTAATGTGTTGTACCCCAAATTCATCCAACAATTGTTTAAACTCATTTGAAATGAATTGTCTCCCGTTATCGCTATGGATATACTCTGGAACGCCAAGTTGATAAAATACTTCGTCTCGGAGGAAGGCAATAATAGGCTTTGTAATAGCCTGCGACAAAGGTTTGAGAAGAACATATTTCGTTAATTTGTCCAGTACAATGAGTATATATGTTTTTCCTGATCTTGATCGTGGGTAAGGACCTAAAAGATTTACATACAATTTCTGAAAAGACCGCTCGTTAAACGATGGATTTTTAGACATTGGCGGTGTCAAACGCTTGTTTGGTGCCTTTGTAGTTTTGCAGATTTCGCAACTTTTAATGTAATCACAAACTTGGTTCCGCATTCCAGGCCAAAAATAAAGTCGGCGCAAGCGCTCGAGGGTTCGCCTAATACCACTGTGTGAAGCTGATGGTTCATCGTGCTCCTGTCTAATTAATTCCCTGGTTAATGATTTTGGAATAAGCAATTTCCAGACAGAGGTTTGGGATATCGGAGTGTCAGCCTTAGGGTCAAAGCGAACGTAAACCCTATCCCCATGAATACGATGATTCGGATAATTTATGGGAAATGATCTAATTTTCCCTACAACCTCTAGATATTCTGGTTCCTGGAAAGAAGGAGAATTCAAATCAACCGCCGATAAGAGCTTTGGGAGGTCCTGAATCAATTCTGCAAGACAGTCGTTGTAGGCCCGCGAGAGAGCATCAGGAACGATGTTCAAGGATCCTTTTTGGTGCTCGATGGTAAAGTTATACGCCTGTAGCTTTAGGCTCCAGCGAGCGAGTCGCCCACTCAAATCTTTTTGAGCCATCAGCCACTTCAAGCTCGCATGATCGGTTATCAGTTTGAATTGATAACCTTCGATATAAGGGCGGAATTTTTTGATACTCAGAAGGGCCGCCAAACACTCGAGCTCCGTCACCGTATAATTTTTTTGTGCAGAGTTTAACTTCTGCGACATAAAAGCAATTGGCCTTTCTGCCCCATCTTCCGTCGTTTGATATAGTACCCCACCTACTGCTTGAGTACTGGCATCACATCGTATAGCGAATGGTTTGCTATAATCAGCATTAATTAAGACTGGTGCAGACGTAAGTCGGGATTTTAGGCATTCAAATGCCGATTGAGCTTCTTGTGTCCATTCAAATTTCTGACCTTTCTTCAGCAAATTCGTGATGGGAGCAGTTAATTCAGCGAAGTTGGGGATAAATCTCCGGTACCAGCCTGCCATACCCAAAAGTCTTCGTGTCTGTTTTACACTCTTTGGAGCTGGGTAATTACAGATAGCGTCAACTTTATCGGGGTCGGTACGAAGACCATCCTCGCCAACCAGATATCCAAGGTATTTTATTTCGCGCATCACGAATTTGCTCTTTTTGAGATTAATAGTTAATCCTGCCTTCTTAATAAAACCCGCAACAGTTTTTAGTAGTGAAAAATGTTCCTCAATTGTGGCTGAAATGATGAGGAGGTCGTCTAAATACACGAAGACGCGGTCGTGTAGCTGATAGGGAATAACCAAGTCCATAAGCCGACACATTGTCTGAGGGGCGTTACATAGACCAAACGGCATCACGGTGAACTGGTAGAGAGGTCTACCAGGCACCGTGAAAGCTGTTTTATCGCGTGACCCCTCAGACAATGGAATTTGCCAAAAGGCGTCTTTGAGGTCTAACGAACTTATGAACTTGGTTTGATGCAATCTCCCTAACAAGCCATCTATCAGAGGCAGAGGGTAGGCATCCTTTATTGTCACCTGATTAACTTTCCGCGAATCCAAACATAGTCGAACTTTGCCGTTTTGTTTCCTCACTAGGACCACAGGAGAACTCCATGCACTATGGGATTCTTCTATGACCTTCAGATTTAGCATGCGATCAAGTTCAACATACATAAGGTCCTGAATGGCTGGTGAAACATTGTAATACCTCTGCTTGATTGGTGTTGTTTGACCGACATCTATCGTGTGCTCCAGGAGCGAGGTTCTCCCCAACCCGTCAATTGCGTCCGAAGGAAATAGATTTTTAATCTGCTCAAGTTCTTGAACTTCACCTTCAGTAAGTTTATGTTGAGAGGAATCTAAATTGTCAACGACCAATTCATTTATTAGCATGGGAGCTAGATTAAATTTAGACCAAAAGTCAATGCCCAGATATAAAACGCCATCCAAGCTAGGTACGACATAGAATCGCATGAGATTAGTTTTGTTGTTGTAACAGATTTCGGTTTCAACGTAGCCCAGAATTTGGTTAGGCGTCCCATCAGCAGTTCGAATAACAGAAGACACTTTCTTTACCTTGAGGTTTTCCGATTCAATTAATTCTAAAGAATTTCTTCCCAATATACTGATGGAGGCACCACTATCTAACAGCCCAACAAGTGGTTTCCTACCAATCATAATTTCTACATGCGGACGTGGATCATCGATTAGCTTCACGATGGTGGTACTGCAAATTTTGTGAATTCGCCTCCGCTCTTTCCAATAGTTCCACATCCGCCTCCCTTTCGACTGAGTTGATTCTTTCTTGTCGTTACTACTTAAGTGAAAATCAGTAGGAAACTCAGTTTGGGTACTAACAGAAAGGGTTGAGAGGCGACGACGATTGTGTATTTCTGCATTAATATTTGGTTGATTTGTAAGGTAACAATGACAAAGATGATTGTAAGAACAATTTTGAGAGTATTGACTGTGAACCGTATTAGTAGTGGAGTCGACTTGGCTAGACGACTTTGTTACCGGTTCCTGGATTACATTGGTCTCCCCTCCGAACGAGCTCCTCCAGGTTGGGGTACGTTCGGCGTCATGTTTCCCGATTGATTTTTCGAACAGTTAGTACATCTAGGTTTTATTGTTCCGTGAGTTCCGCATCCGAAGCAAAAAATTTGTTTCATTTCGTGTGGACAGTCTTGGTACCTGTGTCCAATGTCACGGCAATTCCAGCAAATCAAATTCGAGGTCATCCGCATATCAGAGCGTGTCTGTTTCTTTAAGGCAGAAATTTCCTCCTCTTGCGTATTATCACTAAAGTTTAATAGATTTAACGATCCTTCTAGCTTGTCATTTTCGATCCGTACTTCATTGACATGTTGACGGCGGTTGTGGTTGGTTCCCAAGTTCCTCGCGTCAAACCCTGAGTTTGCCCACACTCTCTCAAATTTTTGACATACTTGTCGTAAATGCTCCAATGAACGAAATTCTTGCGTCAAAGTTACAGTCTGAAGAGCCGAGATCATATTTTCTCTGATGATTTCTAAGAGTTCGGATTCGCTGAATCGATTCGAAAGCCTGCCGTTCAATGTCTGAATATCGAGTATATAATCGCTGACGCTTTCCTGAAACCGCTGCTTGCGACGCTCAATAAACCTTCGAGTCTCACGCTCAGTTTCGTGACTAGAAAACCGCGTTAGGAATGAACGTCGCATTTCTTCCCAGGCCGCATCCGGATTGTCTCTGGTGAAAGCCCATAACCATTTCTCGGCAATGTCGGTGACAAAATTATGGATTAGTGCTGGTAGTTGTTGAATGCCGCATCCATCTCTCCTAGCAAACGTTTCAATGCGGAATATAAAATCGTGTACGTCAAGGCTTCCCCTTTGACCACTTCCGTCGAAACCAATTTTCCATTTCGGGATCGTAGTTCGATACATAGATCTGCTAGGTAGCTTCTCATGGTGGCTCTCCGGTACTTTTATTGGCGAATAATCCATGTGTTCTACTCTAATCTTTGATTTCGAGTCGTGATTATGAGATCCTTCATTTGCGATCGTCGACTTTCGAGGTGGCGGTAACTGAAACTGTGAAAAATGAGTTCCTGGGGCCTTCCACGGTACCATTTCCCCGGAAGCTGTGCTTATCGGTTGTGTTAGGATACTTGTTGACGGTGTTATCGCCGCTGCGCGGCCTTCCGAATCGGAGGCGTTATCCGCATCATCTTCTAACGTTAATTTATTTGCTTTACTTTGTGGACGACTTGCTTCTGTTTTTCCCAACGTTAGAGTTGGAATTGCTTGTTCTTCCACCAAACTTTTCGAATATTGTGCTAATCTCCTATACTTTGTTATCATACTGTCAATACCCTCCACATTGCCGTACGAATTTTTAAGTCTTTGCAGACGTTTTTTCCAATGTAACGCGCGTGCTGATACTGGCAATGCTACCTCTAGTGACACAACCTTGGGTGAGATGTACACATCTTTTTCAAACGATGCGTATAGTTCCCGGGCAGAATTAATGTGTAATACGGGATTTTCAAGCGGGTGAGATTTTTTTGGTATTAATTTAGTGTCTGTTGACTCGGTATTTAATGCTTTTTCTAGTAATTTTATTGCATCAGGGGTTTCTGGGTCGATTTCCCTGACAATCAATTCGACATCTAACTCCTCTTGAGTTAAAAATTTAACATACGATTCTATGTCCATGATGAAAACGAGTTGTTTCGAATTCTAAATGTAATTCAGATATAAGGACTTGTCGTATTGTGATTCAAGGACTAAGTACAGTTTGAAATTAAGTAATTCTATTCTAATTCTAACCAAAAAAAAAAGTATTTAGAAAAATAAATTCCCCAACGGGTAAACAAAATGAATAATTAATTATTATTTCCCAATAATTCAATATTTCAAACCAAAAATAATAATAATAATAGAAATAATTAAATAAATAAAATAAATGTAAGGTTTATATCAGTATATAAATGTCAAATAAATAATAAAGGGAGCATTTGGGGTGATATTAGTCGACAAGGACAACGCAAATAAAGAACAAATAAATATATGCTACAAAGTGTGTAATTGAGCTAATCAGCCATCACCCTAACAGTTTCGAAGCAGAAGATGAGATCGCTAGGAATCACCTAAATTCAATCACCTAAAGAACTTCTACCAGTAGGTTAATGGATAACTAACCGACACTATAAATCATAATGGAAAGTAAAAAAAACTGAATTTAAATTAAATTACTACAAATTTCCGGGATAAAAACACAATACCAGTACAATGGGAATTAAGTCATCGATATTACTGAGAAAAATTTATTCACAATCAGGTCGATCAATAATAGAGAAGCTAAAGTCACCATAATCCTAATTATGATCCCATACCCCGAAAATGAAGAAGAAAAACAAAATCAAAATTAAATCCGATTCACAGTTCCACCATAAAATCTTAATAATCATATGATTCAAGAACCAAAGAATCACGTTGAAGTCATTGAATCAATTTTCTTAAGTTATGAATTTCAATTGTGAATAGAAAATAAATAATTACTTGCTGAACTATAATAAAAAAAACAGAAGGGTAATGATGATTTTAATGATGATTTCCCGCATAACCAGTAAAAACTAATAATACTAAAATAATGTAGAGGCGGTTAAAACAATCATCTGTACAGTTAAAAGCTGAAGGCTTTGGGATGCTTTATTAGAGCAACCGATACTGAGAGAAAAAAAAAATCCGACACGAAAATATCAATTAACACATGGTTAATTGGTATGACCTTACCGGTCCCTGCTCGGGCGCCATTTTGTAACGTAGGCCTTGCGGTTACGCCTTGGTGTGAGTGCACATGCTGGTTGCGAGTGGCTCAGGGCTAGGAGGGGGGTTCAACACCAATTTAACGGCTAACCAGTCTACTGTTCCAAAAAAAAAAATCATGTGCCGAAAACAAAACTAATACCCCAAAAAATACAATAAAATGGCTTTAATTTCGCGTGCCCATGTTTACTTCTCAACACCCTCGATCTCCCCTTAAATGCTTGTCTATCTCATGATGGTAATTTTAGCAACCCCGAAAACAAGAAAAGAAGAAATTCAGTGACCGCTGCCGCAAGAAAATGTTTACAAAAAAAATAATTACATGCAAATCTTTAAATTTATGTCGCCTCGTTTAGTAAACAAAATAAATTTCTTCTTGAACGTGTGAGGAACGTTTTCTTCTATTATCTAGGTAAATTGCTTTGTAAATATTCTATTTCGTTCAACAAATTATTAAGCAAATGTATTCTAAGGTACCATAACTTATAACAATCATAAATCATAAGGAGATAAAAAATTTTAAGTTATATATAATGAAAAAAAAATAATAAAAAAACGATTTACCATTTGGTCCGTTGCTGGTTGACGGTGTCCACTTTCCGTTGGTTCCGTTACTTAGGGCACGCCTTATTCCTTTCGTAATATTAATGCGATTAAGTACCGGTACAAATGTTCCACCCCGCTTTAGTTGTTAGGAGGCCCGGTGATTAGAATTGCGACCTCGCCGGTATAATTTCCTTTTGTTCCAGGACCACGCTGGATATTTGCAGTACACGTTCCGCTGCCTTTTTTTTCTTTTTTTCGCCACGTGGTAAGAAGTATAATGAGCCACAATTGCCGATATGCTCAATACCAACGCTCACTGTGGCACCAACTGTTAAAATTCCGTTGATGCGACGCGCTTGTAACCCCGCGTTTTATGTCTATTACCTTTTCTTTTCGCCGCTTAGCAATTCATAACCACAAGATGAATGGACTCTAGCTCTTTATTTTATTTTTTTTTATTTTTTTTTTTATTATCCCCCGAGTATTTTATAGATTTTTTTGGGGATTCTTTTGGTTTGTATTTTATACGATTTATTAAATAACACTATATTCACTTTTGGTTTCGATATTACATTACTGGTTGGGAGGTTTATGAATCACCGACTATGGATTTCTACCAATCAAAATATGCACGGTTTTCTTAATGTTTATCAACTTTTTATTGTATAATTTATTTATTTATTTTTATTTTTTTGATTTTACAATGAGATGAACAATAGTTTTTACTAATTAATTAATTTTTTGTTTGTTGTTGCTATATTTATGTCAATTTATATAAATCAAACAATTATCACTAATTATAACGTTTTTTTTTGTTCTATTTGGGAAAACTCCCCACAAGTTCAATCTCAAATTTTTATTTTGTTTCTTTTTTTCACTAATCAAGTTTAAAATGATTTATTTGCAAGGAATTATCTTGTATCCCGCTTAAAATTTTTTTCTTTTTCATTTCACCACCGAACGTCCAACTACAACAGCCGCGCGCTTTATATACCTCGATCGACTCCCCACTTGCAGTCAATTTCTATTCTTTTTCTCTTGTTTTCATTTATTTTTTTATATATATAGACAACCCTTTCCATCCAACACTACTGCTCCCTTTCCGTACCATAATTATAGATATTTTTGGGTTTTTTTTTCGTTTTGCTTTCCCCTACCCCATCTGTATTCGTAGTTATCATTTAATTATATGGTTCGAATCCGCGGAAATTTAAAGTTTCAATAATTGTACGCGTTACGTCTACAAAGCGGTTAAAGGAATTGATCAGAGGAAAGAGGTATACCCGAAATTCGTAAGCCAACCGTTACAATCTCTCTCAATCCGCCGCTCTTCTGTTTGGCGGTTCCGCTTCCTCCTGGCTTCGATGCCATGGTTTTGCTTACCCCTACCTCAGATGAGGGAGCCCCACCTTTCTGGTTAGAGTTATTCCCCTCTATAGTACTTCCCGGTTTTTGGTGGGTACCGGTCCTCTTGTTTTTAGTTTTTTTTTAACAAATGAGACCCATTTCATTTAGGGGATTACCGTTTATAGGGTTCCCTACTCACTTCCTGGAGGCCCGCGAGCGCAGAGAGACGTGACGCCCAGTTCACTGTGGTTATGGTCGATGCTGCGGTTGGGGACGGCTTTATCCGACAATTATATTAAATAATTGAGGAAGCGGAAAACTCACAAATAAATTCAATGTAACGGACGAAATAGATTGAACCCAAAAATAATAATAAAATTGCCAACGAATATGAACACACTATGTATTTAGCGAAACCAAGGTGCACGAAATGCGCGCCAAACAACCCCTATGGCACTCGATTACACCAATATATCAAAAATATAAATTTGAAAAATTGAAAGAAATATAAAAATTGAAAAAAAAATTGAATAAATTACCAAATGAAAAATTGAAAATTAACTTAAACTTTAACCTTACTTTAAATTAATAAGAAAAATAAAAAAAAATTACTAAAAGTTGTACCTGTGGATCTTGGTCACCCTGTTGCGGCCTTGAACTCGTCATGCCACAGGTTATATACCCCGGCTTGGTCTTGCCGATACCAAGACTTCCGCGATGCTGCCTGTCCGCCGGTAAGCTCCTCTCGACTGACGGCTGATCACTCCTGAGTTCTGGTCCTCCGTTGCGACACGTCCGCCGGAAAATTTCGTTGTGTGGCGGCGTCTTTATCGACCCCCGAAATTTTTCCTTGATGGACAAGAATGTGCTTCCGCCGTAAACCGCAAATTGGAAAGCCGTAAATTATAAGATCGTTGGCGTCCTTTTGCCGCTAACCAAAAATGCCGCTGAATTTTCGATCTTTTTATTTCTTGAAACTTAAAATATATCGAACTTTTATATTACCAATCGAACGAACGAATAAACTTTACCACTGGCACTTTTCCGTTCCCTTTTTACGTAAGATGCTTTCCAAATACAACAATTAAAATTCCAACTTTTAATATTTTATTTCCTTTTAACAAAATAGTAATCACTAATCACTAATTTTCAATTTTTTTAAACAATCTTCTACAATAAATTAATTTTATAATTAACCGATAATTTTTCCTCGTGTACAACTTTTATATATTTTATTCATAACAAAAAAACACGACTTATATAACTCGACTTTTTATGTTCACATTCCAGAGTTCCAGACGAGACTAATTTAAAACAAACTCTCGAGCCAAATAACAAAAAATGCAGAAAAATATTTTTTTTTTCTTGTCTGTTGTCTCGTTTTGTTCTCGCACATGCAATTGATGCGGTGCAAAAAAAAAAAAAGCGAAAGTGACGCGCGCAAAAAATGCAAAACAAGAAACACAGAGAGAAAAAATACTCATCTACATCTTAACTGCTCGTACACATGCACAAAGGGTACACATTGGTCTCGCTCCAAAAATCAATAGGCGTTTACGTAACACAGAATATTAATGCCCTAATAAAACCAAGCATTAATGCCCAATTCACAACATAATGTATATACCAACTAACAGAACACAGATGGCAATGCCGCCACTACGGTATATTAATCACCCGATTAAAAATGAAATTAAAGTCCAGAATAAAACTGGAAAACAATGTTATGACCATGAAGTCATAATAAGGTTAAGAAATAAGTATATCCATTGGACGGTGGAAGCGGATTAAATTCCCGGGAATAGGGAATTGTAGAAAGAATTCATAAGTAATTTCTTTTCAAATATTTTTTTTCCGGCCTACTGAGGAGAAAAGTTTGATGTAAATGTTTATAAATTGGGAGAAATCACATATAAATTTCCCAATTCCCTATTCCCGGAGAATTGCCAGAATAGTGCCACTAGTGGAATTACGAATCGTGAAAATCGGAGCCCTTGTAAGCCGTTGGACTTTCGATCGCTGACATGATAAACAAGCTTGTGCCCAATTACCTACGCCTTTGTTTATGCTTGGCCAGAAATATCGAGCGGCACTCAAGTTACGAGTGGCACGGATACTGGGATGTGAAATGTGTAGCGCGTCGAATATTTTTCGTCGTAACTGCTCTGCGATATATGTATGAACGATTCGCGCCTGTCGATGTTTCGCAATATATTTCGATTCAGGGCAATTTAAAAAGCTCTAGTTTATAAATCGAACCAGTGTGATATTCGGACCCAGAAAGTAAATTCTGAAGTTCTAGGTCTGCTTTTTGTGCCTCTATTATTTTCTGATAGTCCAAGTTTGTTTCGACTGATTCGATTGTCGTTTGTTTGTTCGACACTGTTATCTTTACCGTTCACTTGTCGAATATCCATGGTAAATTGACTGATGTAATCCAAATGTCTTGCTTGTCGTGGATTACGTGAAGTCCCGACCTTCAACGAAATATATAAAATGCTTAATCGAGAGATATATCGTGAGTAATTCTCTATCGAATGCAGAATACTTTCGTTCGGTATTCATGAGTTTTTTCAGAAAGAATCCCAACGGCTCCTAACAGTCTTTATTGTGATGCTGCAACACTGCTCCAACAGCAGTGTTCGATGCATCCGTCGTAATACTAAACTTCGCATCGTTCAGCAGATGTGTCAATAACGTGACGGTACCCTCGGATTGGGGCGAGTGTTTCAGCTAGTTTCAGTATAAAGCGATGGTAGTAATTTACAATACCGATAAATTGCTGAATACATTTGATCGTGGTTGGGTGGTGGGAATTCCTTAATGGCATTAGTTCGTTCTTTTGACGGCAGAATACCATTCGACGTGATTGTGTGGCTGAGGAAATCGAGAGGGTTCGAACCAAAAACGCATTTAGAACTCTTGATGTTGATACCAAACTCATCGAGTTTTTTAAAAAGTTGTTCGAGATGTAGTTTGTGTTGTTCCTCATGTTTCGATGCCACGAGTGACTTCGTTCATAAAACGCTGAAACCAAATGAGGTCGTAATTGCTGTTTTGTGTACATCCTCAGGTGCCACGCGAATTAAGTGATAGGCTCTGACGAGATCGATTTTGGTGAATTTCGAACATCCATATAAATTCATCGAGAAATGTTGGATGTGTGGTATCGGCTAATGCTCCGCACCGTTACGAAATGCAGTCGGCGGTCCATGTGGAGGGCCTCCTGTCGTTATCTTTCTTTCGTACCATGTGAAGAGAGCAAGAGACGTGTGATGCCGAAGCGCGGCAAATCCCTAATTCCACAATATGTTGGAATTGGGTATACGCAGCTTTGTGACGAATCGGATCTAGTCTTCGTGGTTGAGATACAGGTAAATGACCTTTTGTTACGATATGATGAACCACGGAATGTTTGACCGGTAAATTGTAGTTTGGTTCGGCTGTTAGGGAAGGAAACTTTTTTAGTAGCCGACCATATTCGTTAATGATCATAAAATGTATCGGAGTGGGCGTATCGACCCTGAGTGACAGCTGAGTCGCTGAATTAATCAGCCGTTTTTGTTTAATGTCTACTAATAGAGCGAATTTACCAAGAAAATCCGCACCAATGATCAGACGATTTCCATCAGCTAAAACGAAAGCATCAATAAATAGCCGTTTGAGTCCGATATTAACCTTGAGCAATCTGGTGCCGTGATGACGGTGTCAGTTGTCGATCGGAATTCGTTCGTCCGGTTAGGGGTGACCTATATGCTCGATTCTGTTAAAATGCGGCGATGGAGGCTCTTGGTAGGTTTTGTGTCTCATACATCTTATCCGCCATTTTCGCCAACCTGTCTGTCTCCACTCCCTCCGGTTGGGCCGCGATTGCTATGCAGATTACGTTCACTTTTCGCGTTCACAAGCTGTTCGTCTGACGGAGCCAATCGTTCTATTAACGTACGCTTTATGTATTCATATTGGCTTTCGTTTGGTACATTCTTAGAGGTCCGATGCTGTCGTGTTGAACATTTCCTGGGATACCGCAGACATGACTTCCAGATATTTTGTCCGATAGCTTTTGATTCGATACAATTCGAAGTGAAGTTCTGCTTAGTTGCTGAACAGGCTACTATTAATTCACTATTTACTACACTCGTCTTACTGGACCGGTTGAGTTTAAAATTTTGTTATATAGTGTTAAGCTTAAACTTTATTTGAGTAAAAAAAAATCTAGTAATGGTTACCTTGTATTGTCGGGAAATGGGGGCGGTACTCCTCTGGCTTAACGATCGTTGGGCGGAATACCCCCGAAATTAGATCATCTTTGTTCCTCAATTTGGGAGGTGGTCCACTGAAATTTAATTTTCGTTGCGGAATATAAATCGAAATAAAAAAATGAAAGCGAAAAAAAATCACACTGTTAAAACTGTCGTGCAGTAAAAAACCACCAAAATGAATCAAAACAACCTTGCGAAAAAATTAGGGCGAATGATCGGGTGGGTAAAAAAATATTTAAAAATTTGTTGGTACGAGCAGTGCACCTAGAATACTACAGGCCACACTGCTTTAAAAATTTTGCTATATGACGTCAATTTATGTCGACAGTTCTCTCTTTGGTTATTATAGGCAGCACTAAAATTAAAAAGATTGTTTTGATTTTTTTTGTGTTTGCTGTTGATAAGAAAAAAATTGTAAACACTCAATAAGAAAAATATTTTAATAATATGTTTTAAAATTCAATAAAAGCTATTGGTAAAAGTAATAATTCATAATATTATTATAAAACATGCAATGCATTCTAAGTTGTGTTAAATATAAAACACGTACAAAATGTGTACACATTTCGTATTATTTACGAGAAGACATAATCTTACTTTTAGCACTCGTATAAAAAATGTTTTTTTTGTGTTTGTTTTCGTTTTTTCTTTTTATGAACATGACTGCCGTCTACAGTTCGAAGAATAAACTGTAGACATAAATTTAATGACATAGCAAGCAGTGTGGCCTGTAGTATTCCAGGTGCACTGGTACGAGGATTGCCTTTTATATTTCGAGATTGGACAACCCTAGTGTTGCAATCTGGCAACTGACAGCTCTATCGTAAAGTTTGACATTTTTGAGATTATACGTACTCAGAACGTTTTGACATTCGAGCGCTATTTGTGTTGTTTACAGTACTCATTAACTCAACATCTCGGCGAAAAAATGGAATTAAATCGTGAACATTTTCGTGTGACTATTTTTTACAACTTTCGACGTGGATTAAGGCAGCAAGAGTGCATGGATGAACTTAATTCAATTTTTTTCGATGAAGCTCCATCAAGGACCAGTGTTTATCGATGGTATGGTGAATTCAATCGAGGTCGTAATTCACTCCAAGACCAATTTCGTGAAGGTCGTCCAGAATCAGTTGTTGTTCCGAAAACCAATGATGCTGTGCGCGAACTGATATTGCAGGATCGCCATGTGACCTATCGTGAGATTGGGGCAACCTTAGGCATTAGTGGGACCAGCATACATTCAATATTGCATAAACATTTGAATGTCAAAAAAATTTGTTCGCGTTGGATCCCACACAATTTGTCAATCGCTCAAAAAAAGGCTCGTGTCGATTGGTCGAAAGAAAAGCTCAAAAAATACGATCGCGGTGCTTCAAAACACGTCTATGACATAGTGACAGGTGATGAATCGTGGATTTACGCATATGAGCCCGAAAGTAAACAGCAGTCGACTGTATGGGTGTTTCAAGATGAGCCGAATCCAACAAAAGTTGTTCGCAAGCAAATGATCGCCTGTTTTTTTCGGAAAAAATGGACATGTCTTAACCGTACCACTAGAACAACGCAGAACAGTCAACTCTGAGTGGTACACAACCATTTGTTTGCCAGTTGTCTTCCAAGAAATCAGGAAAACCAACTGCCGAAGACGGATCACTCTTCACCACGACAATGCGAGCTCTCACACATCGGCTCAAACAACTGCATTTTTGAGCACTCAAAACATCGATTTGATGAGTCATCCGCCGTATAGTCCTGACTTGTCACCAAATGACTTCTTTTTATTCCCGTACGTAAAAAACAAACTGAGAGGTCAACGTTTCTCGAGACCTGAAGAAGCGGTTGCTGCGTTCAGAATGCATGTTTTGGAGATACCTCAATCAGAGTAGAAAAAGTGCTTCGACAATTGGTTCAAACGCATGCAAAAGTGTATAGATCTTCATGGGGAATATTTTGAAAAACAATAAAGCGATTTTCGAAGATTAATATTTGTTTTTGTTCTCTAATCATGAAATATAAAAGGCAGCCCTCGTATCACGTATTCACAGACGTTAGGTTAACTTTGCAAAAAAAAAATTAAAAGTACCTTTACGTTACGTTAAGTTGTTAAGTGAAAAAAAAAATTATATATAAAAAAACTTAACTGTTTTTTGTTTTTGTTTATTGAGGCGGCGGTGGTATCTGCGCTCCCCCGTTATCTTCCCACGGGGGTGTGGCGGCTTCGGTGCCCTCGTTGGTGCAGTGGCAACTGCACTCACACAGATTACTAGCCCTCGTTGGTGTGGCGGCGACTGCGCTCACACAAATTATTCGATTTTGGATTTTTAATTATTTTACATAACCAACGAAGGAACATGGGCGCCCTTATGTCTTTGTTTTTAATTTTTGCGATACTTAATAAAAATAATGCAATACTAAAAAAAATTTCATTTTTTTTATTTCATTTTCGTTTCGGTTTTTTTATGTTGTCAACCTCAACAATGCCAGTATTTTCGTACGACCCATTTTGAATGCGCTCGTGCACGGTTGATTTATGCAAGTTGATTTATTTTATGTCGATTAATTAATTTCGGATAATTGTGCGTGTCCGGTTTGTATGTCGTATTCGTCGAAGCTTGTAGAATCAATTATTTTGTGAATAACTGAGATGGTACTATGGGTGCTTTATGGTTGCTGCTAATTATGGAACGTTACCAGTAATTATTGCGTGGATGTGCCCTCTCCATATATATGTTTATTCTGACAATTATTGAATACGCAAAACCGTTTGATTTATTTTTTTTAATTCACTTATAATTTTAATGCCATGAAACTGAACGAACTTTACTTTTTTATATTCTTTTTCGTTTAATGTGAGCACATTTCCTTTTTTTTATTTTATTTTTGTTGCGGACATGCGTACCCTAAGGAAAACGGAAACGAACTTACTTTTGTCATTAATATAAAATAAAAACTACGAACATCGTCGTTCGGTGTTACCCGATGTACGCTTGAATTATGGGTGTATGTATCGTTAGGGTTGAAAGTTACCCTCGTGAATGTTTTTTGTGTGGTTTGACTATTTTCGTTTCACTTCCTGCAAGCGAACGTCCAGGTGATGTAGTGTTGGTATTATTTGGGCTATCCATATCGTGCGTTGTATTAGATTGATGTGATGTTACTTCGGAACTCTCGACAAAACACGGCTTAAGTCGGTCTATTGACACTTTACTTGGTTTTCCCTTTATGCCGACAGCAAAATTCTTCTCAGATCGCTCAATACGGACCTTCGTAAGGTGGCTGGAGCGACTTACGAATCGCATCAGTTCGCAACAATACATGAGAACACTTGTTTAGTGTCTTAAAGATGAATCCATTATGCTCAGAAATATGCCGAGTGGGTGGATGTGGTCGTAATTCTTTGAAATGATCCCGAAGTGAAAAAACGAAATCTGATTGTAGCCTGAGAGCTGATTTATCCTCAACCAGTTGCCCCGGAATACGTATTGTAGTACCATAGTCGAGCTCTACCGAAGTTGTACCGAAATCCTGGCGAAAAACTTTTCGAAGTCTCAATAATATTGCAGGAAGGGAACGAGTCCAATCCGATCTATTATGGCTCATAATAGCGGCTTTAAGCGTCCTGTGCCATTTTTCGATGAAACCATTTGCTTTGGGGTTATAATTAGTTGTTCTTTGTCTTTCGAATCCTAGTAGCTTCGAGAGCTCTGCGAACAGTTCAGGTTCAAACTGGGAACCCTGGTCCGTGACAATTGATTCCGGGACGCCGAAACGAGCAATCCACTCAGTTAGTAAGGCGAACGCCACAGTCCCCGCTCGAATGTCTGCAATAGAAATAGCTTCTGGCCAACGGGATGGTGAGACAATAGCGATGTCCGTCAGAAGACGGAAGAGGTCCGACAATATCAATATGAATCTGATTGAATCTCTGGGATACCAGCGGACATTTTCCTAAAGCGCTTTTGCTGTGCCTTGTCACCTTCGATTTCTGGCACTCTAAACAATTTTGTGCCAGTTTACGTGCGTCTTTATTTACTGCAATCCAGATAAACTTCTTTGCGACCATTTTAGCTGTAGTGGAAATTCCTGGGTGAGCCAAGTTATGAATAAACTCAAAACCTGTTCTTCGAAACGCTTCCGGTATGTATGGCCGGTTTATTCCCGTTGAGGTCTCACAGATAATATTCTTATTGGAGCTAGGTAATGGCATTGCTTGGAATTTCAACTGTCCTTTGCTTTCCATTAGCTCTTTTAATTCAGCGTCGTCGTGTTGTGCTTCCGGGATCTTTTCGTAACCAATTGTCGCCGGTATCGTGATTTCTTCTATACGTGAAAGTGTGTCAGCTACCACGTTCTCTATTCCGGAAACATGCTGTATATCGGTCGTAAATTGTCCTATAAAATCTAAGTGTCTGAACTGCCTTGGAGAAGCTTTAGCTGGATTATGTTTAAACGCAAATATTAGTGGCTTATGATCCGTGAAGAGTGTAAATGGTCTTCCTTCGAGTAAGTGCCAAAAATGATTAATGGCTGAATAAGCCGCCAACAGTTCACGATCATAGGCGCTATATCGTTGTTGTGTCTCATTAAGCTTCACTAAATAAAAATCAAGTGGCTGCCAAGTACATCAGATTCTCTGATGAACAACGGCATCCAGTGCTAAATCCGACGCGTCGAACATAATCGGGAGTTTGGCATCCGGAATAGGATGTACCAGGAGGATAGCTTCGCTCAACTGTTGCCTGCTGTTAAAAAATGCCTCTGATGCTTCTACTGTCCAATTAACCACTCGTTTGTCGTTTTCCTTACTCCCCTTAAGGTAGTCGTTCAGCAAAACTTGGTTAACCGCTGCGTGCGGGAGGAATCGCCTATAAAAATTAAGCATACCCAAATAACATCTAAGCTGCTTAATAGTCTTCGGTTGCTCATAATTCATAATGGCGCCGACTCTTTCTCTTGTAGGTTTAACCCCCTATACCGTAATGGTATGCCCCAGGAAATTTATTTCGGTCTTTGCAAAGACACATTTATCGAATTTGATAATAAGTCCCGCATTCCTCAATCTCTGGAACACAATTTTTACATGGTTTAGATGTTCCTCACGAGTATGTGATGCTATCATTAGGTCGTCTATGTATACAAAACAGAAACTCAACCCACGGAGGTCGGAATGCATAAACCGCTGGAAGGATTGGGCAGCGTTGCGTAAACCGAATGTCATTCTCATGAACTCGAAGAGTCCGAATGGGGTGGTAATTGCTGTCTTTGGAATGTCATGAGCTTCTATGGGAATCTGATGGAATGCTCTAACAAGATCCATTGTAGTGAATATCGTGCACCCATCTAATTGATAAGCAAAACCCTGCAAATGAGAAACGGGGTATTGATCAGGCTGTGTTACGTTATTAAGAGCCCGGTAGTTCCCACAAGGTCTCCACTCGCCGATCTTCTTCATGACAAGATGAAGCGGACTTGACCATGGGCTATCGCAAGGTCTACAAATACCTTGTGCCATCATGAATTCGAATTCTTTTTTTGCTATTTGAAGCTTTTCTGGAGAAAGTCCACGAGTTTCTATGGCATGTGTTACTGAATGTTTAATTTCTGTTGGCTTTGTCGCACATGTTTGAGTAATTTCCTTAAACTCGCCTAAAAGCGAAATGATGTCGACATCTATCGACTGATGATTAATGGAAGTAAGTGTGTTGACTGAAACCATAGAAATCTTACCGAGACAGGAAATCGACGTTAATGGATCCAATAGACGTTTGCATTTGATATCGACCGACAAGCCATATTTGTTAAGAAAATCGGCCCCAATTATAGGCACCGTGACGTCAGCCATAATAAACATCTGAGGCCCAAATCTAGTTTAACCACTTTCGTTCCATATGTATTGACCTTGGAAGCATTTGCTGCGTATAGCGAAAAATCGGACTGTCCTCTGGATCTATCTTTTTGCAAAACCGGATGTACTGAAATTCCAGCTCCGATGTCAATTAGATATTTCCTTTGTGATGTTCGATCAAATATTATTAGGCGACAATGTGTGTCGATAATTAAAACGATAATGATACCAGCAAATTCCGTCCTTAACTGCTGCCTGCGAACGCGATCTGGAACTGGATCGATGTCTGAACCGTGATTTTGCACCGGGGGAATTATTTCGGCTACGGTCACCGTATTCCGACCTATTCATTATTTGTGTCAGCTCGTTAATTTGAGTCTGTAAATTACGATTCCAATTTTCCAAACGCTCGAAACTGGCTTGCGACATTTCTGTGGTCCTCTTCGATTGAGTAGTGTCTGGTCTGTCCATGTTCCGGGAAACCTCCATGAGATTTGTCCCTGAACAGGCTTCCAACACTCTATCGGCCAATTGCGCCACTTCGTTCAACGTGCCGGTACTACCCGCGAGAACTGTGCGAACTTTGCGAACCGGAATAATAACCATAATTTTTACTCAATGATGTAATCGGCAATCCGTTTAATTCGGTTGGAATTCACAATTTTTCATGAGAAAATTTCACTTAGCGATTCATTTCAATCGGTTACTCTTTGTTCACAACCTTAACTAAATTATACAACGAAGGAACTTCGGTTCAATGTCTCCGATCATTTTTAATAAAAAGTATTAATCCTCACATACGGAAGTTAGCACACGACGAACAATTGCTTTGTATAACGTGCTTCTTCTGCGAAATATATTTTGAATACATATAACGTGGAAGACTTGTTGTTAAAATTGTGGTCGTCAGCTGAAGGAGTACTCGTAGGCAGGTTCCTTGGTAGTAATAATATTTTTGTTGGTTTCCATACAAAATCGTTTCTCGTGACGGCAAAGCGGCCCTAGATATAATTTGGTCTTCGGCCAAAAGGCACTATATCATCTACGTACCAAAGAATTTGATCTGGCTTATTAAATATTGTTACGGACGGCTGATTTTGCCGGCTAGATCTCAGGGAGAAATGCTATGGATCGTGCGGTCCGAGGCTTGCGTGACTCCTGGCCTGCACCGTGATTACAGAAATTTATATAAAAAGAAAAACGCAAATTAAATATAAATAAAAAAACCGGATGTTCCGCCGAAATTCGTCGGACGAAACTTGAGGAACATTGTGAAACAATCATCACTGGTTGGAACCAGTGGGGGGACCCGACACAGAATAGTGTCTCTCCTCCCGTCCTATCAAACCCTAAAAAAAAATTAGCAATTCATCTTATAAGATTCTGGTTTTCGAATGATACAACCCAAAGAAAAAAAAAAGAAAAATACGAAGCGGAGGAATAATCCAAATGCACGAGTACTGGGAGGGTAAAATTTTGATTTATTATGCCTAAAAAATAAAATGAACGAAAGGAAATAACGGAAAAAAGAGTGAAACATCAAAATGTGCGCTTTAAAAATTATGGAACGAGACCAATGTACCCCGAGCGCACGAACAACCACCGCTATTCGGCGCTCGATTACAAAAATTTAATTTTAGGAAAAAGTTGAAAACATCGTAACAAAATTTAAGAAAAATAAATAAAATAAAAATAACAATGGTACCTTTCGACCTTTCACAAGGTCATCCGGTTGGATTGTTGCAGCGACGTCCTTGTGGGTTGTGGCCTGTTGCCGTCATGCCACAGGTGTGCGCCACACCCGGACCGTTGGGCGACTTTCCACCTTCGTTGTATAACGTTGCGGCCCACCCGCCGAAAAAGGTATTGGCCTCGGTTGACTTCCAAAATACGTTGGGCGTTGACTCGCATTTACTATACAAATTTACCGTTGCAGCCTTGGGCGACCGTCATGCCACAGGTGAACCGCATTCGGACCGTTGCGGGTTGGTTATGCTGTTTCCCGCGTGTTCCACCGGGGCGGCGCCACCGCCCGTAAGCTGCTACCAAATAATACGGCTGGCCTCTTTCGCAGAAACGAAATATAGATCTAAACAAATGAAGTGGCCTCACCTGGGGGTCTATTATGAAATTTTCGACGCGCGTATTTTTTTCGACAACGTCGACAGTCGACAACGTCGAAAATCGCTACTATGAATTTTTTTTTTCGACGATGTCGAAAAATGAAATTAATTATTCTTTAAGTGAAAATTTAAATTAATTAATTAATTTTTATTAATCAAATTTTTATAAGTTTAAATTATTAATTTATTTTTACTAACAAACTTTTTTTATTTCTCAACACAACACTTTTCTTTTATGTACACCTCAAGAGCTGTCGCAAAATAGTCGACGTTATCTAAAAAAAAACGCGTCGAGTATTTCATAATACAAAAATTCGACAACGTCGAAAAAAAACGCGGTCGAAAATGTTTCCGCAACATTCGTTGGGCGTTGTCTTGTCAAAATCATCCCCTAAGTACAAATAATAGTATTTTTTGTAACGCTGACCGTTGTCCTGCCAAAAACCGTACAGCTAACCGCCGCTTAACAAGGTAGTTTGGTTCCATACAAATGCCGTGTAATGTGAAATCGTGTTAAGCGATACTCAGAATCCATACAGTTTTAATGTGGTTTGGTTCTTAAATATAGCTAAATTCTTCATAAAATATTAAAACATTGATTTTGTACTGTAAGTTTTTTATTCTTTAGAAAGTACATAAACCGCTCAATTCATAAAAATTAAATAAAAACTAAAACAAAAGCTTAAAAGTATTCAAATTTCTTATAGAAATATTTTAGGAATCAAAAACTTCATTAAAATACAAAATCTACATATAAAATTCATTTGTCATGTAGTTTGGTTAAAAATTAGCACATTTCAACCCAATCGTTCACACTGCTATTTTCGTCATTTTCATTTTCGATCCTATCTCTGCGAAGAAACTGGGTGATGGTAGCCTGAGTATGTGTCCTTTTAAAATTAAGTTTTTCTTCACTGGAGCAACTTTGGAGGTCGTTATTTTGTTTTCTTTTACCGATTTTTATAAATTCCGTAATCAGAGGCTGCCTTTTTTTGCTGTCCTGTTCTTTCTGAATTTCCTTGTATGGTGCTAAAGAATTTTCCAATTCCCGTTCAAACTTTAAACTCCGCTCCATGGTTGGGTCATTCTCTGAAATTTGATTTTTTAATTTTTCAGCAAGCTCGGACATTGTTTTAATTTGCTGCTGTCAATGTAAAATTTGGAGTTGGCGGTTCGCTTTCGGAATCAGTTGATTCATCAAGTGTTTTTTCATCAACTATATCCATTAGATCTTGTTCAGTCAAATCATTTTCTTGAGTTACCAGCTCGTGAATATCGTGAATTGTTAAGTCCTCAAATCCTTCTCCTCCTACAGCATGTGACAGGTCAACGATTTGTTGTTATTCTTCATTCACTGCTGGAATTTCAACGTCCTTAGAAGCAATTTCCGGCCATATTGGTTTCCAACAGCCGTTTAAAGTGGATGATTTTAATACATTAGCTGCCAAAGAAATGATTTCCACACTATTGAAAATGCTAAATTGCTTACATACCTGAGAAACTGTAAGGTTAGTATCACTATCCATTAAATCCAAATAATATGTTGAAAAGTTCTTCTGATATAGTAGGCCTTTAAGATTGAAATTGCCCCCTGATCCAACGGCTGAATGAGCGACGTAGTGTTTGGTAATAGGTACAACCTGAATATTCTGATGCTTTAAATCCTGAGAGTGTCCAGGAGCGTTGTCTAAAAGAAGTAACACCTTAAAAGCAAGGTTTTTTTTGATAAATGTCGTTCCACCTCTGGAGCGAAGCAATCAAAAAACCAATCTAGCTGACAGATTAGCTGTCATCCAAGTTTTTCTGTTGGCTCGCCAATATACAGGTAGTTTGTTTTTGTCAATTTTTTCAAGGTTCTAGAAGCAATGGCTTTGTCATTAAATACCCCGACGCATTACTACATAACAGCAGTGTGAGCCTGTCTTTAGCTGCATTGAATCCATGAGCCACTTTTTCGTTTTTCTCAATATATGTACGTACGGTTTGCCATTTTTTCCAGCAAAGGCCTGTCTCGTCCGCGTTAAAAACTTGGTCTGCAATATAGCCATTTTCGTGGTTAATTTGCGCTAGTTCTGCGGGAAATTTGTCAGCGGCAACCTTATCTGCCGAAGCAACTTCTCTTTGAAGTTTAACAAAACAAAGAGAAACGCTTTTTAAATCGCTCAAACCACACCTTACTGCCTAAAAATTTTGGAACGTCTGCTGTAGAGGTAGACGGTTGACTTGAAGCTTGATTCTTACACTCATTGTATATTTTCACCGCTTTCTGTAGTATAACATTACCATCTAATGGTATCCTCTTTTGTGTATTGTCGCGTGTTGCAGTTTGTGTACGCTTAGAACTAAAACTAAATTAGAAATGCAGTTTGTATAAGTTTAATGTGAAACTATATACATACGAGTATGTAGTTACACATTGGTTTTGGTATTGTGCATTAAAATATTTTTTTTTTTTTACTTTTTTTTTATCACTAACACATTACATTATATGCGTAAAATAGACAGCAGAATTAAATAAAACTCGGTTATTCACCGAAATTTTGTTAGTATACATACATATGTACGTTAACGGTAGTTGATTGAAGATTTTATGTTAAAATTGAAATCTTGTTAAACGAGTCACTTTCACGACCGTGTTAAACGATTCGTGTTATCCGAGGGTTTGCACATTTGCATAACTGTGCTATAGCGAAACCGTGTAATGCGAGTACCGTGTAAAGCGGGGGTTAGCTGTATTTTCAAACTGGGGTGTTGTATCCCCGTTGAAAACTAAGCACTCGTGATTAACTTCGGAAAATGGTACTCGATGAATGTGGCGTACCACAATTAGCAGACCTTCGCCGTTCCGATGTCTCAATCCCGACATTTTATTATTCACTAGACCACGTTTTATTTATTAGTGGAATTGAAAACAAATTAAATATAGATGTACGCATTTTCTTGATCACCCAATAAATCACACAATCATGACAAGATGAACTTCACTCGATTTTGTTTTTATTATTAATTCATTTTAATTTTATATTTTTTTTTTGTTTACTTACGTATATTTATTTAATATTTAAAATATAAATGTATCTTAATTCACCAAAAATATTTCACTCTTCCGAATAGGGTAGATCAAAACAAAACTTTTCTCTTATTTTGAGTACAAAAACTTATTTTTATAATTTAAATTTACAAACATGCGGCCAAACCGCCGAAAATAAAATTATTCTCAATACAAAATGGATGATATCATCCCAAAAATCAAAAAAAACTCTTTGAAAATAAAAACTTAACTCTTGTTTTTAAAAAAAGCAAAACTAGACTAAAAAAAACTTCTAGAATGTCTTTTTGTTGTTGTCCTATTTCTTCTTTTTTTTGTCTTGTCATACAACATTGTCTTGTCATGTAACATTGTCATAAACTCGCACGTATGTATATATAAAAGAAAGAGAACAACCTAAAACAAATCATTCTATTATGTCGTGATCGAACACACACCCGGTGCACATTGGTCTCGCTCCATCATTTATTCGTCGAACCACTCAATAAAAAGGGTGTACAAAAAACAAAATACTACTGAGTGATTTTAGACATACCAATCAACCGATTACAATGAGGTCAAAATATGAAACAAGGTGCGCGAAGCATTGTTATGACCGTGAAGTCGTAACAATTTGCTAGGCTAACATTTACTACTACGTTTCCTCATTACGTACTCGACCGCCTCTCGTACACCCGATGTTATTTCGCCAGATATCATTCCTTACAACGATTCTATACATAGAGACAGAGGTTGAAAGCTGAAAAGAAAGGCAAGCTTCTCTGAAATTACTAGACACATAAGCTTGAGGCACAAGCTTCGTTTGGTTCCGATTCGTTTCGTTTTCAAAAAATTTTTGAAGTGAAACTTCTTTAGTACCGGGGTGATTTTTAAAATCGATGAAACAAAACGCAAAATTACAAGCAAAAAGTGAAGAAGCGATATGAAACGAAAATGCGACAGTTTTGTTGTTGCCATTTTATTTTCAGTTTTATTCTGTTCTGTTTTATTTTGTTTCTGTATACAGAAAAAAGTGTGTACATAGAAATATGTATGCATGTATTGACATTCTTTATACTCGATTGAAAAAAAAAATTGTATGCAGTTCACTACGAGGTACATTTGATGAAATTGTATATGAATATGATAAAACACATGCTCAGCATCTGCTGTACGTCGCACTATCGCCCTTGATAGTGATTAGCGATTAGTCACTAGCGATTAGCTAAACGCGTTTAGTCATT
The DNA here is from genome assembly GCA_947310385.1 of Nephrotoma appendiculata. Classification (NCBI taxonomy): domain Eukaryota; kingdom Metazoa; phylum Arthropoda; class Insecta; order Diptera; family Tipulidae; genus Nephrotoma; species Nephrotoma appendiculata. The sequence continues at coordinate 4,730,926 of OX371226.1, forward strand.
TTTTCGAGTTTATCTCTTAATGTGTCAACTTCGAGATTAGCTAAACGGGTTTTGTTTAGGTTTAGTAACTAAACGGGTTTAGTGCATTAATCTCTCAATATTTTGAAGTTTATCGCATAAAAATGGGTTTAGCGAGGGCGCCATCTAACAATGAAGGTTAAAATTTATAAATAGGAGAATGCTATTTAGTGCTGTGATACAATGATAGATGCCGCTTACTTTTTGAGTTATTCCTTTCGAGTTCAAAAATTTGTTTTTGCTTCAATTTAAGTTCAACATACACAAATGTTTATGTAATTAATGACAGGTTAAATATCTTCCGTATTTTAACGGATCTTAGTTAAATGGGAATTCTTAGAAAAGAGCATAATAATTTGATAACACATAAATTATATAACATATTAATTACATATTTGTTTTTGATAACATTAATTATTTTATTATTATTATAGTTAGTGTTATTTTTACTGACCAAAACAAAATTATGAACAATGCACAAATGTGTATATTGTTCTTCAATTTACACATAATTTCTATGTTTGAAACATTCGTTTCTCGATATTAAACTACACAATTGTGTATACAGGTCGGGCAAGGTTATATCCCTTTTCCTGCCTGCCATCACAGTTGTGTGGGTAATTGAAAACGGATCATGTCAAAAATTGATTTTTGTAGGTATTTTGGACCAACATACACATTTGTGCATACCGCTTACCGTAGAGTGCGTATATAATACAATGACAAATAAAAGCTGCATTTTTTTTTATCAATCGAGTAGATCTCTATTATAGCTATTTTCAAATTGGCCCAATTTAAAATTAAAAATTTAATTTTTTTAAATTAAATAATTTTGATTTAATAGAAATCTATGTACATATAACCAAAAAAATCAATCGTAAAAAATGTATGGTTTTCTTGTAATATCGTTGTTCTGTATAGTTCTGTATAATAACGGAGTAGTTCAGAACTGAGCAATGACAATGACATTTGTTTAATACCGATTCCTTACAAACATAGCGCTACCGTATTTTATTATTGAAACAATTTTTGCTAAGCCTCATAGTGTGTCAACCTAATTGGTTTTGTAGTAGATTAACTAAACTAGTTTAGCTAAACGCGTTTAGCTAAACCCTAGTCTGTCAAGGGTATAACAGCGATTCAAGGGTTACATATTGTTCCGAAAAAAAATGATAAAATTTTTTATCATGGTCGAAGAGCAACAGTCTCCACACTGGAATTGCAAGCTGAATTTCAAAGGCTGACCTGAATAGACTTGAGACAATTGAGAAATTATTATTTGATTTCATAAATACGAGGAAAGGATTGTCACTATTTACCTTCAACTGCCAAAGTTTACGTGCTCATGTAGATGATCTTCAATTAGACAAAATATCATCGTCGTTGAATTTCCTGATTTTTACGGAGACGTGGGTGGATAATGACAACATTGTAAAGATTCCAAATGTCGATATTGTCGTTCAATATAAAAGGCCAAATATGAGGGCAGATGGCGTTGCAATCTACCATAATGTAAATGATGGAACCCGTGTTGTCACTCCACAAATTGACATCAACTGAAACATCAACTGCACTTCAACTGAAATCCTTATCGGTTCAGGTTTGTGCTTGCGAAAGCAGATTAGAGACCATGACACATTTGTAATTATTGTGGCGATTTACATTTCTCCCAACCAATCGATGGAAAATATTATTCAATTTATCCACGCGAATTTGATAAAGTATACGCCAAAGTATCGCGGATTCTGAAATAAAATTATGATAAAATTCCATAAAGTTTTTGAGTGGGGATTTCAATGTGAATTTTGCATTAGATACGAGGCTCCCTTTGATTCAATTCCTCAATACAGAATTAAATTTAAAAATGTGCAGCAATCGACAACGCGATCAAAAACTGTTATCGACGCAGTCTTTCAACGATATGTTGATAGAATTCAAACTAGAGCATTCGTGTCCTATTTTAGTTACCATAAACCACTCGTGTCATTCGTCGAAATAGAAAACATAGAGTCGGTATCCTTTTTATATTGGTTTAAAACGTACGTATTTTTTTATAATAAACAACTCATTAGGAATGAAAAGGCATTTTGAAAGCGGCGCTAGCAAGAGACAGAAAAAAAATTGGAAAAAAATGCTGTTAATAAACTGAAACCCATTACGAGCTTTTTTGATACAGTGCGAATACATAATATTGGTCAAAGCGAGCAAAATATAAATTTATGTACGGAAAGCAATAACCTTCATATCGATGTTGGTGTTGAAATACAAGATGCTGTTAATTTGATCGAGACACTACAAATTTAACACTTCATAATACCCCAAATTCAGAAACTAAAATCGATGAAGAAGTGCAAAGCAATCCAATTAAAGACGTTCATGATATAGATATAGAACTTCTTGATAAACATAACTCCGATCAATTAAATTCATTTTTTTTAATTATTCGGTTTAAAATTCCATTAAATATTCCAAACGATAATACAAATTGTTGATTTCCTTGCAATTTATTATCAAAAATCTTGACAAATGGAGAATCATGTAATAGGGACTATTTATTGTGTTCCTTGCTACATTTTGAAGACCAGCAAATGTAATGTATCACACTTAACAGAAATAATTCCACTTAAATTTGGGAATAATTCCAAATACGGTTGAAAAAAGTTGTATGATCGTATACCGTCACACAAAAGCTCAAATTTACATAAAGAAAATTATATCCAATGGAAGAACTCGCAAAACGCGGCTTTAACTAATACACGCATAGCTAATCTGCTTTACGGAGAGATTGAAAACGAACAGAAAAATTGGACAAAACTATTGGAAAGATTTCTAGACGTAATATTATTTTTATCAGAAAGAGTACTTGCTTTTTTTGGATCAGAATATCGTATCGGAAGTCCACAAAATGGTAATTTCTTGGGTTTAGTGGAACTACTAAGCAAATATGATTTCTTGGCAGAGCATGTTTTGAAAGTTCGAACATCACAAGAAAACGGCGAAAGGATGCAGGTTCATTATCTTTCAAATAGAATTCAAAACGAGTTTATCGAAATCTGTGGTTCGTTTGTTCAACATAAAATCATCGAAGAAATCAAAGAAACCAAATATTTGGTCGATGCTACGCCAGATTCATCTAACAAAGAGCAAACTGCAATAATTATTCGATATGTTAAAATGGTTGAAACAGATTTTTCAATTGAAGAACGCTTTATTTGCTTCGATAATGTTTCAAATAAAACCAGAAATGAAATTGCCAAACAAATTTTGAGCCTTTTAATGGAATTAAATTTGAATTTTGAAAATTGTGTGGGGCAAGGTTACCACAATGGATCTAATATGGCGGGGAAATATAACGGGGTGCAATCGATTATTTTGGCCAAAAATTGCAATTGTGTGTTTTGCCCTTGTGCAAATCCTACATTAAACCTAGTTGGAGTAAATGCAGTTGAATCTTGCAAAGAAGCGGTATTATTTTTTGGAACTATTCAACAAATTTTTTTATTTCTTTAGTGGTTGTCCAAAGAGATGGGAAGTTTTAAAAAAGCATTTCGGCACAGCCTCGTTACACAATATATCGAAAACCCGATGATCTGCACGGATAGACGCTGTTAAACCAGTCGCATTGCACATGAAATCATTATTATCAGCTATAAATGAATTTGAATTGAATAGTCTTTCGGCAGAAGCACAAATTCAAATAAAAAATTTTTAAAAAAATTTATCAAAATTTGAAAGTGTGCTTATGTCGACAGTTTGGATGAAGTTACTGGATTTAATTCATACTAATCTCATTATTCAAGCTCGAAAAGCAACTTTAAATGTAGAGAAAGATAATGTAGATGGCCTAGTTCGAGTCATAAAAGACATCAAAAAACAATGGAGATTGATCCTTCAAGAATGCAAAACTACTGCGGCTGCAAATGATATTACTTCAGAATTTGCAAAAAATCGTCATTTAAAGTGTCAAGCAGCAGTTGAATCACACTTTCACGAAATATTTAACAAGATGATAGATTCAATAATAGATATACTAACGAGTCGATTTCAATCCATTAACTCCTTATGTAATCTGTTCGAGGTTTTTTGCAAATTTTAATGAAATGAATGAAGATGCCATTGTACTATCGGTTAAATTATTTAAAAAAAAAATACGAAAAAGAAATTAATAAGGGTATTGCTGAAGAAATGTTATTACTCAAACGGGTTTATAAAACCAATTTCAAACTCAGCACGAAACCAGCCGAATTGCTGAAAGAAATTATCCGTTTAGGACTAATAAATATTTTACCGAATGTTGTAATTGCTCTTCGGATTTTTTTTAACTATGACAGTAAGTGTAGCGGAAGGCGAGAGATCTTTCAGTGTTCTAAAACGCATTAAAAATTGTTTAAGATCTACAATGAGTCAAGTCCGATTAAATGGCCTTGCAACATTAAACATTAATGTTGATTTAGCGTGTAAATTAGATTACACTGAGGTAATATCTGAATTTGCTTCCAAAAAAGCGAGAAAAGCACCAATATAACAAAAACCAAACTTTATTATTGTGATTGATTGATTTTTAATTAATGTTAAATATATATGCATATGTATATGTGAAATTTTTGAATTGCAAATATTTTATTCTATAAAAAAGGGCATCACAATATCTACTGTCCCAGGCCTCACATTTCCTCTGCAAGGCCCTGAGTTTTTATGTTTTATGCAGTGCCTAAACACTTTTGAGCGTAGTGTACATGTACAGCGGAGGCAATATAGGGACAAAATTTTAATTAAACAATTGAATATTTAAAATAAGAACTCATATTCCTTTTTAGTTATAGTTTATATACATAAGAAAGGAACTTCAAATAATTATGCCACATTTTAGATTTCGAGTGAACTATTGTCTTTAAAAAATAAAACAAAAAATTCCTGAAGGCAATATTTATAAGGACAGTTTGCTAATCTGTATTATATCAGCATCTTATTGTTATTCTAATAATTAGTATTATCTCCTGCTTTTATAAAAACTTGTTGGAGGCGACGAGGCATCGAGTTGATAAGGATTTGCAGCAAACTTTGATCAATATTTTTCCATTCCGTGACAATGGATTTACGTAGTTGGGTAATCGTTTCAAATTGGCGGCCGTTATGGTAAACGCGGTTAGAAAGTAATGCCCAAACGTTTTCCATTGGATTAAGATCTGGACTAATCGCAGGCCACTGTAAAACTTCAATACCACGTTCTGCAAAAAATGATTTTGTATGTCAAGCTGAATGTTTTTTTTTTCCTTTATCTCCATTTAGGAGCATAGGGCGTCTACTATCTGGACTATCGAACTCTATTTGGGGCTATTCTCTTTAGTTTCCCCCATGTCCTCGAGATGTTTTGCTTCAGTTAGCACCGTTCTTTTCCAGGTCACTGCTGGCCTTCCAACTTTCCTCTTTCCTTGCGGATTCCATTCTACTGACATCCTGGTTTTGTCATTTGGTGGCTTTCTCAGCGTTTGTCCTATTCATCTCCATTTCCGCTTCCTATTTTCCTTCTCAATGTCTACTTGGTTTGTTTGTGGCAGTAATTCTTCATTTGTGATGTTGTTCGGCCAGTAGCATTTGATCAGTCGCCTAAGGCATTTATTCACAAACACTTGGAGTCTTCTTATTATTTTTTGGGTATGTTTCCACGTTTCACAGCCATACAACAGTACTGATTTTACACAGGCATTGAATAATCGTATCTTGGTGTTTCTTGACAGGACGGATGCATTCCAGATCTTATGGAGCATGTTAAACGTTTTTCTCGCCTTGTTGATGCGTCGATTAATGTCCTCTTCCGTTCCACCTGTTCTTGATACAGTACAGCCAAGGTATAAGAATTTTTCCACATCTTGTATTGTATCTTGGTTGATGCGAAGTGGTGTACTAATGCTTGTGTTCAGTCTCAGGACCTTTGTCTTTCTTATGTTTATCTTGAGCCCGACATCTCGTGGTATTTCTGATAACTTCTGTAGCTTTTGCTGCATGTCTGCGTATTTGTGTGTTAGAAGGCATATATCATCTGCGTAGTCGAGATCATTGAGTTTTCTGATTCCCACTGAATTCCGTTTGGTGATGCGGTATCTAACTTGCGCATGACATTATCCAGTACTATGAGGAACAGTAGTGGAGATAGTACACATCCTTATCTAACTCCTCGTGTATTGTAGTATGTGCCACGCTGCTTTCCTTTGTGTTGAACTTTGTTTCCAGCAGCCCGGTACATTTTTCTCGGATAAGTTCGGTTATTTTCCTCGGGATGCCTATTTCACAGAGTGCTTTCCAGATTGCGCTTCAATTGATGGAATCAAATGCGCGTTCGAAATCGACGAAGAGCAGATATAGTGGTGAGTTCCATTCGTTGGATTGTTCGATGATAATTCGAACTGTGTTGATGTGGTCTGTACAGCTTTTTCCTGGTCTGAAACCAGCTTGTTCGTTTCTTATGTATTGGTTCACAGTTGGTGAGATTCGTTCCAGGATGATCATTGCTAATACTTTCATTGTACTGTTAAGCGGGGAGATGCCTCGCCAGTTTTTGCATTCTCTTAAGTCGCTTTTCTTTGGAATCGTTATGGTCTCCCTCTTTTCATTTTCGCGGAATTCTCCCAGTATTCCACACTTCTATTAATAGTGGTGTTAGTGCTCCTGCAGTTGCAAATGCGTCACCATTGAGTAATTCAGCTGGTATGTTGTCGGTTCCAGTGATTTGTTATTTTTCAGCTTCATTATGGCACTTGTAACTTCCCGCTCCTTTGGTGGATTTGTGTTTCTGGTTTCGTTATAGTTACCATTTGGAAGTTCCTCAATTGGTTCGCTATCTATGCAGTTGATCTCGAAGAACTCTTTCTACTATTTAGTTATTGGTCGTCTGTAGTTAGGACTTGTCCATGTGAATCCTTTATTGGTGGTGCATTTGTAAATTTTCCGGTGATCTTTCTTACACATTGATGTAATGTGCGCATATTTCGTTCTATTTGCTGCCGCTGACTCGGCAGTCGTGAGAATGTCTTCTGTGTATTTCCTACGATCGCTCCTTGCCATTTTCTTCACTTGTCCAGCTGTATCTTCATATTGTCTTCGAATTTCCGCCGTATTTTGATTGCCTAGTTGTATTTTAAGTTGGCGGCGTTCATCGATTTTCTTCCACGGTTTTCTTGTGTTGTCTTGGTAGCCCAGCACACTTGTAGCAGTTTTTACGTAGGCGTCTTCTATTCCTTCCCATTTTTGATCCATAGTGCTAGTTCCATTATTCGGTAGAATGATTTGGAGCGTTTCATTGAAGATATTTCTCGTGTATTTTTCAATCTATCTATGTTGAATTTCCTCCGATTGGTGGTCCTTGTAGTTTTCACAGCGGCTGGTTTGATTTTGTAGGTTGCAATAAGTAATAACAAGTTGGTGATCGCTGTGTACATCTGCTCCTCTCATTGCTGTGACATCTTGTAGGGAGGATAGAAACTTCTTATTTACCAGCACATGATCAATTTGATTTCTCGTTCTGCCATCTGGTGATGTCCAGGTGTATTTATGGATATTCTTGTGTGGGAATTTGCTGCCGCCTATGAATAGCTGATTTGTGACACAATAGTCATTGAGTCCTATCTCCGTTGTTGTTCCTTGCAGAATCTAGTGCATGTTTACCATATGATTGTCGCTCCGACGATAATTTTGATGTCATTTCGGTGTGCAACTTGATATGGCGGCTTGTAGCTTATACTCGTAGAATTCATCTTTCATTGTGTCAATCTGCTTCTTCTGTGGGCGCATAGCATTTTATGATTGTTGTATTTCTGATTTTTAAGTGGAATCGTGCTGTTTTCTGCTACTTTTATTGGTTTCCCCAATCGAGTTAGTGATTTCTTTTCTTTAGCCGGCCGGTTGTTCGTGTGTATCTTGGCTCTACCAGAGAACATCATATATTTTCCTGCACTGGTTGTTATGTCTCCACTATTCTTCCTTCTTACTTCGCTGAGGCCGACGCTATATTGTATATCTTCATTTCCTTCTCAACTTGTGCCTAAACCTTGATGTTTCCGTTAGAGTTCCTTATGTTCCAGTTTCCAAAATTGGTGTCCGGGTACGATAGCCAGTTCAATATATTTGAGTTTGTTTGCCGATTTGAATTATCTCTTCTAGTGTTCGTTTCTGTAATCATTTGATTTCGAATTAAAGAATATGATTGGTTCAATGAATCCTTAGCCACGTCCCAGGGCTGCTGAGTAAAGCATATCTGGCATGCCGGTGGGAGGTTCTCATCTCGTTCCATTTTCGTCCATTTCCATTGTTACTTCTATGATGTTCTCAAGCGGTCACCCAACTGTGTACTCACCTTAGCAAACGTTGCTTGACGTGGTTGGTGTAGTTGTTATGCCTTTAACTGTCTCGTCCACTCGCCCCATTTTTGCCTTTTAACGTTTGTTTTCAAATCAAAATTTATAAATGAACTGCACTAGATTGTTCTTAGTTACGCATATTATATATAAAATACTAAAACACAAATAACTGTAAATTTAAAAAAGTATGGACGGAGGTGTGGATTTAGGAGAAATTTTTAATTACAGTTCGTACCTATATATATTACCTCCGCTGTATATACATTATTCAATTATAAACAGGGTCTCGAACCCCGACAATCTTGGGTTCGGGTTCAGGTTCTTGCACAAGAAAATCTAGGGTTTGGGATCAGGTTCGGGTTCGAGTTCGGGTTGAAAAAAACATATTCACTTATTTATTTTATTTATTTAAAATTTCATTTAAACGTACAAGTAAAATATTTTTCAAGGAATTTTCACTTAATTAGACACGCTGTGGCGCTAAAACTAATTTAAGGGCAGAAAAAGCCCGTTCTACGCTGACCTGGGTTGCTGGAACAGCAAGTACAGTCTGAGCAACTTCGTATAATAATGGAGTGTCCAATTTATGATACTCCCAGAACTCCAAAACATTATTTTCCTTTGGAACTCTAGGAAAAGTTTGACATAGAGCAAAATCTTTTTTAATAATAAAATCAATGCAGTTGGCTTTGTCATTTTCTACACTTTCTGTAGCTTCCACCAAACTCTTTTCTTTGGTTTTCAAGATTTCTTCCAACACGTCGTGGTCATATTCATCATCCGATGAACTGGGGAATATTCGAGAAACTTCCATATTTTCCCCAATTGTTTGTCGATCAATTTGCAATGAGTTTATATTTTTATGGTTTTTAAAATGTGTGTTTTGGCTTTACCGGTATTTTCTTCGTTTAATAATAGGTTGAATCTAGAATCCAAATAAATCGCAGCACTTAGAAGTTCGTTATTAATAAAGCTGGCTTCCCTTTTTATAATTTTACTATATAAATCGGCAGCTAATGGTTTTTTTTTTCATGATTTTCCAAATCCAGTTTAAATTTTACCCAAAGTCCATAGAAATCCCCTAGATTAAGCTGTTCATTTTGTAATTGCAACGCAAATTTTTTTACTGGCTCAAAAACTTCCACAAAATCTGAACAAAAGTCCCACGTATTGGCATCCATGAATAGTTTAGAATCCATTATATATGAGCAAAACGTCCGATAATCAAGCAAGCGTTGGAGCATGTCGTATGTGGAGCTCCATCGTATTGGACAAACAAGAATTGCTTTCTTTAAGCCAGATTTTCTAGCTAAAGTTGCTCTAGTAGGTGCTCTCAACTTTTTCGCAATGTTTCTGCATTTTTCAATGGACTGTTTAATAAAAGCAACTGAGGAAATAGTGTCACTAACCGCTATTTGGGTGGTATGCACTACACATTTAAAATGAAAGATATTGGAATAAGAACTTGCTAAAGTTTCTACACCAGCTGTTCCGCTAACAATTATTGTTTCGTCATTTTCATATTCTTCGTCTTCTGCATCATCTTCAGCTTCTTCAAATTCGTTTCTTAAAAAGTTCAGCTGATTTTAACATATTTCTGCCATTGTCTGATGTTATCTAATATATTTGATTTAGTTTTATATCAAATGAATTTAGGACATCAATTATGACATTTTTAACGATCATTTACCTCACGCATCTCCTAAGTCCTAAGTTGAATTACCTCTCTCGCTCTCTCTCTGGCACTATTATATCCCATCAAGGGATTTGGCCGCCTCACATGAGGTTTCATAATCATATTTTCATTTCGGATAATGAGTGATTAATTCATTGATCCTAAACCAGCCGTGAAATATTTTCTTTGTCACCACCGGGAATCGAACCCGGGACCTCCGGTCGCTGGAGCAAGCATGCTAACCACTTTGCCACTTTGGGTTGAATTACCCCATTACGAATATATTGGGCATTTATACCAATAACATTTCTACCTAAACGCGATGCTGAATCTATTTTGATCGATATTAGTTTATTTGCCATTTCATTTTTTATGGTATTTTTTATCTCGTTTGCCTTCTCATTTACCAAATCTTTAATATTTTCTGCATTTACAGTTACCCTTAGGTTCCTCATTATTGGATCGATGGTGTCTCGCAGTAAAACATTTTGGTGACATATTAATTTTAATTACGTTAAAGTAGCTTTCTATAGAATTCGAATTTTCACACTGTAGTTTAGGACGCTTTTCAAGAGATTTTGATGTGGCTGATTCAGTCGACGGTTTCATTTTAATATTCATTTTCTCAGCGTTATTTTTATACACGCTAAATTTTAGAACAACAGGAAAGAAAATGCAAATTATACGAACACAATCAACTAATTAGTTACAGAATGTGACTAATTAACAACCAATTCGATAGCAGCAACGTAGAATGAGATATCTGCGAAAACAAATTTTACAGGAGAACACTAACAGTAAAAACGTGATATTTTTTACAATTATAAACAGATGTTGTTCAAAATCGAAACACCGCTATATAAAAACATACCATATATTATAACATACATCATAACATCACAAAATATAATTTTTCTGAAATTTTGCAGTTATCTCTTCAGTGGTTTTCCAATTGAGTTGATGGGGGATCGACTCTTTCTAAAACCATCAGACTGTAAAGATCCTTTACTCTTTCTACATACCATTCGGAGTCAACAGTGAACAAAATAAAAAAGGAATCAGCGAAATCCGTCACTCCGTTCTTTACACCCGGCGTGCTTTGCTGCGCATGAATATTAACATTGAATCAAATTCATTGGTTTCTTTTATTTATTTTTTTTTTTTTTTGGAAATAATGAAAAAAAAAGCAAAGTTAATTCAATACAATAGTGTATACAATATTTTTTGTTTGATTTTTTGGTGCATGAATAAATAAATTTGTTGGTGCTCCCACTCTGGAACATGCGACGTATAATTGTCCGTGAGAAAAGCACGGTTTCTCCAAATTCACACCACACACTTGAAGCGTTTGTCCTTGAGCTTTATTAACGGTTATAGCAAAGGATAAATGCACGAGAAATTGAAGACGTTTGAATTGAAATGGCATGTCTGTTGGTATTAATGGAATCCGTGGTATCAGTACAACTTCTTCTTTTGCTTTGCCAGTGAGAATTGTTGCTTCGATCAAATTTGGCATTAATTTGTTCACGGAAAGTCTCGTTCCATTGCAGAGTTTTGGTGAATTGAGATTTCGAAGAAGTATGATCGATGAACCAATTTTCAAATGTAAATGATGCGGTGGCATACCGGGTGGTTCCAAAGAATTCAAAAATTCAACCGGATAATTTACTGCGTCTTCTTCATTCGTAGCAGTATCAATGGATTTGTATGATACCAAGGCACCTGGCAATTTCTGTTGAATTTGAAAATTTATTTCATTAACATTTGCATTTTTTGGTGCTAAAATTGCGCGTTCTCTTAACCAATCATGATTTTTATAGTTTTGAACAATGTTTGGAAAAACGCGATCAATTAGTTCTTCTTTTGATGGCATAATTGTGCAAAAGTTGTTTGGTAACGTGATAAAGCCATTTAAATCACTTGCAATTTTGCCATCGCCAATCTGTAGCAGTTGCTTCGAAAACTCACGTGCTGATGGATCATTTGGAAGACGCACACGCATATTTATGTTGAGCGATAACTTCTGTACATTTCCCCAAAGAAACGAACTTTTCAAACATGCATTAATTTCATCACATGGAGTCGATCTGGGAATGACGCGCAACGTTTGTCGAAAATTACCAGATAGCAATATTAATGAACCTCCGAACAACTGGTGATTTCCACGTAGATCCTGTAATGTTCGATTCAATGCTTCCAAAGATTTTTTATGGGCCATCGGACATTCATCCCATAAAATAATTGCTGCTTGTTGCAAAACTTTGGCCATTCCAGAATTTCTTGAAATATTACACGTTGGAATCTCAACCGTTTGCATGTTTAATGGCAATTTTAAAGCGGAATGTGCAGTTCGGCCACCATCCAATAATGTAGCTGCAATACCTGAAGAAGCAAGTGCCAATGCAATTTTTCGTTCGGATCTAATTGTTGCTAAGATTAATGAAATGAGAAATGTTTTTCCAGTGCCACCAGGAACGTCCAAAAAATATAATCCACCAGTGTTGTTAATGACAGCTTGCATAATTCTATCGTATGCATTCTTTTGCTGAACATTCAATTGTGGAGTGTGTGTTTGCATAAACGCACGCAATTCATCACATTCAAACAGCTGTTCGCGTTGCAATTCTCGCTGAAATAAATCATACATTGGACGATTAGGTGCGATCATGCATAATTGTCCTAATGCTTTATTTGCAATCATAAGGCAAATATCTTCAATCACTATCAAAGCCTCATTATAAATTTCTTATGTATCTACCAATTCGGGATCCATCGAACGATGTTGAAGTCGAATCAAAATGTTTTCAGCCATGAAATCTTTATATTTATTCCACAATTCAAGTGGGTTTGATGGATAGCATGTTGATATTATTATTGCGAATAAATACGTATTTGATTTGGGTGAGCTGAAACTGATGCATCATTAAGCGTAGCATCCCAATGCGTATCATCTTCAAGCAAACGCAACCGTTGGCATGCATCACGATATTTTACACACAATTCACCATCAACAGTTCTTAAATTCTGAAATGACTGTGGCCCACGTACGTTCACCAACAACAACCGCAAATAAAAACATTCAACATTATTTGGACTAACTGTATAAATGCGGCCTAAAGCATCAGTTGAAAAAACACCTCGGTAGCCATCAACAGGACTACCTTGTTTGCGGCGTTGAAATTTTTTTGTTGATGCGTTCCAAGTGAAATATCGTGGTGCTTCCGAATATAATAGTGTTCTTGCAAATTCATCCGTTTCACATAACTTGAAAAAAGCTGTCAGTGTAGTTGCTGGAGGCTGTACTGCTCTTTGTGCGGCATTTGCATCAGTAAAATAAACACGTTGGCCATTTTCAAGATGGACTGCTAAATGTATAACAACAGGGTGTCTGTCATATATTGGGAACGATAAAATTCACCAAATAGCTTCGTTAGTACTAATATATTTTCCCATTTGGTACTGCAAAATTTCATCATTTCTATTTTCAGCAGCCACTCCGAAAACAGCCATACTGCTACCTTTATTAACATACTTGCAAATGTATTTTATTGATTTGACTGAATTGCAGTATTCGACATTTATAAGAGCATTGAAAATTGTTGATAACAACGGTGAATACGGCACTATCCAGCGATTATCAACTTCAAAGTCTTGGTTCCGGATTTTAACGGTAGTAGTTTTACCATTATTTTGTGCTGATCGTCGACGATACTGTGGATATCCATCATCACCGTGTATTGTTTCAGCAATCAATTGTCTTGGAAAAGGCTTTGAACATTTGCCGTCGATCATACATGGTGAAATTGGATTGATTTCACCGCAGGGACCGTGTATCATATTTTTCGTGACAACCGCGAATAATTGTTGATCGATGGTTTGATCTGGAATTTCGGCCGATATAACACTCTCAATCATAACTGGTGCTATTTTCCGTACCAACCATATCAAAATGTGAGCGTGCGGCAAGCCTCTCTTTTGCCATTCAATTGTATACATATAGCAGCGCACTTCTCCAAATACACGGAGCTTGACAATCAGATCCATCAACTTTTTCAATTTTTGGTGGAATATGCGAGCGGTTATATCGTGTCGATCTGTTGGCACCTGACCATCAAATAAGTAATCATACACATCAGCCCATTTTGGGTTGCAAGTAGATGTGATGAACAAATCTGGACGGCCGTAATGACGAACATATGACATGGCATCTTGTGTATACTCGTGCATATGACGTGGGCTTCCGGTATATGACGATGGTAATATCATCAAACGTCCAATGTCATTCACATCCACATCATTCAATAGTGCATCACATAAATGTATGTACTCTTCAGATCTCAATCGGGCTTGATTATGACGGATGAAATTCAATCGTTCGCTCTCGATTTTAGCATACATGTCCACAATGTATTGATGGAAAAGTTTATTGCATCGCAAAATGTAATTGTCCTCTTGATCACGAATCATCAATCGATACGAATAAAATTTAATCGCACTAACTTTTTTCATTGTTTCTGCACCTGAAAATAATAAAAATTATTCTTTAATTTTTATTTTATTTTCTAATCAAAAATCATATTTTTTTTTTACCAGTCGTTGGATTTATCATCGGAATATTTATATGATAACCATCATCTCCTCTCCAGAATAAAATCGGGTATTGCAATGCGTCATAACAACGATGGAGTTCAGAAATACGATTTAGTTGCTCATTCCTACGGTACAAAACAATATCTCTTGGCCGAAATTGTTCACCAACTATTACGATTGCCACTTCATCGATTGTTGGTGCATTAAATCGCCTGGCATGTTGTCCGAGTGGTGTTTTGTCGGCACGTATTATTATTTTATGGTCATCCGTGGGCATCTGATCCAGTGCAATCTTGAATAATTTGACCAATTCATTGTGCTGATGTAAAAATCTTTGCAGCTCACTCAAGATTTCTCGACTTGTATTTGAAGCAATTGCACAGCGCTGATTTAATTCGCTGTTCTCATTACCAATGAAATATATTTGCAAAAACTGATGGTCAGCATCTGGGAATGGCAACAATGACCCAGCTCTATGGTATATCTGTCCTTGAATCTGTAATGTTTTTGAAATAGATTTAGATGACGAATCTGAATTTTTGAAGACATCAGAGACAGCACATAAATGAAATGTCATATCATTTATTCCATGCGAAGTAATTACCTTAAAAGTCGGCATAAATCCATCTCTTATAATATTTGTAGCTGTAACGAAACGACTTGGGGCAAACTAAGGTGCGACATGGACGCAACAACAAAGTTGCCTATTTATCGCTTCGTTAGCAGAATTTCTCCGTGATTCTATATGTGTGACTTGCAGCACGTTTGCCGGCTAGAGTGAAGAAGGTGGGCGGAGTTCTTGTCACGAGAACCACAGAAAACTAGAAGTGCTGCTATATACCTTACTCACACGTTATACGATTCACTTGCAAAATGGAAAGACAAAAGAACCAAATTAATTAAATAAAAGCATTAAAGTATTTTAAAACAGTTAACATGAATAGTACACAGCCATTTTCCGATGTGAGTGGTCATGATGGTGAACCACTTGCGCACACACCTCCCTCGCCATGGTAATATCAAGCGCTGAAAATTGATAGACCCCCAATATTGAACTAATATGCTAGCCCATACTACCTACGAATATTTAATTATACATCATGACGTTCAAACAGGCTGACATTTCAAATCAATGCAAGAGATTCGCGCAAGACAAAAAAAATCAAGCGGTGAAACATGACATGGACTAGAATTACAACAGTAAAATAAAATAAACAAAATTCATCTAGCAAGAACAATTATTGGTATTTAAAAGCTTTACAATTTATGTTACTTATGCAACAACTAACCTAACCTAAACGTCATACACAATGATATATGAACTAACAATATTAATAAGTACAAATCTACAATGGTAATAATGGTTTTGTAAATATTTATCTATTATAAATTATTATAGAACATGGAAATTTAAAACGGATCCGCGGATCAATATCTTAAAGTATTCATTATAAACATCATTATAAACAGATTATACTCGTAATACAAAGTTTGTTTTTGGTATATAAATGTAATATAGTTTTAAATAATATAGTAATAAATATAAATAGCATGCAAATATAATATGATATGATAAATTAACGCAATATAGTGTATATAAAAAAAAACTTAATTTAGACAGTTATAATCACTTAGCTGGTTTAAGATCCGTTGGTGATGGTCGTTAGTAACGCGTACCGTACTGTTATCTCGTACATATTAGCGTTTGATAAGTAGGTGTGTCCAAAATATTCCGCTATTGCGCGCGCTTTTTTTTTTACCGTAATATTGATATACAAAAAATCCCAGTTTGGCTGGTGAACAAATCGTAAACGCCGTTGGACTTCACACGAAATTGGTGTAGAATCAAAAATAATTGAATGTCGCGGAAAAACCCTCGATATCAAGCGTGGCCGATTTAGGTATATATATATATATAGATATATATATATGTAGTTGTATCCACTTGGAATTTACTGTGGCACTGTTTTCGAGAAATAACAAACACAATTTTTCTTAATTTTCGGCTTGATGAAAATCAACAGGTTGTTTGTAAACTCAAAAAAAAATTGCATTGCACAATAATCGAGATTATAATAACAACACAAAACAAAGAAAAAAATCATACCTGTTTTCCCCGCGACAATCGTATATTTTGTCGAGAACACCAATCCACTTTAAATATTGTGATAATTTGTCAAAAGGCACAGTGTTTGCGCAACTGAATAAATTAGCCCAACTCACGTTTGGACGATCACTTACACAACTCAGGATAATTATTTTTACTGATACAGATTTTGTATCTCACTATGAATATCAATAGCTATTTTATTATTATTGTTATGAACACTTTGACTAACTGTGGTAGACTGATAAGCAAGCTACCTTGTATTCTTTTCAAAACGCAAATGACCAATAAAAATTTTAATTTTTGATTGTTGTCTTGTTGTACAAAAAAAAGAAAAATAAGAAGACAACAAAACAAACATTTACGACCAGCATCACCATCTATCTTACAGTATTTTGTTAAACGAACAATTATACCAATAATTGTTATGAGTGCTAATCAATTATGAGTGATTTTCTAAGCCCATATCATTGAGTAAAAAAAACCCGAATTATTGTTTAATTCTTTAAGGAAGTAAGTTATCAGCATGCTGGAACATCTCAAATGTTACAATCGTGGGGCAGCCCCACACCCATGAGAATGTCTCAAAAAGCCGGGCAAAAAAAACAAAAAAACAAAACAATAATATAAAAATATCAGTACCTCATTCAGGAATGAAATTTTTAATATGTTAATTTGTACAATGGTTAATTATAAGATAAACCAAAATCATCCAACTAAAGCGGATATTAATAATCATCTGATATCCTTTGCGTGGTACATTCCAAGGCTCTTTCCAGACTCGTCCTCTATTTCATAAATAACAGTTCCAATTCGTTTACCAATCTTTGCTTTTACGAACTTTGATGCAAATTTGCTTGCAAAATTTTTGTGGGCACAGCTTTGAACAAAATTTCGGACGTACACCGTTTGACCCGGGAGGAATGCTCGTGGTCGGCTCCGTAGGTTGTAAGTTGAGGTATGCCGATCATGCGCCTCTTTCAGGTTTCGTAGAACGACGTTTTGGGCCATTGTTAATCGGTCAGCAGGGGAGGAAACTTCAACATAATTTTCACCCAATGAGTCTATTTTACGAAGTAACTGGTACGTAGACCCATGATTTACTTTATGATGACCGAACACTAAAAAATGCGGAGAGAAGCCCGTGGATGAGTGAACAACATTTCGTAATGCTCCGGCTATTTCGTCTATGTGTTGGTCCCAATACTTGTGATCATCTTTAATGTAGGACCTGATTGCTGCCAATACGGATCTGTTTACTCGTTCTGATGCGTTTGACTGTGGTGCATAGATTGCAGCAAATTCATGACGAACACCATATTTTTGTAGAAGATTACTAAGCAAAATAGACTTAAATTGCGGACCATTGTCTGAGAATAATACTTCTGGGACACCAAACATTTGAAATACGTTCTTTTCTAAGAATTCACAGACTTTAGCGGCAGAGGCAGAACGTAGGGGCTGTAAAATTGGAAATCTTGAAAAATGGTCCAAAATGATGAGAACATATGAAAACCCATTAGTGGTACGTGGGTAAGGACCCAGAAAATCGACATAGAGTCTTTGAAATGGTCGAATTGATGAAGTAGCTTTACCCATCTCTGGTCTTGTAGAATAATTAACTGGTTTGGACGTCTTACAAATTTCACATCGACTGACAAAATCTTTTACCTGAATCGCCATTGAGGACCAATAAAATTGGCGACGTAGTATTTCTAGAGTCTTCGCGGTTCCTTGGTGAGCTGCCGACGGTGGATTATGTGCTTTTTCTATCAGGCCCTGCGTGAGGGGCCGCGGAACCACTAACTTCCACGGTAAGATATCAGTTTCCGTCGGAGTTGCGTCGTTTATGTTTATGAATAGCTTTCCATCACTAACTTTGAAGTTGGTGCTTGCTTGTGGGTTCTCGGCTAAAGCACTCATTTTATCAAGATATTCAGGGTCTCGAAAAGCTGGAGATTCTAAGTCGATATGTAGCGGTTCATCTGTTATCACTGTCATCGCATCCACATTCACTCTTGATAGACTATCGGGGACCGTGTTTTGCGTACCCTTTCTATATTCTATGGTGAACCTATGAGACTGAAGTTTTAAAGCCCAGCGCGCTAAACGGCCAGAAAGGTCTTTTTGGTCCATTAACCATTTCAGACTGGAGTGATCGGTGATTATGGTGAATGGGTATCCTTCGATGTACGGTCTAAATTTTTTTATACTCATCACTGCAGCCAAGCACTCCAACTCAGTGATCGTATAATTCCGCTGTGCTTTGTTCAATTTTGCAGACATGTACGCAATAGGGTGTTCCTCATCTTCATTTTTCTGAAACAGCACACTGCCAATGCCGGTGGTACTCGCATCACACTGAATATAAAAGTGTTTACTAAAATCAGGGTTTACTAAGACTGGTGCTGAAATTAGAGATTGTTTCAATAGATCGAGTGCATCTTGTGCTTGTTGGTTCCATTTTGGTTTGACGCCTTTTTTTAACAAGTCTGTAATTGGAGCAGCTATAACAGAATAATTAGGAATGAATCTTCTATACCATCCAGCCATCCCTAGGAATCTTCGGATCTGTTGCGTCGTTCGAGGTACAGGGTATTCGGCCACTGCCTGGACTTTCGAATGGTCCACTCTGAGGCATCCCTCCCCAATCACATAACCAAGGTATTTTGTCTCCTTGAGCATGAATTTGCTTTTGTCTACATTTATAGTGAGATTTGCTTCTCGCAAACGTCTCGCTACTTCAGAGAGCAATTCAATGTGATCTTCAAACGTCCCCGAAACGACTAGAAGGTCATCAAGGTAGACAAAAACCCGGTCATGCAACTGGTGAGGGATGACTTTGTGCATCAGTCGACACATCGTTTGGGCTGCATTACACAGCCCAAACGGCATGACGACAAACTGGTATAGTGGACGTCCGGGGACAGTGAAAGCTGTCTTATCCCTTGACCCCTGATCTAAGGGTATTTGCCAAAAGGCATCTTTTAAGTCGATGGAGCTTATGAACCGTGTTTGATCCAATCGACTTAGCAACCCATCGATCAGGGGTAAAGGATAAGCATCTGTCACCGTAACCGCGTTTACTTTGCGAGCATCCAGACAGAGCCGAACCTTTCCGTTAGCCTTATTTACAATACTTACTGGAGACGACCACGAACTTTGGCTTTCTTCGATTACGCCTAACGCTAACATCCTGTCTAGTTCTTTATAAAGTTCTGTTTGTTTAGCTGGTGATATGGCGTAATACCTCTGTTTTACTGGTGGCGACTGTCCAACATCGATCTTGTGAGTGACAAGGTGTGTTCGTCCCAAGCCCAATTTTTCACATGAGGGAAACTGGTCTACGGTTTTTGTTAGGATGGTTTGTTGATGGATACTCAGTTCGTGTTTATTGATATCGGTTGATAGTGGTTCAAAAGAATTTTCAATTTCACTCACCATCATAGGAACTAATCCAAATTCATCCCAAAAGTCAATACCTAGATAGAGCGGCTGGCTTAGACCGGGTGCTATGTGGATTCGTAAAGTTCTCGTTTTTCCACCATAGGAGACTTTTGCCATGATGTGCCCTATCACGCGTTGCATTTGACCACTTGCTGTCCACAAAGTAGATGGTATGTAATTCACTTTCATATGCTGTTTGGTCAGGAATTCTTCGGAGCCACACCCTAAAACTGATACGTTCGCACCGCTGTCTAAAAGACCATTGTATGGCGCTCCGTTAATAAGCACTGTAACATAGGGTCTCTGATCAATTGTATTTATGACTGTCTCGTTTACCATCTGTTTAACTAATTTTCTGAATTGAAAGTATTTCATTGAACGATCATGTCTTGGTTGTTTAATTATTTGTGTTTGGGTTGATTTGTTTTGAAACGTCTGATTTATTATTCCTTCTTCTGATTGGGATCCCTCCTTAAAATATAGCGGTATAATTCTGGATCCGTATTCGTCGCTGCTTCTTCTTGGAGTGGTCTGGGTGAAGTTGGTGGATTTCGAGAAATCAGAATCCCAGGATTTCTGAAGTTCCCCTTCATGTTTCCCTGTTTATAATTCTTACAGTAGGTACACTGCGCTTTCAGAACGTTAGGAGCCCCACAACCAAAGCAGAATCTATGTCTAATTGTAAGACCGCAATCTTTAAAAGTATGCCCAGCGGAACAACAATTCCAACAAGTGTTGGGCGAGTAATAGTTTTGGGGGTTAGGACTGGTTTCCCTCGGAGTACATGTCGTATTGTTGAAATTTTTAGTAGTTGACATAGCACACATAGAATTGGAGTGATTAGACTGCTCAGTATATTTAGACCCAGAGGCACCGTCGCATCCATTTTCACCGACAACATCCAACTCACTGATTTGACGCGGTTTGACCTGGTGATAAATTTCTGGAGTCCAGCCTAAACGGTTCCATGTATCCTCTACTGATACGCACTGCCTTACCATTTCAGCAATGTTTGTAAACTGACGTCCCGCAAAATTTGCCTGCAGTCCTCCGCGCATATTTCGAGTAATCAACCTAATAAGTTCGCTATCAGACATTGGCTTTAGTAAGGAAAGTGCCAAGCTTCTAATAGCGTGGTAGAAATCAAGGAATGGTTCTCTAAATTTTTGCCTACGTCGTTCCATCTCTTGCCTTACATCGTCATCTATCCTCCTTGTTTTAAAACGCTCGATCATAGCCTCCTTTAAAACTTCCCAAGTCACTACCCCATACGTCTCCAAATACTCCCAATACCAATTGAGTGCTCCACCCTTTAGTAACACGCTAAAATTAGCTACCAGTCTTTCTTTTGCTAGACCATTCTCAGATGCCATCCGTTGAACACGATATATAAACCTTTCTATCGGCAGTTCATCTTTTTCATCGCCATGATATAGGAGTTTCCAGTTATATATTTCTATAAATTGTTTAGGCAATTTAATACTGGGACCTGGTGGCAAAACATGAGCATTCGGTGGTATTACAGGAGGCGGTGGAGGTTTTGTAGGATCAAAATCATAATGTGTCTGAAAATTTGGAAACAGATTATCATCGTATCTGGTTTGGGAAATAAGTTTGTTTGGTGGCGGAACGTTTGTAAGGCTTAATTTCCTAGATATCCGATCAGCAATCATATCTAACCTTTCTTCTTCTGTAAGTTCAGCAACTGGCTGACTTACTAATTTTGAGCTGGGAACACTAATTTGCTTAGAGGTTGATGGTTGCGGGTTCGTCGGAGCTTTAGGCGCTCTGCTGTCGTCACCGCTGTTATCACTTGTCACGTTCTCCTCTATTATAATCCCTTCAAAAATTTGTTTGATAGAGTGGTCCATAGTTGTCGATACTGTCTGTTCTGTGCGGATATCCTGCAGACAATTCAATAATTTCCGGCAAGCGTCAAATAATGTAGAGGATGCCACTGATACCGACTTTGAACTGGTAATACGACTTAGTCGGTCACCAATATGCAACACACGGGTTGTTAGTTCTAATATTTTATCAGCCTCAACATTCTCCCCATCGTAAATATCGTGTAGTTGACCCTCTATGTTGCGTAATTTGTCACTGCATAATTTTACTTCCCGTTTTGGGCTTTTTGTTGCGGCTTGATGTGCTTTCACTGGTGGGTCCAGTTCTTTAGTCTTTTCTTTTTCCAACATTTCTTGTAGTTTTAACATTTTGTTTGTAATGTTACCGGAAATGTTTCTTATTTGACATTCGACGGCCAACTCGTCACAATCCAAATACTTAACATCCATTTTAGTTGAAGATTTTTATATTTTATAGTATTTATTAATTATTTGTTATGATTTGAATCACTTGAATTACGTTAACTATGGCAAAAATCTTTTTTTTTTTCTTTTTCACAACACCGACAAAATTTATCTTAATAATCTCAATATTTTATTGACCAATACGATACAAAATTAATAGATAATTTGATTTAGATTGTAAATTTAATCGATAGTTGGGCTAACATATAGTTCATACTAAGTACACAAATGGAAATGGCTATGTAACTAACACATGGAATCTTAAATTTATGACTTGAATTTTAATCGGAAGTTTATTCACATTTCTAATAAGCATGAAGTCATGAGTGATCCTATATCCCTCAACGCTCATTTACGGAATTTCATACTACGAAATGGACAAACAAAACAAAAAAAAAATTTGTTATGTATACTTCACTAACTCGCTAATACAATCAAAAACTCTTTCGAGTGAATCTATTAGGGAACGATGTGTCATGTACACATAAACGGAGTTTATCAAAATTACTTACAAACCGAAATAATATTAGATTGCTAAAATCTAGAGTTGAGTATCTTACATTTTAAACATAAAAATGGAAATTAGCAAACATTTATTAAACAGGGCGTGCATTACTGGGGTTTAAGGTTATATCCTAACATTATAATTCAAAACACAAAAAAAAAGTGGAAAATAATGCGAAAATCCAAAACACCAGATTAATATTAAATACATTAATTTATCGCGCAAGAAACAACTATATGTGAAAACGTCAACGTGAGTAACAATTGATTTCCACTCATCAGAGCGAAAATCCGATCTATGATTTAAATATGATTTACCGAAGTTTGGGCGCCACTGTAACGAAACGACTTGGGGCAAACTAAGGTGCGACATGGACGCAACAACAAAGTTGCCTATTTATCGCTTCGTTAGCAGAATTTCTCCGTGATTCTATATGTGTGACTTGCAGCACGTTTGCCGGCTAGAGTGAAGAAGGTGGGCGGAGTTCTTGTCACGAGAACCACAGAAAACTAGAAGTGCTGCTATATACCTTACTCACACGTTATACGATTCACTTGCAAAATGGAAAGACAAAAGAACCAAATTAATTAAATAAAAGCATTAAAGTATTTTAAAACAGTTAACATGAATAGTACACAGCCATTTTCCGATGTGAGTGGTCATGATGGTGAACCACTTGCGCACACACCTCCCTCGCCATGGTAATATCAAGCGCTGAAAATTGATAGACCCCCAATATTGAACTAATATGCTAGCCCATACTACCTACGAATATTTAATTATACATCATGACGTTCAAACAGGCTGACATTTCAAATCAATGCAAGAGATTCGCGCAAGACAAAAAAAATCAAGCGGTGAAACATGACATGGACTAGAATTACAACAGTAAAATAAAATAAACAAAATTCATCTAGCAAGAACAATTATTGGTATTTAAAAGCTTTACAATTTATGTTACTTATGCAACAACTAACCTAACCTAAACGTCATACACAATGATATATGAACTAACAATATTAATAAGTACAAATCTACAATGGTAATAATGGTTATGTAAATATTTATCTATTATAAATTATTATAGAACATGGAAATTTAAAACGGATCCGCGGATCAATATCTTAAAGTATTCATTATAAACATCATTATAAACAGATTATACTCGTAATACAAAGTTTGTTTTTGGTATATAAATGTAATATAGTTTTAAATAATATAGTAATAAATATAAATAGCATGCAAATATAATATGATATGATAAATTAACGCAATATAGTGTATATAAAAAAAAACTTAATTTAGACAGTTATAATCACTTAGCTGGTTTAAGATCCGTTGGTGATGGTCGTTAGTAACGCGTACCGTACTGTTATCTCGTACATATTAGCGTTTGATAAGTAGGTGTGTCCAAAATATTCCGCTATTGCGCGCGCTTTTTTTTTTACCGTAATATTGATATACAAAAAATCCCAGTTTGGCTGGTGAACAAATCGTAAACGCCGTTGGACTTCACACGAAATTGGTGTAGAATCAAAAATAATTGAATGTCGCGGAAAAACCCTCGATATCAAGCGTGGCCGATTTAGGTATATATATATATATAGATATATATATATGTAGTTGTATCCACTTGGAATTTACTGTGGCACTGTTTTCGAGAAATAACAAACACAATTTTTCTTAATTTTCGGCTTGATGAAAATCAACAGGTTGTTTGTAAACTCAAAAAAAAATTGCATTGCACAATAATCGAGATTATAATAACAACACAAAACAAAGAAAAAAATCATACCTGTTTTCCCCGCGACAATCGTATATTTTGTCGAGAACACCAATCCACTTTAAATATTGTGATAATTTGTCAAAAGGCACAGTGTTTGCGCAACTGAATAAATTAGCCCAACTCACGTTTGGACGATCACTTACACAACTCAGGATAATTATTTTTACTGATACAGATTTTGTATCTCACTATGAATATCAATAGCTATTTTATTATTATTGTTATGAACACTTTGACTAACTGTGGTAGACTGATAAGCAAGCTACCTTGTATTCTTTTCAAAACGCAAATGACCAATAAAAATTTTAATTTTTGATTGTTGTCTTGTTGTACAAAAAAAAGAAAAATAAGAAGACAACAAAACAAACATTTACGACCAGCATCACCATCTATCTTACAGTATTTTGTTAAACGAGCAATTATACCAATAATTGTTATGAGTGCTAATCAATTATGAGTGATTTTCTAAGCCCATATCATTGAGTAAAAAAAACCCGAATTATTGTTTAATTCTTTAAGGAAGTAAGTTATCAGCATGCTGGAACATCTCAAATGTTACATAGCTCCAAAAGATGTCATTTGGAAGCATGAATTGTACTTTTGAATATTTCTTAAAAAATGTTTTGACGCTGGTGAATTGCCATAAATTAATGAGTGCAACGGGTCTGGTGGAGGTAATAATACAGGCAATTTAACTTTCCCACCAGCACGGCACATGCCAGGCGTTTCGTTAATAAATTTGACTGCTTTACAATGCACACATTGTTTATTCATTTGTCCAATATATATATATAAGCCGTCAATTCCATTTGTTGTATGATTTGAATTGAGGGACGCGTACGTCCATTTATTGACCTTGCACCTTCAACCGTGTTTGCACTATCAACCGATTGGTTTATACGTCTACGGCGTTCCCTCTGTGATGCATTTTGTTGATTACGATCTTGTTCACTTTGTGATCTTCGATTGGTTGAAACAACTGTTGAATGACGTGTACGTCTACCAATATTTGAACGTCTTGCACGTGGCATTTCAAATCCGATAGCAATTCAACCAGCAAATGCAAATGGAAAGTGTATATACACTGCTGTCTGTTTGTATTCAAACGCTTAAACAAAACCAAAATGAATTGTTTGATGATGTATAGCTGAATAAATGAAAAAAAAATAAAAATCAAATGCGACTCTTACCGATTACGTCTGTCCACAATGCGAGTTCGATGAAAAAGAACCTTAAAATGATCAATCACTGACACTGACTGTATGCGCTACAACGTGTATTTACCGTGTGTATGAAGCAGTGTTGAGCGTTATTCAATAAATTTTTATTCAAATAGCAAATAATTTTTTATTAGATATTTTATATTTGGAATGTTTTGTGAAAATGATAAATCACGAACGCGTCGACCGATTTCGTGCTTTAGATAAACCATCTACACGACCATACGAACAAACCCTAAAAATTTGATCGAATTCGGTTTGACCGTTCGTGAGTTATAAAGTCACAACACACTTGCAACAATTTTTATATATATATATATATATATATATATATATATATATATATATATATATATATATATATATATATATATATATATATATATATATATATATATATAAGTTAATTTATTTTGCTTTATAAATTATAAAAAAAATCAAATTTTGATTTTTATTCTTTTATTCTTTATTTATTCTTTTTCTTTATATTTTATTTATTAAAAACGTTCACAATATTTTCACAATGACGTTACAAAATATTCTTAATACTAATTAACTTGATTTTATAAACTCTGGATTACAACTAATTTTACTGTTGTCAATAACTTACAAACTAACGTGTTACAATATGCGCGTTCAGCATTATTGCGGAAATGGTGTTAACATGCGCTTGTGATAATATTGCAACTAAAGCAACCTGATATTTTTGTAACCGCGTGAACCCAGTTGTGTCACGTGTTAACTCTTCCCCTTTTAAAACCAAATGTCCCATTTGGGGTTAGGGGTTTCGCAAGTTTTGCGTAATCCTTAACGAAGCGACGGTAGAATCCCGCCATGCCAAGAAAGGATCTGAGATCCTTTACGGTTCGTGGTATGGGAAAATTTGAGATAACTTTAACTTTTTCTTTGTTAGTTTTTATTCCGTCCTTTGTTATCACAAAACCGAGAAATTCTACTTCTTCTCGCAAAAATTCACATTTGTCCAGTTGAATTTTTAAATTGGCTTTTTCTAGAGTTTGAAATATAACTCTAATGTTATCGAAGTGTTCGTCTTCACTCTTTCCAAATACTATGTCATCTATATAGACATAGCAACGTTTCCCAATATGGCCACGGAGAATATCATCCAGTGCACGTTGAAATATGGAGGGCGCATTTTTCAGCCCAAATGGGAGGCGAGTGAATTCGTATTTTCCGTAATTTACGGAGAAGGCTGTCTTTTCTATGTCAGTCTCTTTCAGTGGGATCTGATGAAACCCACTCTTCAGATCTAAAACGGTGAAGAATTTATTTTCTCCAAGATTGGATAAGATATCGTTTATCTCTGGAATTGGGTATCGATCTGCGATTTGTGACTGAATTTAATTTACGGTAATCTATTACCATTCTATATTTTTTTTCTTTGGAAGCGTCTTGTTTTTTTGGAACGATCCATACTGGAGAATTGTATGGCGATCTAGATGGTCTAATTATTCCATCTCGTAACAATTGTTTGATCTGTTTCTCTACCTCTTTTAAACATATAGGGTAGGGATACGGACGCGAGTATACGGGGTCCGAGCTGGAGGTTCGAATTTCCCCTTTAACGGAAGTCACAAATGTTAATCTTTCTTCCGGATCTGAAAACAGGTTTGGATAATTCCTGACAATTTTATCCAGCTTCTGTTTTTGCTCAGGATCTAAATGTGTTACTCGTAGACATATGGTATTTACATGATCAGAGATGTGCTGTTTGAGAGGAATTTTTAGATCTGGGGTGATGGTCATAAGTCCCTCATTCGTGTGGATCGTGGCACCGAGGTCTTTTAGACTATCGTTCCCAATTATTCCGTCAAAGGATTTCAAACTGGGAAGTATAAAGAATTTTAATTTTCTTTGAGGGCCAAACAAGTCTACCATGGCATGGTGTGTAATTTTGACACTGCCTGCCACAGAGTTGGCGATGAATGGTCTCTGGTTGGGAATAGGATTTCGTATGTACTTGGGTTGTATGTAGTTCTTATTCGAACCGGTATCTATTAAAAATTTGAATGTTTTTCCGCCCTTCACCACGTGTTCTAAATATGGGAGTGAAGAGCACCTCAATCTAAAAAATTGATATCATCTAATTCTACGATTTCTGGGGTCTCCTGTTCATTGAGTTGTTCGGAAAATTCTTCTTCATTGGTCATTTCTGAGAAGTTTTGGGAATTTGTATATTCTAGTAAAGTTTGTCCGTAATTTTCGTCATATTCTGTAATCTGTTCTTGGTATTGTTCGAAATCTGGTGTACCATAAGTTTGCTCGTTATAGAATACTCTTTGGTACTTATTTGGTCTAGGATATTCATGACTTTGATTGGGTGAATTGAAATAAGGTCTTTTTTCATAAACTGGGCATTTTGAGGTCGGTTCGTATAATTAACCTGCTTTGAATGTGTGCTTCCATCTACCGACATAGGCGTTGGTTTAGGGAGCGGTTTCGGTGGAAGGAAAGGATGCCCTTGCGGATTTTGGTGTGGACGTGGTGTCATTGGGTATTGCCAAGTTGGGAAACCGAATTGAGGTCGATTAGGTTGGTGGGTTGGAAACCCAAATGGAGATTGATTGAACGATTGCACTGGTTTGTGATTAGCATAGCTCTGGGGATTATGTAATAGCTGTGGGTAGAAAGGTTGAGTATTTCTTTTCGGAAGCAAAGGTGGAGGAATTGGTGGTCTTCGGTGACTATTTTGTGAGCTACTATTGGCATATTGTATCCTGTAGTCTACATTCTGTAATTTCAAACATAATTGTAGAGCTTGTGGTAAATCTGAAGGTTCTCGGATACTTAAAAGGCGCGGTAAATCTCCTTTTAGGCACCTAATGAATGTGTCCAGTGCCTTGTCGCGATAACTTTGGATTAAATTATCTAGGGATTCTGTTCCCATGCTCATGCAGGACAATTTATTTAGAATTAATGATAAATGCTGATATACCCGCTGGTAAAATTCAGGGATCGTTTGATTGCCTTGTATTAACGTCATCATTTGATATTCCAGAGTTCCAAGGTCCCTTTTGTCCGCATAGTGCAGCGTGAGACATCTGGAAATTTTCTCCCAATTAAGGGGAGTATTATAAGATTCTAGCGCAACATCTGCGTTGCCAACAATTTTATTTCTAATAACACTTAAAATTCCAAAATATTTTGGCGTTCCTTTCAAACTTTCATAGATCTGTAGAACCCGATCTACACTTTTACGCCAGGAGCTAAATTCTCCTGGTTGCCCTGAAAATTCCCTGATACATTTTACTATGTCGGGAATTTTATCTAAGTCTGTCAAATTTGTTAAGTATATATCTTCTATTTCTTGGTCCGTATCGTTATAATTTTTGTCTATTTTGCTCTGCAATAATCTCACTTACTATATTTGTGAGTTGTATTAGGTCAAATGCATTAGAGGATTTAGCACTCGAAGTTGAACTTTGCGTGTTTTCAGGAGGGCTCATAATGGTTTAGGTTTACGTATTACGAAAGATTCGGATAATAATAGTTGAAGGAGTCGAATGAGATTGATGGATTAGTGAAATTTACAATAACCTTACTAAAGCAGGTTACTAAAACAGTATGATAAACTATTGTAATTTAAATGGAGATAAATATTTACGTTTTAAATCAGATCACTAAACAAATTATAAAAATTTACTGAATTTTATGAATTTAATATTTTTTCTCGATTATAATGAAAATTTTAATTTTTGTATTGTATAAGATCGCTAAACAAATTGTAAAAAAATATGTTGAGTTTTCTAAACTTAATAATTTTCTTGATTGTAATGAATATTTTCGTTCTTGTATTTATCACTACATAAGATAATAAAATTTTGCTGGTCGGAGATTGATCGTCGAAGGAGAAAGACGTGTTTTGTCTTTCTTCGCGTTAAACAAAAAATAAAAAATAAAATTAAATATATGTTGTGTAGTTTTTGTATTAATGTATTAATACATAATAAATAATAAATAAAATTATAATATAATAATAAATAATGAAAGTGATTAGTGAATTGGATGTGTATTATTTATACATGAAGACGTACCTATGTACAGTCGGTGAATTAGAGAATTAGTATTAACACTCAGTTTAATGTGAAAATGTGCTAAAATAAATAAAAGTGGTTTATAATACAAATTTGTTTGTGTATTTACTTTTAATATTAGAGAAGTGCTATTAACGTGTAATTAAAGTGTGGTGTCCAGCGGAAGAAATGTTTTATATACATAGACCGTGTTCAAAAATTTATAACGGGATATATTTCTATGCGAAGTATACTTCGTTTTAATTTTTCGATATCTGGATATGTATATGTATGCATATGGAAGCGCAATTCAGGGAAGTTTCCTTTTAATATATTTTTTATTTAC
The DNA here is from genome assembly GCA_947310385.1 of Nephrotoma appendiculata. Classification (NCBI taxonomy): domain Eukaryota; kingdom Metazoa; phylum Arthropoda; class Insecta; order Diptera; family Tipulidae; genus Nephrotoma; species Nephrotoma appendiculata. Next base: position 4,761,320 of record OX371226.1, read on the forward strand.
ATAAAATGTATATATTTATGTGAGATGTGTCTGTATATGTGTGTGGATGGGGATGTAAATACAGTGAGGCTTCTGTAAGTCGAAGTATTCCTTAAATCTAATTTCGATTTATGGTAGGAACATTTTTCGGTAAATTTCCTGTTCATAAGTATATAATATACATATATAATATCTATGTATACGTGTGTATATGCTCGGGGAATTCGAGCGAAATTGGTTTTTCATCTATTTTACTCAAATTTTCGCTATCTCAAGCAAATTATTTTGGCAAATAATGGCTCGACTTATAGAAGTTTTACTGTATGTTAACTAGGAAGAATTAAAGGTGTTTGTGTGTGTATGGATATTGTTTATATGGAAATTATAAATTTATTCTTCGTTCTCTCTTCGTTTTGTATTTACACCCAACGATATTTGGCTTATCTACTTTTGTTTGCAAAGGATATGTATGTATGGTATCATGGTATGCACGGTAAGAGAAACGAAGGTGGAATATTCCCATATTTCATTTTCGTAGTTTTGTGCGCATTACGTCAAATGTGGACAACAAAACGGAAATTTACATTGAAATTGTCGATTTTTCGATTAATTGTTTAAATGGATCTGCAGTAAGCGTAATTTAAAAATTGATCGTGTGATTTTGATAATTACACTTTAACCAAACACTTTTTTATGGTTTACCCTTTATATTTCATTTTATGGTCGTAATATTTGAGAAAAGAATCTGCCGAGATATATTTTTCAAGTCGACGGAAAAAAGGGGATATAATAATTATGAGTATATAACATAAATCTATAAAATTGTTAATACATAAGTTTACTAATAAAATATTAAGTGGGTACCTGTCTGTAGCTTTTATTCTTCTGCTTCTAAAATATTCGTGTTCTTAAGAATTCATTTAATTAAATACATTATTCACTTTAAATTACAAATTAAAATTAAATCTCGATTTTATTTCATTTGTTATTTTATGTTTTCCGTTAGTTAAAAAACGAAGTGTTAATTTCTGTCTTTATCAGATATAAAATTGATGGGTTTTTCTACAAATTGAAGAAGGCCCCAATTTCTTAGTTGATGTGGATTTGGAGATTGTTAAATGATTTATTTAAGTAAAAATTGTTTGATTTTAACTGAAAATCAGAAAATAATTAATAATTATAATTAAAAATTTCATCAACTGTATTTATCAAACTTAAATGAGCTTTTTGTTTGAAAAAAGGCGTTTTTTATCCATTTGTTTAGGAAAATAATAAAAAAAACCCGAAAGTACGTTTCTTGTCCACATTGACGTCACATTAACATGCTCAATGTTGCACCTTCTTGTCTATACATCGTGTATGGTATAGGCAATGCCTCATAAACTACAGGCCTCTTACTACTCTCATTTTTCGCACATGACGACAAGTTATGTCTAAACCGAGATTGCACAATAATATTAAGATATTTTTCGCTAACAAAACAACTAGAGAAAGCAACAAAAACGTCGACATAGCATGTCGTCATCATTTGGTGTAAGCGGCCTGTAGTTGGGAGGCATTGGTATAGGTATGGATATATTTCTATAGATGTTTGATCGGTTATATATATATATATATATATGTATATATGTGAATGTTATACATATACATATATGATTGATTGTTTTTATTTACAATTATTTTAATAATTAATCTGATATTTTATTATATTAATATTATTTAATATATATACGAGTACTATATGATTATGTATGTTTGTATTTTGGCTTTTCCTGTATGCATTGTGTGGGACGAGTGGCCATAATGTTTCATCTATTAAAGCGCAGTAAACACATTTTATTTATTAGAGTTAGATAAGTATATTCGAAGATTATTGTATGTTGCTTGCGTCATTGTTTAATGTAGCCTGCGGAACCATTCTTGAATGCGGTGCGGGAGCGGGGGTGCAGGATTTATATTTGAATTGAATCAGATTCGTACGATTCTTATTTAAAATTGAATGAGAATCGTGTACGTTCGTTTTCGTGTCGTATTCAGGAATAGGGCCGCTGGTTTTTGTAAATTTACAAGCTTTTGTTGTTTTATTGTATTTATTCATTTACTTGATTTTTTAAATATTATACAGATGTTTATAATAAATTATATCACAATATTTTATATTATCATTTATTAGTTTATTATCTTATTTGATTATTTTAAAATTGTAAAAAATTTTATAATGAATTTTGTAACGTGAATCCAAATGAACTGCATAAATTTGTTAAAACTTTGGTTTGTAAATGGGCATACCCAGAGTAGAGTAATTTTTCATTATTCATCTACATTTTGGGGATTTTAAATTAAGGGTATGGGAAATTGAACGGAATTCAATCTGATAGAGGATTTTTATAAATCGGCGGCTTCTAATGTCTGTTAGTCTACTATAATATCGTCCTGTGCGGGTTTAATGTCCTTGATAGCAACTCTAACTTGTGCACCTAATCTCATCCAATGTTGCAGGCAGCCCAATGGAAAATGTCGTCTTCCTCTGCTATGGCTGGTGATTGCACCTCTGTTAGTTTTAAGATATCAAACCAATTAGAGATTGGAATGTACCGCCAGCTATTCTGACTAGTATCTCGCCGATATTGTTTTATATATGAATAGTTTCTCGCATCCGTTCGTTTTGTTTATAGCATCAAAGATTTCGGAACAATATATAGACAATCTTTCGATTTCTGTCCAGATTTTGCACTGTTATATCGCTCTTTGGCGGTTTTTAGGCCTGGGGATTTTGCGAATATATGTTCTGTATTGAATGCTCCATGATATCTTATGATATAGGTTAATACTAACAAATAATTTTTGTGGATCTCTTCTGAACTAAGGTGTGCATTTAAGTCCACCAATAGAACAATATAGCGTGACTTAGGATAGCGTTCTACCATTGACAAATTTAGTGCTCGGTGGCGTTTTGACCATGTTTGTTTCTTATTTACCACAAAAGTTAATATTCCGTTGATTTAGATTGATGACAATGTTGTTACGTTTGTGCTCACTGCTGAGTCTACGAGCATTCCAGATCTCAAAGCATAGTGAGGAGGAGGCTGATCTTGTTTTACTCACAACACAGTTTGGGTGTTGTAGCGGATTTGTGGCATTGACCACAAATCTGCTACAATATTTAAAATGTACCACTTTAAACCCGATATTTTTTTTTAACTTTTCGTTAAATTTTTAGAAAACCAAGAAAAAGAGCGAATGACTTCCATGGAAATACAGTACGGCTTCAAACCTTAAATATGATAATCCAATATTTATATTTTTGCAGTTGTCTTGTTTTCGTCTAGTTCCACAAATACTATGTGCCTGTTGGTTTTTAGTGTTATAGAATATAGAAGTATTAATCCAATCTTTATGGTAGAAATCTTTTCCGTTATATAGCGGAGGTCCATTTTTTATGGCAGTAGTAATTCATGTCCATTTAGCGAGGGTTAATATTAAGCGGTATGTGGCGTATTCCAATTTCAGTTGCTCAGGTAGATGGTTTAATAAAGCGGTATAGTATATCGAGATATAGCATTATTTTTATGTGAATATTGAGTCTAATTGACCGTTTTTTCAACGAAAGCACTTTATTTTGGATTGACGTTTTAAATATCATTTATTCACTATTCTAATTTCTAAAATTATTTTCTAGGTATAATTTATATTATTTAATTATTAAATATTTAATTTATCAATTTCAGGTACATTATCAGATATGTTACTATGGGATCATGGAATTCTACTTCTAATTAGCTTAGTTTACATTAATGATATTAGTCCTATAATAAGTGAATATTGAATGTCGTCGGCGGGGAGTGCGGAGTGGATGGGGCCGGAGTAGTGGATTTTCGATACGCGCTTAGAGGGTTCTTGCTATCGTCTTTGCGGTTGGATGGTTTGAGTTTTTGATGAAGATTTTCTTAAAACTTAGCCTGTTTTGGGAGGGTGTCTTGGGGGTTTGCGGTTTTGAACTTGTTCATTCTGCGTTTCTCGCTGGCGATTGAATGTTTGCATGTGGTATAAATTAATTGCTCATTGCGTAGTTATAAGTTGTATTATCTTTGTGTTATTAACTATCGTCTTTATCTAGGTGTATGTAATCGGGCCGATTCAATCAATAAATTCTGTTTAGGAAGTCGAAAATTATTAATATAGTATTCAATTTCAGGTTATTTCCAGATACATGTGAAATAATAACATTTTTCTTAGGTTACGGTTTTAAAGAAGCAATTATTGATGACCAACACCATCATTATCCATTTAACCTATTAAACCTTTATCCTTCCTCAAGTAGATTAGTTTTGTGCTGTCTTTGTGTTACTAACTATCGGCTATACCTAGGTGTCTGTAACCGGGCCGATTCTGTCCCACTTAACTTACCTATCCAATCCTTCGGTTTTGTTATGTGTAAAAAAGAGTGTACGGTGGGCCCGGCGTCACCCGGGAACTCCTGTGTAAGAACTTGGTCGTACATTCAGAATCAATCAATCAATCAATCAATAAGATAATAAAATTTTGCTGAATTTTATAAATTTGGTAATTTAAATATTCTAACTTCTACTTGGAATTTGAGATTTTATAACTTATTCTTTTAAAATTAATTATATTATATTTTTGATTTCTATATTGAATTTTTTTATTTTTTTATTATTTTAACTTTAACAATTTGCAAATATATTTAATTATCTTCTTTATAGAATTTTCTTTTCACAATAAATATAAAAACTTTTTAACTTACAAAATAATATACAAATGTATGTTTAACATTTGGAGTTGTAATCCTTCCCGTGCCTCGATGTCGTGGTTGTTTGTTTTTACATGGCTGGGCCGCTGTTGAGCAGTATTGGCGATGCAGCGTGTTGTCTGTTGCTCCTTCCGTCTCAACTCCCGTTTTTCTTTCGAATACTGAGGCGCTTCTTTTCCCAGTACTAACACTTTCACTGATGAATACACTTTGGTTTTGTGTACTAAATTTGATTTGTCTAGTGTGGTTAACTAACACAAATTCTTTGCACTTTTCACTTTGGTTATTATGAAATTGTAATGATTAATGTTTAAATCTTTTGTGCTTTAATTTTGATTAAATATAATTATTAACGACACTTGGCGCGGGTCCCTGTTTCGACGCCAGTTAATTTATTTTGCTTTATAAATTATAAAAAAAATCAAATTTTGATTTTTATTCTTTTATTCTTTATTTATTCTTTTTCTTTATATTTTATTTATTAAAAACGTTCACAATATTTTCACAATGACGTTACAAAATATTCTTAATACTAATTAACTTGATTTTATAAATTCTTGATTGCAACTAATTTTACTGTTGTCAATAACTTACAAACTAACGTGTTACAATATGCGCGTTCAGCATTATTGCGGAAATGGTGTTAACATGCGCTTATGATAATATTGCAACTAAAGCAACCTGATATTTTTGTAACCGCGTGAATCCAGTTGTGTCACGTGTTAACTTATATATATATATATATATATATATATATATATATATATATATATATATATATATATATATATATATATATATATGAATGTATATACATACACTACCGCTCAAAAGTGTTTAGGCATTCCTTTTTCCATGTATTATTGATACAGTATTATGTTTACGAAACAACATTTGAATAAAATGAAATACTAATCAGAAATGCAGTTTCATTATATAACCACCAACGATATAGGGTTAATTTTACTACCCTCTACATGCGCTTGACTGGATTGTCGTAAACTGTTTATTACGGTACAATTACAATAATAGTTCGTAGGAATTTCCAGAAAAATTTATCAGTCTTGTTTATTCTAGGTAATGATGTTTAAATTGATTTTTTGAAAAGATTTCAGTGAAATGAGTCAAATACGATCAGTTGCTGTCTGATATTTACACTGTTAAGATCGTTAGCGAAATATAGAGTGACACTATTTAAAATGGCTCCAAGAAAAGAACCAAGTACTGAAACACGTGCGCTTATAATAGCTTACCATACAGCTGGCAAAAATAATTAACAGATTGCCAAAAAAAAGGGATTAGACCACGCTACGGTCGATTGTAATGTTAAAAAAATATCGAGAAAGTGACAGTTTTTTTAATAAAAGACGTAGTGGAAGACCAAGAGCGACAACATCTGTAGATGATCATAGAATAGTGATTACTAGCAAGGCGAATAGACACAAAACAGCCCCAGAAATAACCGCAGAATTAAATGTTGGCCAACTAAAACTAGTTACTGTTTTTACGGTTAATCGTCCTCTACAGGAATCCGGATTCCATGGCCGTGTTGCTATTAAAAAACCATTACTAGTAAACAAAATAAGCAAAAGCGACTTAAATGAGTCCGTGAACACCAACATTTGACGATAAAAGATTGCACCAAGGTTTTATGGACGGATGAGTACAAATTTGAATTTTCAGTACCGAAGACGAATATTCGTGAGAAGATCTGTGGGTGAACGTGCCAGTAAAAAGTATATTGCCGCTAACATAAAGCATGAAGGTTTTTCAGTGATGATTTGGGACTATTTTGCTGGTCCTAGTGTAGGCGATGTTGAAAAATTGACGGAATACTAAGAGAAGAAGGGTACCAACAAATTTTGGAGAAAATTCAGGAATTCGACTTTTGAGTCAAAATTTTATGTTTCATCAAGATAATGATCCAAAACATTCATGTAAATTATATAAAGGCTATCTTCACGATTTAGAGGATGCAGGAACAATTAAAATTATGGAATGGCCTCCCCAGAGCATTGACTTGAACCCTATTGAGTTAATATAAGAAGAATTGGATCGGGAAGATAGCAATCAGCTCCAACATCAGCTACTGTTATGTGGAACAAACTTCAATCAATTTGGAACTCAATAACGCCAGAAACTCTGGCAAAACATTTTGCGAGAATGCCTCGACTGTGCGCTGAGATTGTTCAATCAACGGGAGGTCACATAAATGAACGTAAAATTTAAATTGACGTTTATTTTAATTTTGACGTTTATTTGTGTGTGTATGTACCTAAAAAATACAAATTTTCATATTTTTACTGAGTTTTTATATGTTTTATGCTGTTCTTGACAGTGCCTAAACACTTTTGAGCGGTAGTGTACGTACTACTATTTAGGAGTATATTAAATATAAAGATATGCGGCAATACACATCTGGCATATAAAAGAAAAGTATCAACAATTATTTAAAAATATTGTTTTTTGCATCAGATAATAAAATATAAGTTCTTAACTAATATGATTTTAGAAAATGAACAACAAAGTCCAGTCATTCTTATTTTCTTAGTATCAAGTGTTTTTATCCGCTTTTCCTAAATTTCAGATGTCGTTTGCTACATTCCAAGTTCAGTCTGTGACAATAAAGTATTTATAAAATAAACGGCCCAACATAATTTAATCAACGATATTTTTATGTTAACAAAACAAGCTAGTATCTTGTTAACTATTTTAAAAAAATCAAAATAACGAGATATTGTGATAGCATTATCACAATATCTCGTTATTATGTATTGATTTCTTAAAAATATTTAACAAGATACTAGCTTGTTTTTTGTTAACATTCAAGATAGTTATTAAAACAAAATAGATTGTAGTTTTGAACAAAAAAAATGTTAATTTATTTTAAAAAAACAGTCATTATAATTCTCCATAAAATAAATTAACTTTAAATTAAAAACATTTCAACAAAAATAAAAGTAATTCATATTCTCAAGAATTAATATAAATACTCCTTCAGGGGTATAAATCATTTTTCTTTTGGCGAAGCGTTCAATCACTGCATGAACACTATCTCCTTCCTGTTGCGTGTGACCTTTTTCCAAGAACCGATGACAAATTTTAACATTAAGTGTTCTGGCAGCGTAGCAATACATAAAGAAAACGATAAGATTGCGGTTTTGACCCTCACAATTATCTGACCAAAAACGAAAATCTTTAATTCCTTCTTCGGATTTTTTTTTATGTAGTCGTACAGACAGCTGGCCACTTCATTAGATCCCCGTTTGGCAATGGTCTCATCCCACATATAACAAAATCCTAACTTACATCCCATATCAAAAATTGTGAAATTTAATACTGATAATTTGCGCTTGTAATAAAATGAACTAATCTCTCCATGAGGAGAAGCAAGTATTTTTTAGAAATCAAAGGTTACTGCCGAAATTTGATTTTGATTAATAACTGCCAGACTTTTGTCTGCCGACTTAAGTGATCGTGCTATATTTTTGTTTTGTATATGCTTTGTATATTCATTTTCAGTTTGGTCAGTTTTTGATGAATTATTTTTGTAAGCAGTACAAATATCACATTGATCTTTTTTAGAAGTAAAAAAACATTTTCGAATTGATTATATCACGATATTGTCGCAGTGTCCCAGCTTTCTCAGTAATATTATTTTCCGCAGTCCAGCTTTGATACATTTTAAACATATTCGCAAAATTTAAACTACTGTCAAGATACAATTTACTTGTGTCTTTTCGGGTGTAGTGCGATTCGACGGGACAATAGGAATTTACATGATTGCAAACACTTTCTTTAACAGTATCTGTTAAAATTCGTTTTTTATTGAAATGTGTACCTCTATGATCATTTACACAAACACCTGTTGAAGGATTGTATTTATTCATTGCAGTATCAATAAAGGCATTGCTCACGGATAATGTTTTTTGAAACATAATTTTACAGACTTGTACTGAAGTTATGTCATTATTGTCTGAAGTGATTGGAAGAAAATATTGCACACTGTAGTTTCGGTTGGAATCTGTTTCAGTTGTGACTCGCCTTTTATGAAATCGTTTTGTATTTTTCCCAATAAATGTCCATTGTTTTCTATGATCACCTAGATCCCAAAATACGTTAAATACCTTCTCTCTTATTTCTGTAGAAATTTTGGCATTACACTTTAATCGTTTAAAGCATTTTACGCATTTTTCTTCTCTGTCTTTTTCCTGATCTAGAAAAATGTTCTTTACCGTGAGTTTTGAAAAATTTGCGTATCGAATCAATCCAGTCCTTTTTATTAAGTTTCCTTTTTTTAGTCGAAGTGTCAACTGGGAACTTACGTTGTTTTCTACCATTACTGATGGCGATGTTACTATAGATGGTGTGGGAAAAGCCCCTGAAAAATAAACTATAGGTAATACTAAATGTTACACCGCTGGATTAGTGAAATTTAATATGAACTAAAATGCTCTTCATAAAAAACAAATTGATTTTTGAAATAAATAAACAAATAGATTTTAAATCTCAAAAATAAAACTAGCCGCTTTAGACGACGTTTCCCTATAGGCCTTTATTATATATAAAATTAATATAAGTATGTATTATTTAAACAGTTAAATAAATAATGAATTTCAATATATACCGAAATCGGAATTGATGAAAATTGATTTTGATGAGAGAAAAATCAAACAACTCGCAATAGACGTTTGAGTTAGACGATTGAGTGGCCATTCCATTCACTTTTTCATCGAATTCAACACTAAAGGCAGGTTTATGGTTGCGTTCGTTCGGTCATTTGTTCAACCAATCATCATTTGTACAAAAATCTAGAATCGTCATCTATCGAAAATTTTGTTGTTTTTTTGCAAATTGACTTTGTGATTTGTTAATCGTGAAGCGAACGCCAAAAGAACGGGGAACTGAATGCACTTGTTTTTATTATAGAAGATAAGATTGCCAAAATTCTACACAACTTATATTGATAGTAGTCCGCAACCAACGCCATCTATTGAAAATAATCCAAAGTGGATATTTAAATGAATGATCATTGTCGAAATACAATTTTCATCGGTGGTGTTAAGTGTATTTTCATACAAAATTCCTCCACAAAACGCAATTTTCGATTTTCTGATTTTTTTATTTTTTTTATTTTTCGGTTTTCCTTTATGTTCCGATTTTTTTCGAGTTTTTCCGAATTTTCTTTTTTTTCTAAGCCACTACTGTATTGAGACGGACAATGCACAAAAAAATCATTCAAATTGGTCGTGTCGTTCTCGAGTTTTTGCGAGACTAACGCACGGCAATTTATTTTTATTTAGATAAATAAATAGATAAAATAAATAGATTGGATAAAAAACAAAGTAGCATTTTGGATATAGCCTTCGGTGGGATTCGAATCCAGTACCTCCCAACCCAAGCGTCGAAGCTTTAACCACTGCACCACCTGTCTCATAAAAATGTACACACAAAATTCATATGAAAATGGATTTTTATTCGATTTTTCGGGTTTTTAGACTTTTTCGGTGGATTTTTTCAAAATTTTCTTTCGTAAGAACCATCTCCTGGCAATTGCGAACACAATAAAAAAAGATTGAGCCAAATCGGTTCAGCCGTTCTCAACTACTTTTTTTATACCATTTTTATATGTATATATACATATATAAAAATGGTATAAATATGTATATATATAGATAGATACTAAAACACAAATAACTGTAAATTTAAAAAAGTATGACTGGGGGTGTGGATTTAGGAAAAAAATTTAATTACAGTTCGTCCCTATATATATTGCCTCAATACACTAACATAATTATAAACTTTAATACAACGATAGGTAGTCTAAAAAAGGTTACCTGAAAATTTTCTCATTCGATTTAACAATTTAATACTGTAAGTTAAAAAACCTTATAATCTTAAATAATAATCTTAAATTTAGAAACAGTAAATTTTATTTGGTGGTCTTATAAATATTTTATGTTTTATTTATCAACAACCTCGACAAAATAGATATTTCTTAGCTATTATGTATATAAGCTTAAACAATTTCAGATTCATCAAATTCTGGAGGTGATATTTATACATTAATGAAGCCTGTACCTAGTGGCAATATGGGAGGGGTAAGTGTTATTAACTGATTAAAATTAAAAGTTACAGTTTTGACAATTTCGGAATATATTTTATTTAAAGGAATTTCCAATGGGTGCGGGACCTGATGGTGGCCCTATAGGACCTATTGGGCCAAATACTATGGGTCCTGTACTTAATGGTGACGGTTTAGATGGTATGAAAAATTCACCAGCAAATGGCGGACCTGGAACACCACGTGAAGACTCGGGCAGCGGTATGGGTGACTATAATTTGGGTGGCTTTGGTGGTCCTGGCGAAAATGTAAGTACAAAATATAAATTTTTGTTTTAATTTTTATTGTTTTATATATATATATATATATATATATATATATATATATATATATATATATATATATATACATATATATGTTTGTAATTTTGTTAGAAATAAAAATTTTAAAAATGAATTCCGTTTGTTTGGAGATTCCATTTTTTATTTTCTCATATAAGTTTTTTTTAGTTACTAAATAGTTTTGTGTTGTGATGTTTTGCTATTATTATTATTATTATTATAATTTTAATTACATAATTTATATATGATTTTATTTTTATTGTTATTGGAGCGGAATTTCTGTAATTTTGTATAGCATTTCAACAGGGTGTCTATAAAGTTTAAAAAAAATTCTTTCTCTTTACGTGTTTTGAATCCTCGGTTAGATTATTTCTTTTTCTTTCTTAAATATAATAAGAATTTTGGTTGTAACATTAATCCAGCTCCTTGGATTAACTCTGTTCGAATCTCTAAAACTTTCAGTTTACGAAATGTTTTGCTCATGAATTTTATTTTATTGCATTGTTACAATTTTTATAATTGTATGTGGTATTTCTATATTATCCCATCCTTAGTTAGGTTATATAATGATGTCCAAATCCGGACCACCATCCTCATAAAAATCTGTACATAAGTTATAAAAATATACAGTGTTAATATTTAAAGTTAATTTTGCAAAAGATTGTTAGTAAAAATGATGGAAATTATATACAAAAAATGAAAATGGTAGTAAAATATAAAAATGAACCGGAATAAAATTTATACATATTGGTTATTTGCTATGGATTTGGATTATAAAATAATGGTTGGCCGATTGTTTGCGGTCATGTGGTTTGTATAATCCAAAGTCCTCACATATGTGAAATGACCTCTTCTGACGTTTGCAAATGAACAACGAATAAAAATATATAGTTAACAAAAAAAAATTGCTAGAGTAGAGTTTGAATCATTCGCTAAAGCCAATGAATTTGTTCGGAAAGATGACCCCTTGCACAAAATATTGTGTCAGATCAAAGGTTTTAGATGCCACATCCCAAAAGCATATAACCACGCAGAGGGTGTAAAGAAAGGACTATTAGGGAAATTCGACATAAAAGAATTCGAAGAAAACATGGCATACGGACAGCTAATCACCCACACGGAACTAATAAAATCATGGGATAGAGCAATGCCTTCTAAACTATAGGCCTTTTACTACTCTCATTTTTCGCACATGACGTCAATTTAAGTCTAAACCGAGACTGCGCAATAATAATTTTAAGATATTTACACTAACAAAGCAACTAGAGAAACCAACAACAACGTTGACTTAGCGTGTCGTCATCATTTGGTGTAAGCGGCCTGTAGTTTAGAAGGCATTGGATAGAGCAACCAGAACCCTCAAAGACACAAACATTTTTAAAATCGAAATTAGAGTAAGTGAATTAGCTAAATACAGGGTTATCCAATTCGAGGTTGATAAAGTAGAAATCTGTATACCGACATCTGTCAAAGATAAACGTCAAGTACGCTGTCATTTATTTAGTTGACATTCTGCCATTTAAGAATATGGAGCATTTAACAATCGACCAACGCGTTAAAATTATTAAATCTGCTGATGCTGATTTTTCGAACAAAATTTTCTTCAGTGATGAAGCTCATTTTTCGCTTGGTGGATACGTTAATAAGCAAAACTGTAGAATTTGGGGCTCAGAAAATCCACAATTGATTGTAGAGAAGCCATTACACCCGGAAAAAGTCACTGTTTGGTGCGCATTGTGGTCTGGTGGTGTGATTGGGCCGTATTTTTTTGAGAACAACCATGGACGAACCGTTACCGTCAATTCTGAGCGCTATGGCCGCATGTTAACCGATTATTTTTTTACGAAAATCGAAGATTATGATCTTGACGATATGTGGTTCCAGCAGGATGGAGCAACCAGTCACGTAACACGAGCAAATCGAGATCTTTTGCAAGAGAAATTTCCTGGACGTTTGATTTCGCGATTGGCTGATGTCAATTGGCCTCCAAGATCCTGTGATTTAACGCCTTTGGATTTCTTTTTGTAGGGCTACGCGAAAGATCGTGTTTACGCAAACAATCCTCAAACTCTTGACGAATTGAAAACCAATATTCGTAAGGTAATGGCCGAGATACCGCCCGAAATGTGCCGAAAAGTCATTGAAAATTACCTCAAAAGAATCAAGGCCTGTAAGAAGTCCCGTGGAGGACATTTGAATGATATCTTGTTTAACTAAAAATGGCAAGGATCAATCTGTAAAATGAAATAAAAATTACAATACATTCCGAATATTTTGTGTGTTTTTTTTAAGTTTACTTTATCAAGCTTGAATTGGATAACCCTTTATATACGATGTAAAAATAAACACTACAATTCTGTTTCACCTACCTCAGTTATAGATACAATAAAAAACATTGTCATTTCAAAATTAAAAGATGTGCAAAACCGGTAACAATGGATCAGACACACGAATGCAAAGAAAATCCGGAATGCAGATTTTGTGAAGGTGTAGAGCATTCCACAAACTCAAGACACTGTCCAGAATATAAAACAAAATAAAATCAATATGATCAAGAACAAAACAACTTATAAGGAACCAAAATATACACTCCACCCACCCGAGACAATAAAATGTACGAAGAACCAGAACTACAAAATTTCCCGCCAAAAGAACAGCGAGAAAAGATAGACTCTTTGGAAACATCACTCAACAAATTCATTCAAATAAGTAATAAAGCATCAGAATCAGATTTATTAATCATAGATCTCAAAGATATAGTATGAAATCTAAAGCTAAAGTAATATATATTTATATATTGACATCTTTATTTGTCACAATATAGATATTTTAAGTATATAAAAACAACAACAACTAGGTTAGAGCTATCTCCTAATCTTCAGGTTGATTTAAAACTTAAGAAAAATTAAATATTAGAATTAAATACTAATTTTCAGGGTTAAAAAAAATCTTCCTATCAACTCTTACTCTCAATCGTCATACAGTTTTGTTTTTCCTTCTTTTATATATTCGTTCTTTTACTTGTAAGTAAAGAGTTACAAAAAATTTTATATTTAAGATTTACTCGTTGATTTGGGATTAACTTTCAACTCACTATATAAAGACTTACTCCTCGAAAATAAAACTAAACTTATTCTCAATCACAATTTTTCAAATTAAAGAAGGCGATTTTTGAAAAACTAACATTTATTTTTCTAACTTAGTCTATAATGCATTTTAATTAAAAATAACATACATTTGATTTAATTATGTCCAACTCAACGATCGAGCGAGACTATATTTTTATATACGAGTAGGTTGTTTTATGTTAAAAAGTAAAATGTATAAACCACGTGAGAAAATAGAGAGTACGAATAGCACAAAAAAAATTAAAACAAAACACTCGGAACAGTGAGAGTATAAATTTGTTAGTTGTACGAAGATCAATCATACGTAAACGAGTGAATAGGAAGAGTTAATAGAGGATTAAGTCTTTCGAAATTTTATTAACTTACTCCTCTTGGAATGAATATATAAATTTAAAGAACGAGTTTTGTATCACTGCTAATTATATAATCATATAACGTGTATTCTTTTGATCTATCGTTCAGTATAGAAAGGATCGTAAAAATAATAGCCAACCAAAACTACTTCCAACATGATTCAGGGACACTTGCTGGCATACCACCTTGATCAAAAAGTTCCCGGAATAAACACCGTACGGCGCTCCCATCGGTCCGATTTGAGTTTCGTTTTATTTTTTTGTTAAGTTGTACATCTGTTGTTGATATCTAAATCTTAGCGTCATAACTTGACATTTGCAAAAGTTACGTAGCCAAGAGTACATCTATTTCTGTGTGTGTTGGCGATTATTTACAATTTTAGAAATGGATTTAAATTTGCAACAACGAACTTGTATTAAATTTTGCGTAAAAACGGATTTAATGGTGCGCAAACGTTGGAAATGTTGGAAAAGTGTTTCGGCAACGATTCTCTAAAGAAATCGGTCGTTTACCAGTGGTACGAGCGGTTCAAAAGTAGTCGTGAGTCAATCGAAGTTGATGAACGCAGTGGCAGACCATCGACATCGAAAACCGACGAAAACATTGATAAAGTAAAAGAAATGTTGGTCAATAACCGCAAATTAAGCATCAGAGAGATAGCGGAGGACTTGAACATTGCCTATGGATCCTTCCAAGACATTTTGGTTAATGATTTGGGTTTCCGTCGCAAAAGACATGATTTGCGAGGCTGAATCCGATCCCACATTCATCAAAAGGATCATTACTGGAGACGAGACGTGGGTTTATGAGTACGACACGCAATCCAGACATCAGGCAAGTGAGGCGTTCACCAAATGAACCGAGACCAAAAAAACCACGTCGTTTTCAATCAAAAAAGAAGGCAATGCTCACGGTTTTCATAGATTACATCGGTGTAGTGCATCATGCATTTTTGCCAGAAGGCCAGACCATAAACAAAGAGCATTATTTGGGCGTTATGAGACGTTTGCGTGAAGCAATTCGCCGAAAGAAATCAGAATTATTTGCAGAAAACTCGTGGATTTTGCACCATGATAACTCATCGTCGCACAGTACCATCATTATTCGTAATTTGTTGACGAAAAATGCAACAAATACCATCTAACAGCCGCCGAATTCACCTGATTTGGCACGCTGTGACTTCTTTCTGTTCAATCGAGCTAAAAAACCATTACGGGGAATGCGTTTCAGCAGCCGAGAGAAAATAAATGAAAAATCGCAGGAAGCACTGATGGACATACCGAAAACCGAATATAAAAAATGTTTCGAGGATTGGATCAAGCGCTGGCGTAAGTGTGTTGCAGTCGATGGGGATTACTTTGAAGGGGAAAATATAGATTTAGATTAATAAACTTGTATTTTTAATTTTCTGAATAAATTCTGGGAACTTTTTGATCAAGGTGGTATTCATCAATCACAAAGAACGAGTTAATATATTCAATGACAACAACCAACATCGAAACAAAATCGTATACTGGCATAGATACGTTGATGATATCTTAATATTGTATAAGTATAACTTACACAACTCGCCACATTTCACATATGCTCCATAGACTGAACAATATATCGATGACAGCTGCCGACTACAGCAAGGAGCTAGACACTATAAAATACATAGCCGCAAAAAACGGATTCAACACAAATATTATCCAAAAGATGAACGAGAAATTGAAAAATAAAATGGAACGTTTGAATTTGATAACATTGACACCAAACCCAAAACATCCTAAAAAATATATCTCATTAAGCTACAGTCAGCCATATAGCAAAATAGTTCGAAACACCTTTAAACAGTATGTGTACACAATAGCATTTAAAACGAATCAAAAATTGTCAGAAAAATTACTATATAACACTAATCAACCAGAGGATACAGGAATATATAAACTAAAATGCAACGAATGTGACAAATTATATAACGGTCAAACTGGAAGGAGCTTTGCCACAAGATTTAACGAGCACTCCAAAGAAATTAAAAAGCCAATTTCCACGATTAAGTCTAACTTCACATCAAAAACAATAGTCATACATTCACTGACCTAGACAATAACCTATCCATATTACATAAAATAATGAAATAGAGATCTACAAACACAAATATAATCCGAATATACTTAACGATAGATCAAAAGAGAACACGTTATATGATTATATAATTAGTATATAATTCTAATATTAAATTTTTTTTTAAGTTTAATTTTTATTCAGTTTTAAATCAACCTGATAATGTGCAGAATGCTCGAAACTAGTTGTTGTTGTTTTTCATATAAAAAAATATATCAAATCAATATTTAAAATAGCTATAACTAAAATAATATCACCAGCCGACTTAAAATACTACAGACAAATATCAGAAGCCTAAGAAGCAACTTAGACCTAATAAATACAAACATTCTTATAAGCTCAAGGAAATCGACAACCATAAAAATACAAACTAATAGACTTGAATATTAACCTAATCTACATGGAAGCCTTACAAATTCATCCGAATATCGAAGCGAAACCCTATTTATAATAGTTTTCTACAGTCCGTCAAATAAAATATAACTGAAAACGGAGAAGAATCCTAGAAACTAGTGAAATAGCTGAAAACAACCAAATGACAATATTAGAAGGTGATATCAACACACACACAGAGTCTATGGGATCAGAATAGCAAGGAAGATAGAATGGGAAGAATTATTACCGAAATAATTATAAATAATCATCCAAATCCTAAACAACAAAAATCATACCAGACAAAATATTAACAGCCACACAACGGCAGCAAAATATATCACAATATGCACCCACGACGTGATATCATGGTGGAATGAAAAACTTCCGAGATTGTGGAATAAAGACACAAATATGCTACAACAGATACAAAATCTCTACACAAAATACAAATAAAAAAAAAAAAGCAAAACGTAACTCCTGGGAACTTTTCGTCAACGGTATAAACCCTAAATTAAACACCAAACAACTTTGGAATAAAATCAATAAACTAAAAAACGAAAAAGTGAATGGCTATCACCTGTTAGAAGATTATGGAATGGCAAAAAAAAATCATAAATGAAAACTTCCCAGAGTCAATCGAAGACACAACAGTCCCACTAGAGAGACCGATAAACCAATCTGTATTCTAAACAAATTTGCAAAATTGTTCAACAAAATCATACTGGAAGAATTAAATAAACATCTAGAAACAACAATTATTCTGTCAACAAATTCGTATGGATTTAGAAACGGAATGGTAGTGGTTAAAGCGCTTGCGTTTGGATCGGGAGGTACCGGATTCGAATCCACCCCCAATAGGGGCAGGATACAAAGTGAAATTTCATCAACACATTACCATCTGTGGTGAAATGTAGTACATCTATGACCCCCCATCTTCCATAGGCTGGCACGAAACTTGCAATGTGCAGATGGTCGTAAATCGATCCTATAGCCGTGCGCTCTCGAGTTGGCCGAAGGTGTAAAGTAAGGACGTAATAAGCATAACCGCGGAAGAGCAGAGTGAGCCTTGAGCCCCAAAACAGATCGCATAGTTAAAAATAAAAATAAACATTATGGACTACTTCATAAACCTAAGTGAAATAACAAAGAGACAAAACATGGAAATCCCAAATGATGATAACAACGGACGTATCCAAAGCATTTGACAACGTCAATAAAAACAAACTAATGCAGGAATTAATAAAAATTGATGCACCTAAACACAGCTAATTGGATTCATCAATTCCTTACAAACAGAATAATTATTTTCAACAATGGAACTACGCCAGTTAAACTTATAACCTACAAGGGAATCCCACAAGGAAGCTGCCTAAGCCCGTGCCATATACTAATGTTAAATGCAAATAAAAAATTTAAATTGTGAATTGAAGACAACTATACCGAAATGAAAAAATCCGAAGAAATTCGTAAATTAATTGTGAAAGATCGTAAAAATAGATTTACTTATGGTGAATTAGCCTTAAATTTCAACATTTCGAAGCAAGGTGCAAAAAAAATTGAAGATAAATATTATAGAGAAGGAAATGTTTAAACATTACATGGAGGTAGGCGTAAAAGGAAGATAACCAACCAAGATGATCGACAATTATAGCTTGAAGCATACCAATGCTAACAGAAGATACAGAGCTAGATGTTTCGGTATGGACAGTGCGACGAAGATTAAAAGAGTCTGGTATAAATAACTATATTGCCAAGAAACGTCCACTAATTAGCGCTGTTAATAAAACAAAGAGTGGATTTTGCAAGGGCTCATGAAAACATTCCACCCGTGTATTGGAACCAAATAAATAATTTGGAGTGATGAATCCAAGTTCTAATTGAAAAACCCAAAAAAGAGAAATGAGTCAGGTGCAGGAAACAAAACCCCCTTAAAGGGGGGACTACATTCAAAAAACTGTGGAATTTGAAGGTGATTCTATCATGGTTTGGGATGTTTCTCTGAATCGGGAGTGGGAAAGCTAGTCAAAATTGACGAAGGATGACTGGCAATTTATACGTAAACGTACTAGCATACATCTCGGATTGCTGAAAATTATTTTACTGCAAGTTGTATTGAAATGCTGGTTTGGCCACCCCAGTCACCAGATTTAAATTCAATAGAACATCTGTGGTCAATATTACACTATAATTTCACTGACTGTTAGAATTAATAAAAATATTTCATGGGCACTTCAGGAACAATGGGAAAAATACCAATCGAAGTCCTACAAAATCTAGTGCTAAGTATGCCACAACGTTTAGCAGCAATGAGGTAAAACAAAGGTGGAGCAACAAATTTCTAATATAAACTTATGTTCGTACCCAATATTTTGTGTTTAATTCCAAATTTAGGACATTTTTCCAATAGTAATAACATACATAATACATAATGTAAACTTACATTTGCTCCTTGTATTTGCAGACAGTGAATGCGATATTTAATTTTTACCAAACTGAACTTTTCTTTAATTAAAAATGTTATACATTTATGACATAGTAAATAAACTCAACATTTAAAATAATTGAATTTATTATGAATGAGCCATTTTACTTTAGATTCATAAATTGCTGTCATCAACTTTCAATTGCTCCCTAGTGTATGCAATGTGATACAGTAAAAGGAAAGGACGAAGAAGAAGCACAAACAAAAGCTGACAGAATATTGAAAAAACCTAAAGAAAAATTAACAGAACTAGATCCCAAAATAAACTCTAATGAATGTAACTACAATGAGACTTCAAAAATAAGCCTTCGAATTTCGAGATCAAAATAGAAAACATCAATCATCGTCTGTGTTAAATTCGTGTGTCGATTCGTGGAAAAAAAATAATGGAAAGACGTACACAAATATTGAAAAAATTACATATATTATAAAAAAAATGTATGTATTCACTCTGAAAATAAAATTTAAAATGATGAAACACAACATCAAAACAATGACATTTCGTAATAATTTCATGATAATTTATCGTGAAATAGCATCCTGATAATTTGCTGATAGTGTCAAAATCTATATAAAATACACATACATTGATACCCTGATTGAAAATATTAGTGAATTTGCATAGTTTAGTCAAATTGTCACCTGGATGTCCCACTTCGCACACCAGAAGATATTGATGCCACGATTTAAAACTTAAGTCAAATAATGGAAATGGTTGCAAAAAAAGCTACTTCGGAAAACAAAAATTCAGAAAAAAATAATAAAGTGTCATGGAACATTTAAAAGTTATTGGCAGAGAAGCATGCAATTCGGCGGCTATGTCAGCTTCACCAATCTCCTTTGCATAAATGGAAATTAAATAGAGCTATTAAAGCTCTGAGAGAAGCAATACGGGAAGAACAAAATTTAGGAATACAAAATTACCTGAAGCAGACAGCGAGAAATTTAAAAAGGCCGGAGCTATCGACCCACCGATAAGGAAACCAGATAGTAACTGGGCCCAGAAGTGACGCTCTCTCTAACTATCTACAAAAAGTGTTCACCCCAAACGAACGAAATAATGACTGCGTACTACCACAGTTTACGAGGGAAGAGTCGAACCGAAATCCAGTAAAATTTAAATGGAAATGCGTCAAAACGGTTATCAAATACAGTATAAATCCTAAGAAAGCGCCAGGTCATGATTTCATTACTGGGAAAATGATCAAAGAATTATATATTTTTAACGCGATTATGAGATGTGGATACTTTCCCAAAAAATTAAAAATATCTCAAATTATCATGATTCCTAAGCCAGGTAAAGACGAAACCCAAGTCTCATCGTACAGGCCAATAAGTCTACTTCCGATAATTTCAAAGCTTTTTGAAAAGATGCTACTAAATACAAAAACTAATACCTATAATATTTGAAGGTCGCATTATAGCAGATCACCAATTTGAAGAAAAGAAATATTGCTCGGCAATTTTCTTGAATATTGCGAAAGCTTTATTAAATTACAAAATTAAAATTCTTCTGCCTATAGACAATTTCATGCAATTCTTGAAAACTACTTTGTCCAAAGGATGGTCCAGGTGAAACAAAATACGTCCAACTGCTAGTGGTCTATAATGAAACAATTCGCTTTCGAAAAATTCGATATCTAAAAATTCAATACGCTTCGAATATTGCTATTATGAAACAAAGCGAATCGTCCATTTGTTGTGAACCTGTCAAATTAATTTTATATATTATTAAAATACATACGTAATTTGTTGTAAATTATTTCAGAACTTACATGTTGGTAAATGTATTTGCTTTAATTAAAAAATATTTCGCCACCTAAACCAAAGTCGGATTTTGACGTCACATTTTCGTTTAATTCGATTCGTATTTTTTTTTGTTTCATAATACGGCGAATTTTTCGATTTCGAATTATTCGATAGAAAAAAATTCATAATACCAAAATACGCCGCGAATCGAATTTCCAAAATCGAATAAGTTTCATAATAAACCTCCTGATATAATCGAGATTAATGAAGCAGTACCGCAAGGTAGTGTATTGGGACCTGTGCTATACTTGTTATCCACACCTGACTTACCAATAACTGAAAAAATAATCGCTTCAACTTTTGCCGATGACAAAGCTATATTGATTTCACACGAAAAGAAAAAATTGCATATCTACACAAAATAAGGACCAATGAATGTAAATCAACACATGTAACATTTACACTGAATAAACGTACATGTCCGGCATTAAAATTAACCAAAATCACAATTCCTCAACAAACAAACGTCAAATATCTCGGTCTTCATCACGGAAGATTGATATGGAAAATGCACATTGAAACAAAACGCGTTCAATTAAAAATAAAATTTTCTAAAATGTACTGGATGATCGGAGAATATGCAAAGCGATCCTAATCCCCATATGGACATATGGTATCCAACTATTATGGGGCTCAACTAGTGCATCGAATATAGATATCGTACAAAGAAAGCAAGCAAAGATACTTCGTAGCATTACAAATGCGCCATGGTATATTCGAAACAGCAACATCGATAGAGACCTAGGAATCAAAACTATTATAGAGACAATTAAATCATGCAGTCTAAAATACCAACTGAAACTGGAATCACACCCTAACGAATTAGCTAGAGAAACTAAGAAATATAATGTAATAGATACAGGCATGTTGAGCTAACACACTAAAATTAAGTAATAAATAATAATTTAATAATAATAATGCATAATGATATTAAGTATTAACATAGGTTAAGGCTTAAGTTAAAAAAATATAGTTTTTAAGAATTATTTTACACTTCTTGTTAGTTTCGTATAAAAAAAGATTCATTTATATATAATTTCCATCATATTTTACCAACAATCGTTTACAACATCATCTGTGGTTAAACTTTAAATATTAACCAGAGATAAAGAGACAGATATACATCTTCCACCACCACATGTTACATATGAACATTCAATCTATGAAATTATATCCAACCCAAATCTGGCCCGACTAGAGAAGGAAAGTATAATACAATATTACATATGTCGCTCCTCTTTTATTTTTTATAACTGTGTTAGTATACAAAATGATTTTTCAAATTCATAAATAGAAATAAAAGGAAAACAAATCATCGTATTTCAATGTACTATACGATACCATACTAATACATACCGGGTAAGTTTTTTAAGCTGAAACTTTCAAATATCTCGGAAAATAGGCCCTCTACGATATAAATGGCCATTATCAAAATTAAATCATTCTAGAGGGGAAATACATTAGTGCTAAAATTAGAACCCCTCGCCCCTGTTTGTAAGGGGGGTGGGGGGCAACTTGGAAACTAAGATAGGAACCCCTATTTTTTATTGCACGTTCGGTTTCTATTCTATTTTTTTCGATTCATGATAGATGGCGCTGTAATAGGTGATATTAATTTATTTCAATTTCTGCTACTGAGAACATTATGCATACGATTCTGCAATATGTTTGCATTAAAATTAACACGTTTTCAATGTAAATACTTGAAATTAGTTTTAAACAAATTGTATTTCTTAAATTACTTAAATTGAAAAAAAACTACTTTTAGCGTAACCCAGGAACAACGACGGCGATAATTTTGCATAGAAACATTCGATTAAATTTGTTTTCAAATAAATGATATTTTTTGTTTTAAAAATATCGATTCAGTTCAAAGATTATTTCGAAAACAATAAGACCTGTTTGCGTAAGGCTATAACAATTCAAAATGGAGTATTTAACTCTTTCTAGCATTTACATCCCATGAAGGGATTTTGCCGCCCGCACTATGGTCCTCCATCCGTCTCGGTCCATCGCTCTCGTCCTCCATTTTCGACATTCTAATACGAGTAGGTCTTGTTCGACGTCGTCACGCTAGTCGGGGTCTTCCTCTACGACGTACTCCGGCTGGTTGTTGATGGAACACTTTGTAAATCATTCGTTGTTGTGGAGACCTTGCAACGTGGCCGAGCCATCGATTAGACTCGATTAGATTTGATGAAGCCGAAAATTTCGCTACCTCTGAGAAGTTGCTTTATTTCGTGGTTCATGCGAATCCGATATTCATTGTTCGCAACTTTAATAGGACCAAAAATTAAACGGATGACCTTCCTTTCGAAGGTAGATAATAATCTACAATCGTTAGAGGTCATGGTCCAGCTCTCGCTTCCGAAAGTCAGCACATGTCTTATGAGTGCTTTATAAAGTGCGAGCTTGCACGACTGCGATAGGTGTTTAGATTGCAATAATTTTGATTGGGCGTAGAAAGCTCATTGTCCGGCACCGATTCGGGCTTTTATTTCTGCCTGCATATCATTCAAGGATGTTATAAGTGACCCGAGGTATTTAACATTTTCGACGCTATCAAAGTTATGGTCGCCAATTTCGAAATTTGCCATGGAGATGTTCCTGGATGTTGATAAGAATTTGGTTTTGCTACTGTTCACCTTCAAACCAAGTCTTCTTGCGCAGCGATTAAGCGGTATAAAACTGTCCTTGATGTCGCTAGGTCTTCGGCCAAGAAGCACGATATCATCTGCATATCCAAGAATTTGGCCTGATTTATTGAATATACATCGCGAAGTTTCAATGTTGCTCTTCCTCACTACGTACTCAAGCGCCAAATTGAACAGCACAGGCTCGAGTGGATCTCCCTGTCGTCACCAGATGTTATTTGAAAAGAGTCTGATACAGTCCCTTCAATTACGATTCTACATACAGATTCAGACGTTGTTAATTTACACAGAGAAAACAAGTTTCTCTGGAATACCTAGGCATATGAGCGAGGCTCAAAGGTTGTCGCGGTTTATACTGTCATATGCCTGCCGGAAGTCTATATATAGTTGATGAATGGTTATGTTGTACTCCCTACATTTTTCCAAGATCATCCTCATGGTAAAACACTGGTCAGTGGTCGATCGGTTAGTACGAAAGCCACATTGATAGTCGTCAATGATGTTTTCGGCGAGAGGGATGAGTCTGGCAAGTACAACATTAGCCAACACTTTGTAAGCAGTGTTCAATAGAGCTATGCCACGAAAGTTTTCACATTTAAGACGGTCGCCTTTTTTATGCAACGGACATATGAGCGCGGTCTTCGAATTCTCCGGCAACTCTTGGTCCCAGATACATACGATGAGATCGAATAGACTTGTTGCAAGTGTAGCGCCTCCGAGTTTAATCAATTCTGCAGGTATTCTATCGAGACCGGGTGCCTTGCCGTTTTTCAATCGACTAATAGCTGCGTCTACTTCCTCTACTGTATGATATTCGACAAAGACCTCTTCCCCTGGCGAAGCTATTGCTCTAATGGGGGTCACTTCGTCATTCCGATTTAGCAGACTTTGAAAGTAGGTTTGCCATACTGAGAGAACACCAGCCATGTTTGTTCTCAATTCTCCATTCCCGTCTTTGATGGCTGTACTTCTTGGGTGGAAGTCTTTAGTGAGATTCCTGGCATTAGCAAAACCGTCCCTTGAATTTCCTACTTCCGCTTGGAAGCTGATTTTTTCAATGCATGACCTCATATGATCGCGTTTCTTTTGTCGAAGGTATTTAATCGTGGCTTTCCTTGCGCGTTGGTATTCTGCTTGAGTGCTTCTAGTGTTGCGAGCCAACCATTTTTCACGAAGCTTTCGATTATTTTCGACGACCAGGCGGCCTTGATCATCGAACCAATCATTGCTGGATCTCGGCGGTCTTCTGCCGATAGTGATTTGCGCCGCGGTAGTTATGGCTGACTGTATAGCGTGCCACTGCTCCTGGATATTAGGAGGAGCTTTTTCGTTGTCGCTTGGCCACTCTAAATAGTTAGTGACAGCTGATTGGTAACTCTGCAGTGACGCTTGGTCTTTTAGAGCATCGAGATTCCATCGAACGGTTTTTTGTGCTTGTCTATTGAACGTTGATGACAGTTTGCACTTATATTTAAATATGACAAGTACATGATCGCTGTCCATATCTGCACCTCTGTAAGATCTAACGTCAGATATGCTGGTGGAGTGTCTCTTGGACACCATGACGTGATCGATTTGGTTTTCCGTTCTTCCATCATTCGATCTCCACGTTACTTTGTGAATTCTCTTATGTGGAAAAAACGTATTTGATACAACTAAGTTGTACATTATTGCCAGGTCGGTGACGCGTTGATCGTTGTTGTTACTAGTTAGGTGCAGGCTGTTAGGACCGATGTGCGATGTATTTTCTGCACTTCTACCGATTTTTGCATTAAAGTCGCCCACGATGATTTTAATGTCGTGGTGCGGTATGCTATTGATGACTTCCTCCATCCAGCTCGACAAAGAATAAATCTTTGATGTCATCAGATTTATCTTCGGTGGGTGCATGTACATTAACGATCGTGATGTTAAATTTCTTAGTGCGAAGTCTGACCGTGCATATCCGCATGTTGATAGGGCGGAAATTGATGATATGGTGCTCACGCGCCGATGGATGAGGAAGCCAACTTCAAATTCTCCTCCGTTCTGATGGCCGCTGTAATGAAGAGTGTAACCATTGGAGGTGTCATGGATCCCACTCCAGACCATCTAAGCTCTTGTAGTGCAAGTACGTCTAATGTGTAACTTTTTGCTTGGTTCGAAAGGTTCTGGAGATCTCCAGGTCTTAAGAGGCTAAGCACGTTCCATGTTCCCATTTTTAAAGCGTTGTCCGTGTACAATTTCCGAGGTCGAGTTTGTGATGAATCCGATATGGTAATCCGAGGCCTTTGATTAGAGTTCATAACTTAAATGGTTTTTCTGAGGGAAGGTTGTTGACCTGCCGCTCAACCCTCGGAAAATAACGAATTTGCTGTATTGACTGCAGTAGCTTATAATCCTCAAGTACACGAGAAATAGCTAGCGAATCCGGATTATCCCAGACCAGTGTTTGCAAAATTTTGAACCGACATAAGTATCATCCGTTTCATATGAGTTTACACCAAGATCTTCATGGCGTTGATTTTGAAAATCGGGTAACATTTTGTCAGTGGGCAGTAGAACAAATACAGCAAAATCCCAATTTTTTTCGCTGTGTATTGTTCTCCGATGAGTCGTCTTTTACAAACCATGGAACGGTTAATCGACACAACATGCATTACTGGAGTGCTGAAAATCCACACTGCTTCACCAAGTTGAACATCAGCGCCCTTGGACTGTCAACGTGTGGTGTGGAATAATTGGCAACCAACTCATCTGCTCCCATATTATTGCAGGCAACTTGAATGGTCAAATGTACCGAGACATTTTGGAAAATGAACTGCCAACATTATTTGAAAACTTGAGCCTAGAATTGCGACAGAACATGTGGTTTCAACATGATGGATGTCCAGCACACTATTCGTCGGTAGCACGTGAAGTACTTGATCGTGATTTCAATGGTCGCTGGGTTGGTAGAGCTGGTCCGGTAAATTGGTCTGCCAGATCACTAGATCTTACTTCGCCAGATTTCGTTTTGTGGGGCTATCTCAAAGACAAAGTATACCAACAAGTACCAACAACACGTGAGAATATGATTGAGCGAATAAGAAAAGCTTGTGCCGAAATTCCAGCATACACGCTTCTAAGTTGTGTACATTCATTTAAAATGCGGATTAATAAGTGGATTGAAGTCGAAGGCCATCATTTTGAGCACTTAATTTAATTAAAAGATGATGTCCACGTCGTTGTTCCTGGGTTACGCTAAAAGTAGTTTTTTTTTTTAATTTAAGAAATACACTACCGCTCAAAAGTGTTTAGGCACTGTCAAAAACAGCATAAACCATATAAAAACTCAGTAAAAATGTGATAATATTTATTTTTTCGGTACATACACACATTTATTAATGGCAATATACTAAATAAATGTCAAAATTAAAATGCTCAATTTAAATTTTACTTTCATTTATGTGACTTCCCGTTGATTGAACAATCGCAGCGCACAGTCTAGGCATTCTCGCAATAACTTTTTTCCAGAGTTTCTGGCGTTATTGAGTTCCAAATTGATTGAAGTTTGTTCCACATAACAGTAGCTGATGTTGGAGCTGATTGCTGTCTTCCCGGTCCAATTATTCTTCTAGTAACTCAATAGGGTTCAAGTCAATGCTCTGAGGAGGCCATTCCATAATTTTAATGGTTCCATCATCCTCTAAATGGTAAAGATAGCCTTTATATAATTTACATGAATGTTTTGGATCAATATCCTGATGAAAGATAAAATTTTGACCCAAAAGTCGAATTGCTGAATGTGTATTGATTGTATCGAATTGCTGAATGTGTATTGAGTGTATTATGTGTATTGTATTGTATTGAGTGGTTCACAAAAATTTTTCGGTACCCTTCTTTTCTTAGTATGCCGTCAATTTTCACAACATCGCCTACACTAGGACCAGCAAAATAGTCCCAAATCATCACTGAAAAGCATCCATGCGTTATGGTGGCGACAATACACTCTTTAACTGGCACGTTCAGCCAAAGATTTTCTCACGAATATTCGTCTTCGTGTAATGAAAATTCAAATTTGGACTCATCCGTCCATAAAACCTTGTTCAAATTTTCTATCGTCAAATGTTGGTGTTCACGGGCTCATTTAAGTCGTTTTTGCTTGTTTTGTTTACTAGTAATGGTTTTTTAATAGCAACACGGCCATGGAATCCGGATTCCTGTAGAGGACGATTAACCGTAGAAACACTAACTAGTTTTGGGTGACCAACATTTAATTCTGCGGTTATTTCCGGGCCTGTTTTGTGTCTATTCGTCTTGCTAGTAGTCACTATTTAATGATCATCTACATATGTTGTCGCTTTTAGTCTTCCTCTACGTCTTTTGTTAAAAAAACTGTCATTTCCCCGATATTTTTAACATTACAATCGACCGTAATGTGGTCTAATTCCATTTTTTTGGTATTCTGTTAATTACTTATGCCAGCTGTATGGTAAGCTATTATACGCACACGTGTTTCAGTACTTGGTTCTTTTCTAGGAGGCATTTTAAATAATTGTCACTCGATATTTCGCTTACGATGTTAACAGTGTAAATATCGGACCGCAACTGACCCTATTTGGCTCATTTCACTGCAATCTTTTCAAAAAATCAATTTAAACATCATTACCCAGAATAAACAAGACTGATAAATTTTTCTGGAAATTCCTACAGACTTATTGTAATTGTACCGTAATAAACAGTTTACAACAATCCAGCCAAGCGCATGTAGAGGCGTAGTAAAATTAACCCTATATCGATGGTGGTTATATAATGAAACTGCGTTTCAGATAAGTATTTCATGTTATTCAAATGTTGTTTTCGTAAACGTAATACTTTATCAATAATAAATGAAATAAGGGGTACCTAAACACTTGAGCGGTAGTGTACAATTTGTTTAAAACTAATTTCAAGTATTTACATTGAAAACGTGTTAATTTCAATGCAAACATATTGCAGAATCGTATGCATAATGTTCTCAATAAGAGAAATCGAAAATAAATTAATATCACCTATTACAGCGCCATCTATCATCAGCCGTGGAATCCGAATCTGCAATAAAAAATAGGGGTTCCTATCTTAGTTTCAAAGTTGCCCCGCCCCCCCCCCCTTACAAACAGTGGCGGGGGGTCCTAATTTTAGCACTAATGTATTTCCCCTCCAGAATGATTAATTTCGATAATGGTCATTTTTATTGTAGAGGGCTTATTTTCCGAGATATTTGTCAGTTTCAGCTTATAAAACTCACCCGGTATAATGTGATTTTACTTTATATGTATTGGTATGGTATCGTATAGTACGTAAAAATACGACGATTTGTTTTCCTTTTATTTCTATTTATGAATTTAAAAAATCATTTTGTATACTAACACAGTCATAACAAAATAAAAGAGGAGCGACATATGTAATATTGTATTATACTTTCCTTCTCTAGTCGGACCAGATTTGAGTTGGATATAATTACTTTATATAATTACTGTCTTTACTGTGTATTAACGTTGAATATTTTTATAACTTATGTATAGATATTTCTGAGGATCTTTTCATCACATAAAGAATGTTTTGAGTACTTAGTTCGATTTCACGTGAAATCTTCATACGATTTTACTAAAATGAAATTAGAAATGAAAAATTCCACTTCTGTATTCATTTTGTAGTACTCAATTCACCAGCGAAAAAGCCAAGTGTGTTCAATACATCAAAGATGGAGCACATAAACTCTTCATTATTTTCACGTGAAATTTTTGATATCTGTTATCAAAAAAATTAAATACCATAAATCTCTAAATTTTAAATAAAAACAATTTAATTTGATTTATTCACATAAAATAAACAAATTCAAAAATTATCTAAATAAAATTTTATTCCTATTTCACGTTGATTGAGAAATGAACCCAATACAGCCGGATGAATTTGTTA